>CM076581.1:572530794-573103294 GCA_034641835.2 Pinus albicaulis
AGGAAAGAGTGACATATTAAAAACACAAGAGTAAAGAAGCGAACCGGATATTCACTAGCCAGATTAGGCTTATAAAATTCATAGACATGAGCCATATGTGTTCCCATGTATTTGCTCTCAATTGCTATTGGAGCATTAGGCCCTATCAGCATTGCAACAGCAGCTACTCCTCCAGTAGGTCGTGCTGCCCCTTCAGCATAGACCTTAAACAAGAAAAGAAAATGTCAATCTTCTAATATAGTAAGCAATGCTTCTAGTACAATCCTAATGAATAACAAAATCATAACAAGAGTATAAAAAATTCCAACTCAATGAATTTCCATTAAAACTTAAAAGTAGAGCATCATTTTGTCTGCCGATGGTCGCCTCAGTTCTGTATTGTCTATTCATGAGTTTATACACTATTTCAAACCTCTTACAACTAGCTTCCTTTAGGACCACTGCTCAAATATAAAATAGATCTCTTCTAATGTGAATGCAAATATTTGCATAAATAATAATTGGTAGCTGATATTTGATTTGAAATAAAATATCATTTCCAAAATATTTTCAAAATATCATATACACTGTAAAAATTTGGAAGTGTAGATAATCCGATCCCCTTCCTAAAACTCTAAGCAAAGATACCAGCACCTTTTTCCAGCAAGGCAATATCCTACATAACTTCTTTTGGTGGGTATTATAATATCGATGCAATCATGATTCTGTTTTAAACACTGGTAAGAGCTGATCTGGATAAAGAAAAGTAACAATGACTATTGATGCAAGCATATAATCAATGAAATCTAAAGCACTGAATATTCTAAATACCACCGAACAGATTCTTAACAACTCTGGTTATTCTGTATGAAGCTCCAATGTCGGGTTATGCCTATAAGTATATTTCAGTAATGCATGCATTCCATAAAAGTATAATTTCAAATGTCCTAAGCATATATTCTTCAAACTGCAAGAAAACCCATAATAGAGAGAACAGATCATACTGCACTGTCTGTAGCTACAACAAGACCATATCTTCCATCCCAAGAACTGCTTTCAATCCAGTTAATACAATTAAACAGGGCTGCAGTTCCTCCATAGCATGCATTTGTTGAGTCCACACCTTCAATTTCAGTATTACCACACTTCTGTAAAATTTACAAAACAAGGAAAATTAGCACTGGAATGACTATTTACAGGGGAAAAAATCATTTAAAAAATAAAAAATTGAAGGGAAGATCAGTGCCGTATTTAAAATTTACTTTCTTCTATGATGATACCATCAGATCTATATCAAATGAGACATACAAATATGATAATGACTATAAATCCAAGCATATGATCTGTTGGATATGAGGGGTCCATCTTCCTTGATATGAGATGAACCTTTTTTCAGGGTGAAGATGTCCAAAGATATATTTTTTTCTGATTCAAGAATCAAAACCAATTGAAGTAGCTTTCATTGTAAAAATATAATCTTGGATGATTTGAACCCAACATTGATGCTGAGGAAATTTCTAGTGTGTTTGATTTTAATTTTATATGAAATCTACCATTATGCTTGTGGCAAATATGAGTACTCATGAATAATGTATTTTTTCGGTGCCTCAAGAAAAACAGTTGAGATTTCATAAGCTAATCAATCACCACTGCAAACTCAACCCTAGTAAGCCTATTGTGCTAAAATGGATTTGTAAGTAAGATTCACACAACCCAGGAAAGTTGGGATAGGGCAGCAACAAATGTTAGGTTTTTAAATTTTCAATAAGAAGAGTAGAAGAAAATTTTGAATTTGAGAAAAAGACTGTAATAATTGTGACAAGGTAATCTATTGTCTTATTTTCTGTAATTTTATAGAAGGCCATTTATTTTCACCCTAACCTTGTTGCTGTGGTAATGGCCAGTCTCATAGATCTGGAACAATCTTAGTTTTCATTTCATTAGGACTGACTAGTATGTGACACAAGCACACATCATAATAGGGAATGTCTGAGTAGTGTTGTTGAGTATCTGCAGAACTAGCTGGACATAAAAACCAATGCATCTCTCTCAAATGACGATTGCTTGAAAAGATGGATTTCTTTAAGACAGGCCAACTTTAAGGAGATGTCCAAGTCTTCAAAGAATAAAAAAAACATTTCAGCAAAATTTGAGCAGATAATGGTATATTACATTAAACCTACAAAAGAGGGAAAGGTTTGAGATTACTAAGGCAGCCCATCATTTTAGATATGGGAAAATCCTCACAAAAAACAATTCAACAAAATCTGAATAGAATATGGAATGTCGCTTGGAAACTAGAAGGAAGAGAAAATGACTTGCAACCATTACAGTAGTCATTCTTTAGGGAGATGTGTAAGTCCTTGTAGAATGAATAACATCTGAACAAAAGACAAACAGAAGATGGGGTATTAAATTGAACCTAGACAAGTGTAATGAAAGATTTGGGACCATTTAAAATATAGGTTGTCTTCACCTAAGTAGCAATTTGTTCTTCCTTTCTTCTCCAAGGTTTAAAAGTGAAATATGAAGAAACCAAAAAATCATTAATTGCAAAATCCATATTCAAAATGAATTTTCCTACCTTAAATGTGCAGCAAACATAATCTAACAATATGTTTTAAAAATAATCTGACTGCGGAAAAAATATAGAAATAAATTGAAGTTGATGGAAGCTAAGATCCCATGATTTACTTTTGTTGAGCATATTGACATTGGAAGGTTGAAAACCTGCATATCTCTAAACTGTCTTTTCAAAGACAAAGATGGAAGTCATGTAGGCTTTTAATTATCATCGTTGTGAATTCCATAAAGCAGCTGTAAAGCTATTTTGATAATGAGTTTAGTGAATTGGGGAAAAAACCTCAAAAATATGCATCAACCATGTCTTTATTGACTTTCTCTTGTCAATAACAGTTTCGTTGCCAACTTCCAAATGACCAATTTGTTTTGGATCAATTTTATATTTTTCCAAAAGTGACGTTACCGCTGTCAAACTGCAAGCATTCATATGAGGAATCAGCTCATAAAAATCGGTAGGAAGAAAAATATGTAATATCAAACAAGCGTGAGATAATCTCTATCTTATGGAAATATTATTCTACTACCATACACGAACAAAATGTAGACTGGCCTCAAAATATGCCTGCATGAAAAAGTGATTGAACTGAAATTCAACAGTATTAGGCAGTGACAAAATCTGTAAAGTTATTGTCAAATATCATACAATATTTCAGGAAATATTGTTCTTACCTCATAGAAATAACGTCTTTCAAGTCAGTGCAGAAAGTCATGCAGTCTTGTCCAAGGTCCATGGTCCTTCAAAACCAGATCTCTCCTTGTGGCATCGCCCCAAGGTGTGGGCACTAGACAAGACCACAATTTCCTTATCCCTCAACCCCATGTGACCAAAAACATCGCTCAGATGATCAAGTCCTTTTGTAGCATCAGCAAGGCGACCTTCTTCTAGAGGCTCAGGCTCGTCTTCTCTTCCCGGATGGAATGGAATGTCAGGTCCTCCGGTCACTTCAACAGCCACCACACCAGCCAACTGATAAAGACCAACATAGGTGATTATGGGGAACTATTCCTTGATTGACTCCAGGAGCCTCACAGAAATGTCCAGACCGTTGTTAGCACCATGGGAAAGCTCGGCCCCGTATCTGATCATCCCGAAAGGCCCTCCGGTCTTGGTCTTGACATCGTAAGTCCCAGCGTTGTGCCATGTGATTCGAACCATGATCGGCGCATAGTTCTTCTCTGCAATGAGACCATGGAGCTTCCTCTTGGCTTTGTCAATGGCAGCCTTGTACACCTCACTTACGGTGGTACTCCTCGCTTACGGCGGGATAAGCCTTCACCATGGTTTCTTAACCTGCAAATGAAAAATCCAGCAGGAAATCAAGCCTTCACCATGATTTCTACCTTGTTCTAGCCTAAAATGTAGCGAAAATTAATATTTCAAGAACAAACTGCCAACGCTTGGGCCGCCCTAAAATACAAATACAGGGCGAACTTGATATTCAAGGAACGGAGAGGGCGAAATACCTATAACCAGTCTCCCATAACCAGTACCATTTGTAGAAATCGGGCGATCTGAAGAAAATTTTACAAACAAACATGGAGAAATCGGAGACGTCCCAGACAAGGTCCAAAGCAATAGCGAATAGAGGAAGGGAAGGTTTATCCGCCTATTTTTTGATGGGCTAAAATATAATAATAAATTATTTTTGGATATTTTTTGGGCTAATTGTGAAATTATTGAAAATTAATGTAATTTAAAAATTCCGTTACTATAAATCATTATTGGTGACGGACTTTGAATGTCACCACAACACCTATACTTTCGGCGATGCCACCTTTGGTGACGTTCAGTGTTTGGTGACGAAGGCTCTTTTGACCCTCACCAATGAGCTTATGGTGACCATTTTCGCCCCTCACCAATGTCCTTTTTTCTTGTAGTGATTTGTTCATGTTGATTATCCATGCTTATGCCAATTCTTCAACCTCGCCATCAAATGTAGGAGGTTTAATTTTCTAGAACTCACCTTGTAGCTCTACTTTCTTCTTTTCCACCTCTTGCTAATTTGAAACATTCCTGAATTTTGATTGTAATTTACACTCTTTTTACTTCTCTCGGTATGACTTCCTTTAGGATTGTCATTAACTTGTTTTTACTGCTCTCCTTCTTCATGGGTGTCCCTCTCCAGACTAGGTTGTGCTGTAGGATTATTATACTTATCCGAGAGGCATTTAAGTATCCTCTCATGTTCCCACATTAACCTTTTGTTATGAAGGTAAATCCTCTTTGTGGATAGAGATGATCCCTCTAGCCCTAGAGTGGGTCTAGTAAAAAAGAGACAAGCTAGAGTGTAGGTTCCTAATTAATTAATGAAATATATGAGGTATATCAACCTACCTGGATTCCAACGCTGTTGTCATTACTGTTGTAGTGGTAGCCTCTCGATTGTTGTCTTGGCGAGTCACGATCCTTCTGCAGAAATGATTGGATACCTGCACGAAGATCAACAAACAAGAGCAACATACAAAACAACAATATCATTCATAACAACTAACCATTCAAGGAGGGTTAAGCATATTGCATCAAATAAAACACATTAACGCAAAATGAGAACCAGACAATTGTTATGCATATGTATTAATAGAAGAAAGAGTTACAACCAAGCCTTGACATCGTAGCCTCCTTCAGTGGCATTCAGTTGAAGCGCATCTCGACGAATGTCAGGGAATTCAGATAGGATGAAGGCACAAGCCTAACCTCTCTCAATATAGGACTCTTTCGTTGTATCTTGAATAGAAATCTCTCCATTGTTTCTGCTATAATATCTTCAGTTCAACTAGCTCATAAATGGAGGATGGCTATATTTATAGAGTGAGAGGAGGAGGCTGGGATCCCTACTATAGCGGAAGGGAGGCCTTATCCCTTGGGATATTTCCCAAAAAGGTGGAACCAGGATGCCAGAAGAAGAAGGTCATGGTTTTCAGTTGAACCACTCCCTATGACTTGCCCACGAAGTTGTTATGATGGAAAGTTCACCTCTATTTTTAAAAAGCTTTCCATAAACAGACTGGCGTGAGCAGTTAACTGAGACAGATCGCCAGCTGGAGCGGGGTCTAGTGTTAATGTGCCTCATCGGCGTGAGGGCATAACGGGCTACCAGAGCCAAGGCAAACACAGGTGTTTTTGGTGGTTTGTTCAGGAAATTGTCAACAAAAGGAATGTTATACTCATGGCAAGGGATGCAATGAGGGTCTTTGCAAGGCATGACACTTTATTTTGGTCACAAAAATGAGCCTCCAATGTGCGGGATGGGGATAGCAGGGATAATGAAAAAATGTTGTGTAACAGATTCCCCCTAAAGCATGAGGTTAGAGAGAGAGAAAGGGGTGAAATGCTTTACGAGAACGCGTTTGAACCAAAAACTGCCATTGGAAGACCTGAAATTTCAAATACAACTTATATCTATGAGACATGAACATGTGGTATGGGTGGAGCCATCCATAATAGAGTACATATAAACTGAGATCCATGGTATGGACGCAGCCATCTAGCAGTAAGGATCAACAAATAGACTCAGGTATGGTCGCAACCATCCAATCAAAAGAGTTATGTAATAAAGTCATGATAAATCATAATATCCTGCAGCCTAGATCTTATCAAAAAAAATCCAAGGTCTTGTGTTCTATCTCGACCCGAACAAGTACAAATTCAAGGATGCGAATATATGAGCCGAAGTCGATCATGCAAGAAAAACCACCTGATTACTATCCAATGATGAAAGTTGTTAACAAGCACAAGAGAAACCACCAATAATGACAATGGATCTCAAGGTACAATAGGTACAATCCATGGAATGTGAACAGTAAGCTAGCATCGAACAACTGCAGAATCTCTCGATCGGAGGCCAATGATGTGGACCTATCGTTTAATGCGAAGAACTTGCCATTGAGGCATGCAAGCTCCAAGGTACCGGTGGGGAATCTCTAGACCAATCTTCCTGGATAATGGGCTGAAGTCGACAAGAAGTGACCTGGTCGAAGGAGGGCCATAATGTTTCCCACATAATCGACACGAGGTAAAGGAACATGATGATAGTAAATGAGGACCAATAGAGAATCAGAGGGAGGTTGAAAACTGTAGAGGAAAACTTCTCTTGAACATATTAGTGACACGACTCTATATTTGGAAGTATTTGACATCAAGGGTTCTGAGGTCATGATGATATGGCAAAGAGCATATGAGAGGTAAAAATAGATTACTCAAACCCATGGAGGAAAAAATGATGAAGTGAGATGTCCCCAACCTGACACGAATGCAGACGAGTGTCATTTTCAAGAGCAACATACTACCAACACGACTAAAGACTGCTTCCAATTTCACCCCACCATTTTTGGTGAGTACCCCAACTATTTTAAAAAAATCTCGAAGGGGATAGCATATCCTTGCGCTGTAAGTTTGTCCTTCGGAAAAATCCATCCTAGTACATTTTACGAGCCGTAGGAAGGAGGAACTTGATGAATGTCATGGTGACGATGTCCGATGCCATCAGGTTTTAACGAGTCTAAAAAAGGAAGAACTCGACGTCGTTTCATGTTTAGAGAGTTTGAAAAGAAGCTGAAAAGAAAACTCCAGCATGTCCCTTTTCGTATGTAGTCTCACAGATCCGAAAAGGTAGAAAACAATATCTAGGAGAACCTCTTAGTCATGATTGGCTAAGGTATTCCTTTTTCGTAAATAATATATCCCAACCTGAAAAATAGGTAAACCTATACTGGGTAGATATCATTTCGTAGCCATTTAATGAGTTCAAAATGACAAGAGTCTCGAAAATCTTTTCAATTTTTAAGAGTTAGAAAAGAGCTGAAATTTGACTCCTCCTAGAGGAACAAGTGGTATTAAGGGTAACAACTGGTTCTGGTGATGGTGGAACTTCTCTGAACAAGTAAAGGTCAATAGGCTGGCTAACAAGACCACTCATCGCAACGGTTCCTTAGGAATGGGTGAAACAACCAAGTGAAGGTGTATGATCGGCCAAGTAGATGGGGATGATGGAATGAGAAAACCAAGGTTCATCTGAAAAAATAGGCTGATAAAAAGGGAAATCACAAGAGGAAAAATAAGAATGGTTTCATTTTTATGCAAGCTTGAAATTAGGAAAATCTTCTTGAAGTTGGTTTCATTTTTACACAAGCTTGAAACTGAAACAAACTATGCTTGAAACTGGTTTCATTTTTACACAAGCTTGAAACAAAGATAAACTATGCTTCAAAAAGTTTGCATGCCCCCAGCATGGTGACTCAATTTGAGGTACATGCCCCCCAAGCTTTACTCCATTTTCCTGAGTAAACAACTAGTTACTGACAGGTGGATGGAATGAAGGTTGAACTATGAGATCAAAATAAAGACTCGACTGGGATTTTATGAGAACTAATCAAAAACTTGAATTGAAAAGGGAACGTGTTTCATTTCTAAACGAGATTGACACAGTAAAAGAACTATGCTTATGACCTAATTCATTTTTTAACAAGGTTGACATAGTAAAAGAACTATCCTCATGACCAGCTTGTTTCATTTTTTAAGGATCGTGACACAAGAAAACAAACTATGCTCCAACAACCTTGTTTCATTTTTTAAGGAGCTTGACACAAGAAGACAAACTATGTTCCGAAAGGCTTCTTCCATTTTTTTAAGGGGCTTGACACAACAAGACGAACTATGCTCTGATGAAAACTCATCATGTCGAATAGGAATTCATGGCTTTCAAGAGGTTCTCATCTGATGGGAGAACAACATCTCGAAAATCAGAACCCAATGCCCCCATCACACGATGCAAAATGGCACTGTCACTGAATGCGGGCATGGGACAAGTAGCCACATAATTAACCTGCTGTGGGGAGGATACAATCAGTAGATAAAGGCCTGGAAGAGACGATGGTAGACCAGATGTCTCATCAGGACCAAAGAATGAAATTTGATCAATGGTCATGATCTGACCTTCATGTGGAAAACAGATCCAGCCAAAGAGGGAAGAGACAGGTGCACCCATAACATAAGAATATTCATGCCCCAAGAGTAGATTAAAATACAAGGGGACTGGAACAATCATCATGTCTATATAGAAAATTTTCCCTCCCAAAGTAATAGGAAACTTCAGAAGGATCCCTAATGGTTGAGTGGTTCCTCTGTTAAATGCCAACAGATTCTGCATAACAAGCACAAGTGATGGAGAACCAAAATCTTTCCATGTAGTTGAAGATAGAATACTAACGTACACGCCTTTATTTATAATGGTTCTGGGTAGAACCACATGGGAGACCTGTACCGTGATCTCAAAGGGTGCATAAGACGGAAGGTAGTATCCCGCAAATCGACTCCAATCGAAGGAAGCGGCAAAACTACTTGGAGGGGGTACCACATGAATTGAATGGTCGTCCCCTTGTGTTACGGGAGTAGGAAGAGGAATTTATTGAGTGACAAGGATGGGAGGATCTTTCTCCAAGTCCGAGGAATCTGAAGAAAGAAGAAGAACGTGAGGGGGAGGAGATCCACTCTCGACGGAAAATACCTGATGAACCATAGGCAGGATCAGGTCCATTGATTCCATGACCAATGGTTGGTTGGGAATGGATCCATGAATTTGAACTTCTGAGGGAACGAGATCAACTGAGGATGACTCTCGACCGATCATTGAATCAACTAGCGGAGGACTCGAAGAAAGCTTCTTGTAACCAACTAGAAGGCAGGGTGCAAAAACAATAAGGTTGTCCAACACTCTTGTGGCTTCATCCATGTATGAACAAAGGTGAATGGGATGATTCCCTTAACACAATATATAGGGATTCATGATCTTACCCTATTTCTTATGAGTCTTATTAGTACTAGTCGAAGATGTGCCACCAACATGACTTCCAGAAGCCAAAGGAAATGATGGAAGGTCATCGAACCATATTTCAAGCACCTTGGGAATGCCAGGGAAATGTCGAAGAAAGTGGTCACCTTTGCACAACATGCAAGGGAATTTGAATTTCCATGGAAGGTTGGATGTTTTATCACTGGAAGGTGCCCGAGGTGCAATATCCATAGAGTTGGCCTCTCTCTTATCTGACTTCTTTTTCTTCTTATTCTTCTTCTTCTTCTTAGCCACCGGCTTACTAGAATCCAAAATTTCACCAGGTGAAGTAGAAGAGGAGGATGAAGAAACAGGAAAATAAGGGGAGAGGTCCACCTTAGAATCAACATGGTGTTGTTCAGGTAGATGAGATGGTTTTACAAAGTTTGAAATACTAGAGACCACCGAGGTCAAGAATAACCATACAGGAAAACCGACAGTTAACCCAAGAAGGGACAATGTTTCCATATAAGGAGAACCAACATTACCATAAGCAGGAAAAGGACCAGGATTCCCTTCGGAGGGGATTCCTTGGTTGGTGAACTATGGAAACGTTTCCATTGGAAACAACCCTAAAGAAACACACTAAGGAAGATAACATTAACCAGGAATATTTCGTGGGCAGTTAGTATTTTAAGACATTAAAACAAAACTCCATCATTTCATATTTTAAGAGTCAAGGAAAGGGAAAAAGGTGACACTAGTCACTTTTAGTTTGAAGCAATCATGAAAGGAAAAGAGCTCGATGATCTCTTCTCTTTTTAAGGAGTCACAATAAGATCAAAATGACTACTCAAGTAATCTAAGAAAGAGGGTGTATCAAGTTTCCGTGAACTTCCATATACACCTTGGTGATCAAATGAAAGAGAAATTACTAAGGACTTAAATTACATGAAGGTAGTCTCCCCGAATGTTGTGTTTAGTGTATCACGGTTATAGGGCGGCAGACTTTGCTTCCTATGGATAAAGGATTGCAACCTATGAGGGTCTACATTTATATATGCAATGGTATGGGGAACATAAGTCTGTAGTAGTGTTTTCTAATGCCAGATGGCGAATGAAAGCTACTAGGTTTAACGACATCGGAACGCATCACTAGACTAGACCTCTAAGTGTGAGTGTTAAGTTTCAATGCTTCCTTAGGTTGATTGAATGAATTTTAAGTTGATATTGAATTAATGTTTCAATTTCAAGGCCCTACCGAATTTCGATCTCAAATTTCCTAAATGTAAACTATATGCAAATGAACAACATTTTCCATTCAATGAACACTAATTAATAGAAGGATATAGATCTTTCAAACAATAGCAATCAATGAAATCAAACGAAGAAGTCCGCTAATGTATTTAATACAATCAAGCGAAAAAATGAAAAATTATTTCCTAGTTAATCAGGCACTACTTATGCAAAAGAAATTTTCTTTTTCTATGCAAATGAAAGAACGCAATTTTTTTATTTTTTCAATGAAATGAAACACACAATGCACTAACTACACGAAAAAAAACAAACACTAGTTTGAGGATTGTGAATGTAAAGAGCTAAAACGACTGATTCGATGAAAGCAACACAAACACAAAAATGCACTCAAACCAATGATGCACTCTTCCAAACAAAGAGAAAGCCCTGAAATGACCGAAACGAGCAATATGATCTATGCTCAGAGCAACAAGAAGAAGAATCAAATGAAACTCAAAATGATCATTCAAACAAAAAAAACGCTCAAAGGATAAAAAAGAAATTAAACACAATTGATCTAAAGATGATATTGACAAGAATCAAAAGAATCGACTTCCAACCAGAAGGCTTAGTGAGCTAAAACACTCAGAAACCCTAAGGCCATAAGCTGCAGTGATAAGTAAATGGGCATACAATTGAGAAGAGCAAGCCTATGATAGTCAAAACAATCTCAAAAAAACAATTGCAAATCAGAAATCAACCCAGACGTAAGCACAACTGACCAAAAACTCAAGAGGAAGGTCAAACCAAACCCTACAGGATTCGGCATGACTGTAAGGCAATAATCCATGCCAAACAGGGGTTGGCGCTAGTGCAACACAAGAAACATGCACCAATCGGCACGGCTGTTCAATCAAAAAGTGTCCCAAGCTGAATATCTATGGGAGACTGGAAAAACCAAAGAGAAAAGGTCAATCTTGACACTCTCGAGCTGAACAAGAGGACTCTAAACAAGAAAATAGACCAGAAACAATAGGCAAGCAAGAAAACGACTGAAGTCAACTTGACAAGGGCAAAACGACAGACTCACATTGTTCCCTAGTAGAGTCGCCAATTTGTTATGAAAGTAAATCCTCTCTACGGAAAAACACAATCCCTCTAGCCCTAGAGTGGGTCTAGTAACAAAGAGACAAGCTAGAGTGTAGGTTCATAATTAATGAATTAAATAGATGAGGTAGATCAACCTACCTGGAGTCCAACACTGTTGTTGTTACTATTGTAGTGGTAGCCTCTCGATTCTTGTCTTGGCGGGTCACGATCCTTCTGCAGCAATGCTTGGATACTTGCATGAAGATAAGTAAACAAGAGAAGCATACAAAGTAACAATCTCATTCATAACTACTAACTAGTCAAGGAGGGTTAAGCATATTTCATCAAATAAAACACATTAACGCAAAATGAGAACCATACAATAGTCATGCATATGTATTAATAGAAGAAATGTTTACAACCAAGTCTTGACGTTGCAACCTCCTTCAGCGGGGTTCAGTTGAAGTGCGTCTGGATGAATGTCAGGGAATTCGGACAGGATGAAGGCACAAGCCTGAGCTCTCTCAATAAGGGACCCTTTCGTTCTATCTTGAATAGAAATCTCTCTAGCATTTCTGCTATAATATCTTTAGTTAAGCTAGCTCATTAATGGAGGATGGATATATTTATAGAGGGAGAGGAGGAGGTTGGGATCCCTACTATAGTGGAAGGGAGGCCTTATCCCTTGCGAGGTTTCTCCAAAAGGTGGAACCAAGAGGCCAAAGGAGGAAGGTCGTGGTTATTCAGTCGAACCACTCCGTATGACTCGCCCACGAAGTTGTTATGATGGAAAATTCGCCTCTATTTTTAAAATTTTTCCATAAACATATTGGTGCGGGCAGCTAACAGAGACAAATCGCCAGCTAGCGTGGGGTCCAGTGTTAATCTGCCTCATCAGCACGAGGGCATAACGGGCTACCAACGCCAAGGAAAAAACAGGTGTTTTTGGTGGTTTTTTCAGGAAATTGTCAACAGAAGGAATGTTATACTCATGGCAAGGGCTGCAATGATGGTCTTTGCAAGGCATGACACTTTATTTTGGTCACAGAAATGAGCCTCCAATGTGCGGGATGGGGATTGCAGGGACAGTGAAAAAATGCTGTGTAACACCTTTCATTATCGCTTCTTACTTGAATCATTTATTTCTGGACTGATTGCACCATATCCAACAATTTTTTGGTCTGACTTTGCTTCTCTTCCAAAAATATACTAGTTTGTTGGTGTTGATCCACACTCAATTGTACCAAAATTTCTGGGTTAATTGATGGATTAGACAGACGATGGACTTCCTCTATAGCTATGGGGTTTTGATCACTAGATCCTGTCCTCATTGGAGCTTATCAATAGTATTCCTATCACCGTGCACATTTTTAACAATGAAAACACCAAAGTTATTTAAATTGCCCATCTGGCCACAACATGTAACCACACTTTGATACCACTTGTCACTTACATATATAAAATTACCATAAAAAAAAATACTATCTATGTCATAAATATACCATGTCATGCATTTTAATAAAATTATGCACATACACTTATGGATAAATGATTTAATTATTGGAGTTTTGATTTGCATCATTATACATTTATTGAAAAGGTTCAAAATTACTTTTGATTGTTTTTTCAAGTTCCTGGATCTGTACTTTGGGATTTCGTTTTTAAATTCCTATGTGAGATTTTTAATCACACAAACCCTCCGTCCCAGTCTCATCCAATAACCTTCATGTCACATTACCACTTATCACATGTTGAGTGCAGGCATCTTTTGGTTTCTAAGTTTATCTGGAAGTTCGTTCTGTCCCTCGATCCTCCTAGTCTTAGATATGATGGTGGAAATTGGACGGAAGGGGGTTAGGGTAACTAACGCTACCTTGAAATCTACACTCATTCATTAATTTTATATGCTCTTGTGTTGGGGTTGCCTTGCATCCTCTATGACGATTTCCTTCGAGAGTGAGATTTCTCACTTCCTTTGTCTGGTGTGGAGGGCTTGACCTTGGTTCAATGCTCCTCTAGTTCGCTCTCTTATTTAGACTTTGTTTTCAAGCCATTTCTCGGTAGTGTTCTTCATGACTTCTATGTTTTTTTTCATCGTGCGGAAGAGTTTGAATTTACTTCTTCTCAGCATTGATGTCCCACTGTGCTAGACTTAATGAATTTATCCATTAACGTAGGTAACCCATATGCTTATTTTCATGCATTGTCTTATTTTAATGTACAAGGTTAAATATATCCTTTCTTGGTAGGATTTTTATAGCTCATAGGTTCGATTAACACTTCTTATGGTTTACTCCCTTGCTTAGGTTGAATTATAGAAGCAGGAGGAATGCTTCAACAACTATGAAATGCTTCTCTTCAGGTAATAAGCTTGAATGCGGGTTTCAATATTTCGTTTTCTTGTTTTTCTATGATATGGTGTTCTTATCCTTACCACCTCTTATTGTTCTTCGCTAGGGTTTGCATGCACATTCTAGGCATTTTGAAGACTTCCAACACTTACTCCAATGGTCACCTCCTCCATGCCCAGGTAAGTCGTGACCCTACATTTACAATTGCATTATTTCCTATTCACTCTGTGTTTTCTTTGGGATATATCTCTTAGGGTTGAACCCTTTGCTGTATAGGTATTGAACCTCAACTGGGTTCTTACCCACTATACATAAGGTTGGGTCAAAGTCGAGGGTTGAGTTCTAGGTTTTATTTTCTTTACTGATGCATGTAGTTAGGTGTATAAAATGGAATAGCTACTTTAGTCCTTCTTGCCCTCGAAGGTGTTCCCAAATAGTTTCGTTTTGATAACTGAATAATGTTTTTCTTCGTTTAAGTTTTTTTAGGGTTTGTGCCATGGAATACTCAATCGTATGTGGCCTGATATCTCCTTGAGACTGAGAATATTTTCATTATTTTGTATAACTTATTACATTTAAATACATTTATATTGTTATTTCTATTCTCTATTTTTGAAAATACAGCAAGATGATGGAGCTTAGTGAAATGAAGTCGCCTTCACTAAGTGGGCCCACAGGCAAATTTTGGCGCAAAGTCTATTTTTAGACTATGTCTATTTTTAGACATATGGAGCATGGTCCAGGGGTTGCAGTATGTTATTCTTGGAGTATTGGTCATGTTGGTAAAAATGGATGGACCTATATTTTTAGACCTATAGGTCGAAGTCTATTTTTAGACTGCCTATCCTAAAAATAGAAAAGTCAAATATTATTTACCCTTAATAATATTTGGACTCTAAACTTTAGTTTACTCTCTTGGAGCACTTCAGTTCGAGCTACAGAAGTGGCTCATGCATCTGACAGAGGAATTACGCTATTCCTAGGGGTTTGGTGAGTTCATGCATGGTTGACTTCAGTTAGGACTTCAGTGGCAGAAGTTTGGTGGAGTTGATGAGACAGTTGGTGGAGTTGTGTTCGGTTTAACTTAGTTGAACTAGTTGAGATTAGTTTAACTAGCTAATCAACTAGTAACGAGTGGAGTGAATTAAATATTATTTAATTCACTAATTAGTAACTCATTATTCAACTCAAGAACACATCAGTTCACTACAGTGCATGGACAGTTCAGTGGAGACCAGTGAAAGAGGTAGATGAAAGGGTGAGTACAGCTATTAGTTGTGACATCAGTTGTGCATGAGATTTGCACCACACTTGGAGGCAATTGCCCATGATGATTGCGCTGTCAAGCCAAGGAGATTCGAACCTTGGATCTCTATTTAGACAGGCCATGATTGCGCAATAGAGGCAGGCAATTAGTGGATGTGTTTTGAACTCGTGACTTGTTCAAAACCAAGCTAGTTTGTGTGTAACTTCATGAGATAGTACTGAGTACTTGTGAGGAGTATTGTACTAAGGTTGTTACATGTTTTCTCCATTATAATATACACAATAGCTGCGGGGTTTTCAGCTATAAGCTTTCCCTATACATACTGTGTTAATGTGTATGATGATTTGATGTGCTATCACTTGTTTTATTTCTGCATGTGTGATGATCTGAGTCGAAGAGATTATGTGTTGCATATGAATTCGAATTGATATGTGATCAGGATAGTCTCGGTGGATAATTAATCATTATTCAGCAAATTTCTACATGGTATCGGAGCTATTGAAGCAGAGATTGATCATCACGGTGATTACAAACTTATTTCGGTAGACAGAGTCTGCATGCGGGCCAGGTAGCCTCCGGATTCATCTTTCTTCGGAAAGTGAAAGGTCTGGTAAACGCCCCTTGTAGTCAATCTCTGTGCTAGAAATAATTTTTTCTCACGATCTAGAGCGGTTGAGCTTTGAGGTGGAATTAGAAGTTTTGCAGCAGTTTTGTTTTCTTGGTGTCGGTGTTGAAAATGTCTTTCAACGGTTTGCGACTCGAATATGCTCTTGAAGGTAGTTCGAATTATGTTGCATGGAAGGATCACATGGAAGCAGTATTAGAAGATAATGGTCTGAAGGAGTTCGTAGATACGGATGTCCAAAAGCCCACTGATCCTGCTGAAGTCGAAGCATGGCAAAAGAAGATGGAAAAATGTCGAAGGATCCTGTTGGAGGGCATCAAGGATCATATTGTATGCAGCCTGCATGGAAAGACTTCTCCATATTTAATGTGGAAAGCTTTGACGGATCTATTCCAGAGTAAGAGCGACCAAAGGAAGCTGGCGCTCAAAGATAAGCTCAGGAACATCAAGATGGAGAAAGGCGACAGTATCGCCAAATACCTCACGAAGTTCACTCAATGCAGAGATGAGCTGGGAAGTGTGGGGGTGACCGTCGAAGATGAGGACATGGTCGACCTGGCTCTCCTTGGTCTTCCGAAGGCTTGGCACTCATATCAAGATAGTGTCAATGGTCGGGAGAAGCTGCCGGGATGGGAGCGCCTTTGGGCGGATCTCATGCAGGAGGAGATAAGGAGGACTACTCGGGATGGATCTTCATCAAAGGGAGATGATGAAGAAAATTGCACTTTGGTTGCCAAAGCAAAGAAGGGGAAGGGTAAGAAAAATTCTCATTCCGGTGCAAAGGGCAAGAAGCAGGATATGGCGAAAGTGAAGTGTTTTCACTGCCATGATCACGGACATTATGCTACCAATTGTCCAAAGAAGAAGAAGAACAAGCAAGCGGGAAGATCTGCAGATGGAGAAGCTTTGGCTTCACAGTTCGAGCTTGAATTTTCACCGATCGCATGCTTGGTTTCAAGTGTGATGGGATCGGTTTGGTTCTTGGACAGCGGTGCGTCATTTCATATGACGGGAGATCGGGATTTGTTCTCAGATCTGGAGGACAAAGATTTGGGTGTGCACATCGAGATGGGCGATAATGGTAGATACAGTGCGACTGGTATCGGTACCATATCCTTTCAGAGGGAGTCTGGTAAACCCTTTGTATTGAAGGATGTCATGCATGTACCTGGTTTGAAGAAGAACTTGATCTCTGTGGCGATGTTGGAAGATAAGGGGTATGATGTGGTCTTCAGCGAAGGAAAAGCCTTCCTGCGCAGTAAGACTACTGGAGAGACCCGGAAGATAGGGGTTCGAACCAAGAAACTTTATCAGTTGCAAGTAGATGGCTGCGCAACAATGGCATGCAAGGCGGGAGAAGTGGTGAGCCGGGATGATGAGGGCGAACTGTGGCACAGGAGATTGGGCCACCTTCACCATGGAGCTTTGAAGATACTGCAGTAGATTTCTACTGGGCTTCCTAAGGGCACTCTTGCGCAATCAGATCAGTGCAAGGGGTGTACCTTAGGGAAGTATGTGAAAGCCACCTTTCACGAGAAGGATAGTCATGCCACGATGATCCTTGAGAGAGTTCACACATACGTGTGTGGTCCTTTCTCAGTTGCTTCGACAGCAAAGCACAAGTACTACGTGATCTTTGTTGATGATTTCTCTCGAAAGTGTTGGATCTTCTTCATGCAGAAGAAGAGCGATACATTCACGAAGTTCTGTGAGTTTAAAGCACTGGTCGAGAAGGATTCGAGGAAGAAGGTGATTGCTCTAAGGAGCGACAATGGTGGTGAATTCATCTCGGCTGAATTCAAGGAGTTCTGTAGCACAAAAGGGATTCAGAGAGAGCTCATCGCACCCCATAACCCACAGCAAAACGGGGTGGCTGAGCGGAAGAATAGAACGATCGTGGGTGCTGCACGGGCGATGTTGCATGATCAGGGCCTACCCCTTCACTTGTGGGCTGAGGCATGCAATACAGCAGTGTATGTGCAGAACCGTTGTCCTCACAAGGTCCTTGGCATGAGTACACCAGAGGAGGCTTATTCTGGCAAGAGGCCTGATATTTCCCATTTGCGGATTTTTGGTTCTCCTGTCTACATGCATGTGACGAAGGATGCAAGAAGGAAGTTGGATCCAACTGCTGAGGTTGGAATATTTGTGGGGTACACTGATACACCTCATAACTATCGGGTGTATGTGCCAGACAGTCGCAAGACTGTTGTGCGACGGGATATAAAATTTCAGGAGGAGAAAGCCATGCAGTGTTCGCTTGAGAGGGAGCCACACTTGCATGCAGATGAGGAGCTGTTAGTTCCTAAGGAGGAGCTTCCGGATGTGGATCAGCCACAAGAGGAGGTTCAGGAGGTGGAAGAAACCACCCATGCAACGCCAACCATCAGAGGGCGCATGCGCACTACAGAAGCTGAGTGACTGGCTCGGGATGCAGAGAAGGTTGTAGGACCACCTACAGCACAGTGCAGACAGAGGCAGTCACCGGATCGGTACACTGGATACATGGCTCTTGTGAGTCAATGTGTCGTGATGGAGCCATCCTCTTTTGAGGAAGCTGTGGAGGAACCCGCATGGGTAGATGCCATGATCGAAGAATATGATTCAATCGTTAGAAACAGTGCATGGGAGATTGTCCCAGGACCGGAAGGGAAATCAGTGGTAGGCTCGAGATGGGTCTACAAAGTGAAGCAGGTGGCTGACGGGAGTGTGGAAGTACAAGGCGAGATTTGTCACCCATGGCTTCTCACAGATCGAGGGGATCAACTATGAGGAGACCTTTGCACCTGTCACAAGGTACTCTTCCATACGGACGATCCTTGCTCTCTCAGCGCAGATGGGATGGCACATCCATCAGATGGATGTGAAGACTGCGTTCGTCAATGGAGTTATTGAGGAGGAGGTGTACATAGAGCAGCCTGAAGGTTTCGAGATCTTCAGCAGTGAGTCGCATGTGTGCCGACTCAAGAGAGCACTGTACGGGCTGAAGCAAGCACCTCGTGCTTGGTACACTCGGATAGACAGCTACTTCACCGGCTTGGATTCTCCAAGAGTGAGGCAGATCCAAACCTGTACCAGATTGTGGTGGAGGGGAAGCTGTTGATCATCATACTGTATGTAGATGATCTGATTTTTACTGGCGATGAGCAGTTGATACTTTCATGCAAGGAGGATCTTGCACGAGAGTTTGAGATGAAGGACTTGGGCATCCTTCATTATTTCCTGGGATTGGAGATTTGGCAGCGCAGTGGAGGACTATTTGTTTCTCAGGGAAAGTATGCCCGGGAGATTCCGGAGAGGTTCAACATGCAAGGCTGCAAGCCTGTTGACACTCCTCTTCCTGGTGGTTGGAGGAAGGAGGATGCTACTTCAGCAGAGGTAGTGGATGCCACTGTCTATCGACAGTTGGTGGGGTCGCTTATGTATCTGGTCAATACACGACCCGATATATGCTATGCTATTAACCAGCTTTCGCAAGCTATGGTTAAGCCTACCAAACTCTTTTGGAAGGCAGGCAAGCATGTATTGCGTTATATTAGTGGCACATCGGGATATGGTCTATGGTACAGACAGGAGGATGGAGCGAAGCTTTCCGGCTTCACTGATGCAGATTGGGCAGGGAGCCCAACGGATCGAAAGAGCACATCTGGAGGAGTTTTCAGCATTGGATCGATAGCAGCTTTCTGGTACGGCAGGAAGCAGAGATCCATGGCACTCAGTTCAGCAGAGGCCGAGTACATGGCAGCAAGCTTGGCTGCATGCGAGGCTATTTGGATGAGGAAGATCCTCGTCGGATTGTTCGGGTCGCACTTGGAGCCTACTGTGATTTATTGTGATAACCAGAGTTGCATTAAACTCTCGGCTAATCCAGTGTTTCATGATAGATCCAAACACATCGACATCAGGTACCATCATATCAGAGATTGTGTTCAGCGGAGAATCATGATGCTTTCATATGTTCCCACGGAGGATCAGGATGCTGACATCTTGACGAAGGCGCTCACCAGGAGCAAGTTCGAATTCCACAGAGGCAGGATAGGGGTTGCAAATAATCCATATCTTGTTGAGAGGGAGTGTTGAAAATGCAACAAGATGATGGAGCTTAGTGAAATGAAGTCGCCTTCACTAAGTGGGCCCGCAGGCTATTTTTGGCGCAAAGTCTATTTTTAGACCATGTCTATTTTTAGACATATGGAGCATGGTCTGGGAGTTGCAGTATGCTATTCTTGGAGTATTGGTCATGTTGGTAAAAATAGATGGACCTCTATTTTTAGACATTTAGGTCGAAGTCTATTTTTAGACTGCCTAGCTAAAAATAGAAAAGTCAAATATTATTTACCCTTAATAATATTTGGACTCTAAAATTCAGTTTACTCTCTTGGAGCACTTCAGTTCGAGCTACAGAAGTGGCTCATGCATCTGACAGAGGAATTACGCTATTCCTAGGGGTTTGGTGAGCTCATGCATGGTTGACTTCAGTTAGGACTTCAGTGGCAGATGTTTGGTGGAGTTGATGAGACAGTTGGTGGAGTTGTGTTCGGTTTAACTTAGTTGAACTAGTTGAGATTAGTTTAACTAGCTAATCAACTAGTAATGAGTGGAGTGAATTAAATATTATTTAATTCAATAATTAGTAACTCATTATTCAACTCAAGAACACATCAGTTCACTACAGTGCATCGAAAGTTCAGTGGAGACCAGTGAAAGAGGTAGATGAAAGGGTTGAGTTAGCTATCAGTTGTGACATCAGTTGTGCATGAGATTTGCACCACACTTGGAGGAATTTCCCATGATGATTGCGCTGTCAAACCAAGGAGATTTGAACCTTGGATCTCTCATTAGACCAGCCTTGATTGTGCAATAGAGGCAGGCAATTAGTGGATGTGTTTTGAACCTGTGACTTGTTCAAAACCAAGCTAGTTTGTGTAACTTCATGAGATAGTACTGAGTACTTGTGAGGAGTATTGTACTGAGTTTGTTACATGTTTTCTCCATTATAATATACACAATAGATGCGGGGTTTTCAGCTATAAGCTTTCCCCATACATATTGTGTTAATGTGTGTGATGATTTGATGTGCGATCGCTTCTATTCTTTCCGCATGTGACAATTAATTATAGAAGGGGTTATGTGTTATGCATGCAATTCGAAATTGATGTGTAATCGGGTTAATCTCCATTGAATAAGTGATTTATTCAAAAACTTTCTACATCTATCACGATGTAAGAAAATTATGTTTACATGTAATAACATGCAAGTTCTGGTTCTATTCAGAATGTGACAGACATTGTTATCGTTTGGTATTTAACCCACCTTAAAGTTTATGGGTTTATATGGTTTCAGTATTTTAAATTCTATTTAGTAATTGCTTCCAAACACATGAATGTTGCATTTGTAGTTAACCATTTTTCCATACTTGTACAATGCATAGTTACTGATTTTTATATGCTCAGAAGGCTAGAGGACAGGGGATTCTATTCCGTTAGCCATGGAACCCGAATCCTAAACCTCGTCCCTTGTATCTATTTCCCACCGAATACTTTAGTGATAATAGTAATGAAATTTATTTTTCCTACTCCACCCATGCATTATCTATTTCTTAGTAAGATGGTACACATAAGTTCTATTTTCTTTTTCTTCTTTCTCATACACATACATGCATTATTTTGATTGCACTCTTCACTTTTTTATATAGTGGAAAAATCATTATTTATTTTACTTCTTATCATGCACATTGTAGTTTCTGCATCCCAGAACCCTTACATCATAGCATTTTTATGTTTTTTGGCTATTAAATATTCTATTCACAATGAATTTATTCTTTTTGGTAGAGAAAATTACTAGTTCATTCTTCACAGCATAATATTTGTATGTTTTAGTAAATCTCCCTGTACTCATAATTTATTCTAGGATGAAAATTCTCTCTATGATTGCATTTTCCTATGAGGTAATTCTATATTCTCTAAAAAGTTTTAAGCACAAAAATAAAACACAAATTTATCAATTCTTTTCCATAAATAAAATAGGCAGCTCAGATACTTATCTTAGCTGTTATTAAACGGATTTTACCACCCTACCAAGAGAGAGGCAATCACATCCTCAACTCCCCCCGTGCTCCACACCAGAGTCTAATGTAGCAATATTATCTAGAAGTTAGACCTCAAGACCCCGCTCTAGCCTAATCTTCTTTTGGGTTACATAGCTCCACTGGCTCTAAGCTAGCTGTGGACAACTATTTCCTACAACATTTCTGTTGTTAACCTTCCTTCTTTATTTTTTCATAAAACCCCTTCCCCTTCCTAGGATTTCCTTTTATCATTTTTGGGGAAGGTAGCTATCAAAACCGCCTCTTCCTTTTTACTCTGGAATCTTGGAATTATTTACCAATCAATTGAATATGACTTTTATTCATAAAATAGAACTCAAGTTCATTAACCAATAATCATATTCGTTAAATCTCTTTTCTCCATTAAAGTTTTAAATGTATTTTGTAAAAGTTATTTTAACATAAAATATTGAAGAAATAAGCTAAGTGTTGGGAAACAAAAAATAGACTAATCAAAATTAATTTTATTAACTAATTTTATTAAATTAATTTAATAGTAAATTGTGGAATCATAGTTATTATTGATTTTTATTTAAAAGTATATGGTAATTTATTATTGTTATTAAAAACTTGAGTTATTTAGATTTTCACTCTTATCACATTATTTTGGTTCTAAGTTGTCAATTTATTTGGTCAAATTTATTATAATTTTAATAGTAGGTTTAATAGTAGGTTGTGGGACGGTGGTTGTTATTATTATTATTAAAATTATTTATTTTTTTACATAATTTTATTATTTTTGGTAACTTTTGAACTATTAATTAATTAATTTATATTACTTGTATGGAAGAAGACAAATTTTTAGCTGATAAAAAATAATAATAAATTTATATACTTTTAAATAAAATTTTACCTTACTCTTATGAAAAAAATAAAAACTATTTTTAATTATAAATTGATTTTTCTAAAACAATAAAAATTTATAAGGAGTCATTATACTGATATAATAAATAATTATGAAAAAATTAATAAAATAATAATATAAAAAAACTTTGTGAGAGACAATTATTATTATTATTATCCAATTTTAAAGCCACCACCAAGCAAAACACCAAATTGATCATCACCATGTTATAAACTATTATATAAATAATAAAATTCAAGATACAAATCATCGATGAAACAAAGCTACATATATATGAAAACTTGTCAAATTTAAATGTTTATAATTTTTTTCAACTATATTTTAAAAATTATTCCAAAATTTCAAATATATTTTACAATATTCAATTTTATTACTTAATAATTTTTTTCCCTTAAAAAAATAATATTCATAAGCATTTAATGAATATTTTAATAGTATATTCATTTTTGGAATCTAAGCTTCTGTGATCCATAATATAAATTAGTAGAAATTCTTTCGGTAATAATCACATGCAAAAGAACGTGGTCGACACGTCCTGATGATGAACCACACTGGTTGGTTCGAAACGCGTCGACCACGTTCTTTTGCATGTGATTATTACCGAAAGAATTTCTACTAAAGTATATTCATTCATTATTAATTATTATTTTAATGAGACTTTTTCAAAACTAAAATTTATTTTACATTATTTAATAATTAATATTTTCTAATTAAATTTTCATTTACTCTCTCTAAGAGTTTTTCCTCGACATCTTATCTAAAATATTTTAAAATTAAATCCAACCAAATTTAAATTTAAATCCATGAAAAAAAAATTCTGGGAAGGAAGCTCACTTGGAAAAATTTCTTAAAACGGTTTGAACTTCAAACCCTAATTGTCACTTGTGACCACTTCAATTTGAAGACACTTGTTTGACCTATCGGATATGTGATGGTTGGGACATTATCGAGCTTTGTTTGAATTGGAAAGGTAATTTTATATTGACTTTATTTTCTAATCATCATTTTATTTGCCCGCTATTTATGTATTTGTGGTATGTATGTTATCGGATGATAAAGTTACTTAATTTGGGATTTATTTTTTAAAATGATAAAGTTATGAGTAAGATTTTATATATATTTCTTATATGAAATAAATTGCAATCTTTTTTCATTCGTGAAATGGTATAATTAATTATATTTTAGAGATACACATCATTGTGTGTATTCTTTAGTGTTTATTGACTCAATATATTACATATGGCATATTGTGAAAATTAGAATTTTCACTCTATATCTTTTGAATATATATTAATCAGATTATAGAGACCATGCCAAAGACTGAAAAAGGACTAATATGCATAATGATTTATGTGTTTGCTATCATTTTTCTTGTTCATTATGATCAATAAAGGATTTCTAATATAATTAAAATGCATTACTATCTTGTTGCTCTGTGATAAGCTAGGTCTTTTGAACCAAAAACGACCTTTTTTTGGAGAGGTGATCAACTACATGATTTTGTTCCTTGTAGGTGTGAAACACAAGAAATTGTTGAAAGTGGTTTTGATCTGAAAAATATCTTTTGGAATAGGCACGCGAAAAAGGTTCTTGCATTGTGGATTTTTGTTTAACTAATTAATCACAAGCATAGAATCCCTAAAAGATTGAATTTTTTCACATCCTTTTTCTTTTACGAAGAGAAATACGTTTTTATATGCCATTAATTCTTCCTGATTATTTGCTCCCCTTCCAAACCTCAGTTTTCAATGAAAGATATGTGATTATGATAGAAATAGAATGAAGCATCCCCTTTTATGAACTATGTCTTATGATGCCTTATTAAAGAAAGTCCATGGCTTGTCAGGCCAGGAGTTTCTACCGCTATATCCATTCCGATGGTTTTTTATTTTTTCCTATGGAAAGTGTACTAGTATTTCGAATTCTTTGGTTACCACATAATTGGGCACAACCGGTTTATCCTAGAAAATGACTTTATTACACACCATCCAAACCCCCTAACGGGTGATTAAAAAAATTTCCTTGAAAGCACGAGTGACAATATTAGTATACCATTGTCTCCACGTGCTTTCCATTTCATCCCCAACCTTCTCATAGGTTTTCCCTAGTACCAATCTACATAAGTGTCAGAATGTCACGGTGAAAGAGAAATGTATAAACAAATGTGTAATTGTCTCTTCGCTCCCCTTACACAAAGCACACCATAGAGACCTAATCTTATAATTTTCTGCATAACATCCCAAGAAGGTTTTTTTTCCCCATCAAATAACACATGAAGACACGAGCCTTTATCACAAATTTGAATTTCCAGACTAGTTCCTAGCACCATTTCAGGACGTAAACGTCTCTCATATCATTTATTAGAATGTATCCAAGTTTTGTAGTGTACAATACAAATGAAGAGAAGATCCATACTAGTTTATCTTTCCTAAACATCAATCCTATCTTACCAACTACTAGAGTGTTTAGGTACCCATTCTAAACTTCATGATACCCAACCACCAACCCAACTCATATGCATGTTGGCATTGTGTTGACATTGATGTCAACCTGATGGATATTTTCTACACAATCACTTGAGTATGGTTGCATATGTGAAAATTCCTAGATCTGACAATCTTAAGAATCCTACTGCAACAAGCTGAATTTAATAGTCTTATTTTGTAAATTACATTACAGAATTAATTCAGATTTCTTCATGAATCATTGCAGTAAATTACTGAAGCAACCTACACTTAGTACTCTTGGTTCTAGAGAATATCCTCCAACCAATAATTATCTCTGCCCCTGATTGCACTAGAATCATTTTGATCTAATCTTCGTCTAAGCACCGCTCCGTCAGAATAATTCAATCACTCGATTCACTTGGTGTATATTTCCAAATTACCCTCAAGGCTTCCTTTATAGTTTTCTCATTGAGAAATTAATGTCTGAGATTAGATCTCTATTGAACAGCTAAGATTATAACTTGAATTGATCATCACTTTTTCTAGATTATTCTCACTCTGTTTTGTTAATACCCTTTAATTATTTAATTTCCTTAAGTTTAGACTTAGGGTCCCCATTAAAATAATTAACTTTTACATTAAAACATATTCGTAATGGAATTTCCACAAATGGTTTCTGGGTTCTTTGGAATACCAATGCTTAAACCTCTCCAAATTTTTTGAGACTTAGAGTTATTCTGATGCTACAAAAATTAACACTCCATATTAGCAAGGAATGTGCTATAGAAACATGCCTATTGCATATTGCTTTGATCCTGAAGCATCCTTTGCATTGATGATTTCTAACAAGTTTCCCACCAACCATTACGTTGTTGATTTTTTACAAGCTTTCCACAAACCATTGCGTTGTTTCTACAACTCTACTCTTCTCCATGACACTGCCACTGTGACTACTACATCTGTACTACAACTCCCTCCCAACTGTTGCACTTTCTATTTTGCCAGCACTACCGCTACTAACACTGCATCTGCACTGCAACTTAGTTGCTGAGAGAAGCAACTAAAATCACCCAAAAATTAAACAATTGTTCAGTGGATGCACCTCAGTGCTAAAGATTCTAATTGCTAAAGGTTACTGCATTGTTCCTCTGATGCACTGCAATGTTGCTTCTCTCCACTGCGCTACAGTGTTATGCATTGTGTTGATGCTTCTCTATGTTGTTCCTGATTTTAACTATGCTAGTCCAAAAGTAGGCACTTCTACATACTACAATTTTTGCTCCATCACTCCTCAGCTCCCACTGAAAGCTCCTCCATTCCACTACAACTAATCATGGTCACTCATAGCAAGGTTGTGATAAAAGATATGGGATCCTCAAGGATCCTACCCAACTAAAGTTCAAGTTGATCTATAGTTCTATGTTTCCCCATTTCTCTCCTAGAGAAGCATGGGCACTCATGGGAAACTCATATTTCTCGATATTCACGGCTTTTGGATTGTTCTTTTCATCATTGTCCTTTTTCTTCAAAGGACACTGTGATTCAAAGTCTCCCATCTCATCACATCTAAAGAATTTCACCTTCGAAACATCTCACATTTGTTTTCGTTGGCCTTGTTGCCATTCAATGTGAGGGATGCATTCTCCTCCTTCAGATTCTTTGATCCCATTCCAATGCTACCATGAAACTTTCACTTGACAAGATCTCTTCTCATATCATCCTCCTGAAGTGTTGCCCACATATGCTCTCGACTAGGAAGCATTTCCCTACTTAAGATACTTTCGACAAAAACTTCCCACTCTTCATTGAATACGTTAAGGGCCAAACTTACAATAGTTGTAGCATTTGGGGTATATCTGATGGCTTCCAACTGATCATGGATTTCCTGAAGTTACATTGATAATGGATTAATGTGCTCCCCATTCTGCCTCTGGATCATCCAGAGCTTCTGCTCCAAGTACATCTTCCACTGCTCAGAAGTTTCTTCGTACAAAAGGGAAAATGCCTCCCATATCTCCCTGGTTTTTTTCTTACCAGCTATATGTGAGACTATATGATCCTTGACACCATCAAGGATAAGTCTGTTGGCCTTTGCCATATCATACTTGTACTTTTTGTTCCGATTTAGATATGTAGGTAGAACAACCATGTTGTCCATGAAGGTCTTGAGATCATATTCATCCAGAAGGAATTTGATCCTTTCCTTCTAGATAACATAGTTGGAGGATCCCTCCAAATGCTCCTAATATCTAAAACCATGAGGTTCCATCTCAACCAAAAATTGTGGAACTGCTTCCTCTTTCTCCCTACTCAATAGCTTCTAGGCCATATTATGTACTCCATGATGGAGCTGGTAAGTCTGCTGCTCCTCGTCTACCCAAAAACTGAGAAATGTTGAATTCCTTAACAAAGGAAGTCACAAAGGAAGAATTACTCACTATGTTATCTTCTTCTTCTGATGCTTCTCTCGCAAGCAACTGCTTGCAAAAAACCTACATCCCTCTCACTCTGTATGAATTATCTGCGTTGTTCTCTCCACCTCAGAAAGATATCGATCTGGAAGTCTTACCTCTTTGTTGACTCAATCAAAGAGAGACAACCTTGAAGATTTAGCCCTCCTAGATAGAACTGTGCAATCCCTCTGGGGATTCGATCTGATCTTGTTGTAGAAATGCGGCCTTCACTTCAATGCTTAAGTCTATTCTTCCCTATTCACATCAAACGCTCTGATACCATGTGAAAATTCCTAGATATAAAAATATCAGGAATCCTACTGCAACGAGCTGAATTTGCTACTGCTTTTTTATAAATTACATTACATAATTAATTCATATTTATTCATTAATTATTGTAGTAATTTATTAAAGTATCCTACACCTAATAATTTATGATTCTGAAATAAGGAAACTAGGCAAAGACAAATCACACAAAGGACACCTTAATTTTCAACTAAGTCCCATGTAGAACCCAATGCGAGAAAACTAGTGCAGCAGATCTGAGGGTTTATATTATTAAGAAGCAGTTTCTGAATACAACCTTTGGATGCCTTGCTGGCTATCCAATACAGAGAAATCACACAAGAAAAAAATACTGTGAGTTTACCTGACACTGCAATTCGCACCTTATGTGGTAGCTGAGCTAGCGAAACCCGAGCACCCTATGTGGTGCCTCTGCGTAGTAGCTACATAGGCTTGCATGGGGACCTCTGTGGATTGAGACACCTCCTCTCTCAGATTGATCTTCTCCTTGGAAAGTTAAGTTCCAGCCCTCCCATCTCATAACACAAATCTCCAAGAAAATCTCAGAATATCTCTCGAAAACATTGCGCTGCCTCTCCGTGGGCCTCCGTCACCCATTCTCGGGGCTGAGTCACACCCTATGGAGGCTGTGCTGCTTCCTCTGCTGATTCTGTTGCCTCTCTACTTAGTATTATTTGGCCAAGAGAAGAAACTCCTACTAATAACTATCTCTGCCCCTCACTGTGTCGGAATCACTTAGATCTTATATTCATCCAAGCACTGCTCCTTTAGATGAATTCTATCACTTGATTCACTCAGTGTATCTTTCCAAATGACCCTCAAGTATTGCTTTATATTCTTCTTGTTGAGAAATCAATGACCGAGATTAGATATCTATTCAATGGCTAAGATTATAGCTTGACTTGATCTTCTCCTTTTCTAGATTATTCTCACTTAGTTTTGTTAATACCCTTAAATTGTTTAATTTCCCTGAGTTTAGAGTTAGGGTCCCCATTAAAATAATTAATTTTTACAATAAAGCCTATTCCAAGTTGAATTTTCACAAACGATTTCTAGGTTATTTGGAATACTAGTGCCTAAGCCTCTCCACAAATACTGAGACTTACAACACTTTCGATGCTACCAAATATCAACAACATAACGCCATTGTGAATTTTATCATCATGAAGAAATTATAGACAAATTCTATTTGAGGTCCCTGATCAAGAATAAAGAAAATCTAGGGTTATTTAGGAATGACTACAAAGCATCTGCAACCTAGATTGCACATGGACAACCCACATCTACAAACCATATTTGTTAGGATATTCTGACACATAGGAAATAGTTAATAATAACTTAGTCTAGTGTAGAGTTAGGTAAAGTGTGTTTCTTTACCATGTAAATTTGTAAATTATAATCCGACGGTCACGATTTGTAGTGATCTGATGGTTATCTCTCTCCTTGTTATTAACGACACTTGATCCGTGGCTTAACACCCGATTGGTCCATGATTTCTATTTAAAGAGCTTGGAGGTTCATTTTTCTAGTAATCGTTTATGAGAGAAACATATGTAACTTTTCTTTTTATATTAATAAATTTCCTGAAGTGGCCACTTTGTCTCAGGCCATGGACTTTTTCCATCTTCGAGGGTTTTAACCACGTGATTATACTGTTGTATTAGTTTCTGATCTGTTTGTGAGCGGTGACCTTTGATTCTTGATCTAAGGAACTTACCCGATAAATTCCTACATGGTATAAGAGATATTTTGAGGGCCGCATCTGTTGTTAATCAAAATCCAAAGCTGGTTTGAATGCGTGCGAATGTCGTTTTGTAGATATACTATTTTAGAACATGTTTGAGCTTGGAGAACTACTTTGTTGTTTTTGGAGCTTCTGTTATGGTAAGGAACGCCTTTTGTTTCATGCGAAAAGGTTTCTAGCTACCCAAATTGTGACAGTTTAGATCTATAGGTATAAAGCATCTGTTTTGCAGTTATATTTGTTAATTGTTCTGCTTATTTTAGTTCCCTTTGTTTATTTTGGGTTTTTAGGTTTTATTTATTTACCAGATCTATACCCTCTTCTTTGTGTATGCTCTTTGCTCTGTGCTGCATGCGATATCGACAAATCAGAAACAGGAAAAGGTTTTTTTTGCTACATATGCTCTTTCCCCGTGTCTTTGTGCATCTCGAGAAACTAGAAATAGTGAAAAAAATTGATAGTTTCCGATAAGGGTAACTGAAAATCTAACATTTTGCTGTAAGGCTATGTATTTCATTTTTTTTTCTTGGTTTTTGTGTTTTTTGTGTAGGAAAAGGCATGCACACTGAAGATTAAAAAAAAAAAAAAACCTTCCTCCTTTCAAACAATAATAGAATCCTCTTACTATCTCACATGGTGAGGAGTTAGTTTATGAGAATAGAGGTCTTGGCTTCAAGTCTCTCTCTCAAGATTCTTTTTGTAAAAAAAAATTGTTAAAGGGGCGGGATTTTTTTTAAAAAGATGAACTTCATCACCAAATTTCAAACCGTTCCCGTAACTATTCGACATCTACAACTCAGTTTGTTCAAATGGCATAACTTCTTCATCTGGAAGTCGTTTCTCGAGCCGTTTTTTTTTAAACTACCTAGTTTTTTGAGATATTTCCATTGGATTATTTAGTTTCAACTTTTCTCAGCTTCAAGTTTAAAAAAAAATAATGGAAAGTGCATGACTGATTATTCTTAACAGCACCAATTATTTCCAATGGATACCTCACATGGTAGATATAATTAGAAGTAAAGAGCTTTATAGAATAGCCACAGGGCTAGAAACGAAACCTTTTATGATGATAAAGTCACTAAATGGGAAAATAAACAAGATCAAGCACGAGGATTGATAGGAATGTCCATTTCTCAAGCTCTTCAATTTCATATCCTTTACATTGACACCCCTCATGAAGCCCTAGATAAGCTAAATACCATATTTGGAATTCAAAATCAAATCAGGGCCCATCAACTTGAAAATGAGTTGCTTACTTTGGACCCCAATAATTTCTCCTCTATTGAATATTTTTTGTCCAAATTCAAGACCCTTAGAGTTCTTTTAGAAGGTTGTAAGGTCAAAAAGGAAGATGGTAGCCTCATCTATTGAATTCTTACTAAGCTTGGCCCTACACACTCTGCCTTCGATTCCACTAGAGAAGCCATCATTTCTTCAGGAACCACCTAGAAGAACCCCTATTTTGATGTCTTTTGTGATTCTTTGATAAGAGAACGATAAAAACTCTTACACCTTGGTCTTATCACTGCTGGAAATTCTTCTAAGAAAGCCTTAGCAGCCCAACAACAATCATATCAAAAGAACCCCAAGAAGTAGTATCCTAAAAATTATGGTCCCAAATAAAATAAGGGTCCTAAGAAATTTCAGCCGCAAATTGAAAAAGAAACTTACCAAAATATAAGACAACTCAAATCATAAGGAAGAAGACAAATAGACATTGCAAATTTTGCAATCGTGATGGCCATATAGAGTCCAAATGTTTTAAAAATATGGAAGCCTTAGAAGCAGCAATGAATAAGCACAACATCAATTTGGAGCACTCTTCACCTTCATCTTCAGGAATGGCACTTTCTTCTTGTGGTTTTCAAGTATCAAGATTTGGTTATGTATTAAATGTATCTTCCTCTTCTCATTCTCATGAGTGTCTCATTGATTTTGGAGCTTCTTATCACATGGCCAAAAATAAAGACATATTTTCTTCTTTAAATGATTGTAACACCAAACATATTTATGTTGGTGATGATAGATCTCTTAGTTTTTTAGGATTTGGAACCATTCATCTTGATAATAGTCAGTTTAATGATGTACTATGTGTTCCTACCTTTTCATGCAACCTTCTCTCTGTTTATAAGATAACTCATTTAGGTGAAGGGAAAATAGTAGAATTATCACCTCATGATGTTGTAATCAAGGAACTCAAAGATCCTAAACATATTTTAGCTACTGGCATTGATGATGATTCCACAAGGTTGTATAAGTTTGACAACTTTGGGTGATCATGTCTTGCCTCCATTTTTGTTGCTCATAATGATGGTGTGAGCAAACTTTAGCATGAGTGATTTGGTCACTTAAACTATTTCTCTCTTCAAACTCTATGTAAGTAAAATATGTTGACGGGTCTTCCTATGGTATCTTGCCGAGATGGTGTTTTCTTTAGATGTGTGCTCAGAAAACATCATCAGGATAGTTTTGAAAAACGTGCCTCTTGGCACGCTTCAGCCCCTTTGTAGCTTGTGCACAGTGATTTATGTGGTCAACTTCCTATTGTTTCTTTCTCTGGTTACGAGTAATTCTTAACTTTCATTGATGATTTTTCTAGATGCACTTGGGTATACATATTAAACCTCAAGAGCAAAGCTTTTAACATGTTCTTGGCCATTAAGGCCTTTTTTGAGAAACAATCTGGACATCAATTCTTAAGTTAAGATCAGACAATGGAGGAGAATATGTTAACAACAAATTTATCAACTTTTGCACTGAGCATGGCATTCAATTGCAACATGCCGTTCCATATACTCAACAACAAAATGGTGCAGCTGAAAGGAAGAATCACACCTTAAAAGAAATGGCTAATTGTATGCTTCAATCTAAAGGACTTGGTCTCAATTTTTGAGCAGAAGCCATTAACTATGCAAATTACATAGTAAATCACACTCCTACTAAGGTTTTAAAGAATATAACTCCAAAAGAAGCTTGGAGCTCAATCAAACCAGATATAAGTCACTTTTTTTGTTTTTGGAAGTGATGCTTGGGATCATATTCCATATGCAAAACATAAAGCCTTAGAACCTAAGAGTGAAAAATGCATTTTTGCTGGATATTCTGGAGATGTCAAAAAAATATAGACTTCTTCAACCAAAATCCAAAAATATAATCATTAGAAGAGATGTAAAATTTGATGAGAATATATTGGCCTACGAGCCTAGTTCAGAGGGTGTGCCACCTTTGGCATGCGAGCCTGATTTGGAATATGTGCCACCTCTCTCTCTCGCTTCTATTTTTAATAGAATTCCTTCTAGTTCAGATGATGACAGTGAGGATGAAAATCCTCCTCCACATCTTGAAATTGTTCGTTTTACTCCATCACTTCCAAGATGGGTCCGCTCTACTCAGATGCAGCAGGTTCTCTTGTAGGTGACCCTATCAATTGACGACGTACAAGTTCTCAGTTCGAAAGAGCCTCTTCCTTATTGGCTCAAGTTCCAGAAAATCCTAATCCAAAAACCTTTGAAGAAGCCTCCGGTCATCTAGATTGGGATGAAGCTATGAATGAAGAATATCGTTCCTTATTGGTGAATGATACTTTGGATCTTATTCCTCTTCCAAAAGGAAGAAAACTTGTCATATGTAGATGGGTTTACAAAACAAATTTTGGACCATATGGAAAAGTGGATGGACATAAAGTTCATCTTGTCGCTAAAGGATTTTCACAAGTTGAAGGCATTGACTATATTGAAACCTTCTCCCCTATTGCCAAAATTAATTCTGTCCGCCTTGTTCTTTCCCTTGCTTCCTCCTTTAAATGGGAAGTCCATTAGATGGATGTTAAATTTGCCTTCTTACATGGATATTTACATGAAGAAATCTACATGGAACAACCCCCTGGATTTATCCAAAATGACTATAGCCTTGTTTATTGCCTTAGGAAGTCTCTCTATGGTATTAAACAAGCTCCTTGGGCTTGGTGTGCCAAAATGGATAGATTTCTATTAGATAATGGCTTTTCTAGGTGTCATTCTAACAACAATGTCTACACCAAGAAAGTGGGTAAGTCCTTCACCATCCTTGTTCTTTATGTTGATGATCTTATCCTTACTGGTAGTGATCCAAACCATATAAACCATGTGAAGTCTAGCCTTAAAAACAAGTTTGAAATGAAAGACTTAGGACACTTACATTATTTCCTTGGTCTTAAAGTCTTGCAATCCAAGGAAGGCATTACCCTCTATCAGTCCAAGTATGCCTGTGATCTTATACACCACTTTCACATGGAAGACTGTAAGCCAGTCCCTTCTCCCTTTCAGTCTGGAGTCAAGCTTTCAGTCACTTGTACTACCCCTGAAGTTGATGCTACCTTATATCGTCAACTTGTTGGTAAAATTATGTATCTAACCCATACCCATCCTTACCTTTCCTTTTCCGTTGGTCTTGTTGCTTGGTTTATGAACCAACCTCATGAAAGTCACTGGAAAGCCATGTGGCTTCATCAGATCCTGTCTAAATTTGGTCTTCATCAGCAACATCCAACTACACTTTGGTGTGATAATAAGAGTGCCATTCAACTATGTAAATATCCAGTTCAACATCAGCGTATGAAACACATTGAACTTCACATACACTTCATCAAAAAGCTCATTCATGATCATGTTCTTGAAGTGCAGTACTATCCAACCAATGATCAAGTAGCTAATATCTTTACAAAGGCTCTCACAGAAGTGAAGTTCACCAAACTTCGATCCATGTTTGGAGTTCATGAAAGTTGTCATTAAGGGGGGGATAGGCTTTAATGCCTCCTTACTTCTATTATTGTGTCACTTTTGTAAATCCTTCAATCCTATCCCAATTTTTTCTTAAGGGGGGATGTTAGGATATTTTGACACATAGGAAATAGGCTCATCTTGTATCACCTTTGTAAATCCTTCAATCCTATCCCAAGTTGTTCTTAAGGGGGGATGTTAGGATATTTCGACACATAGGAAATAGTTAAGAATAACTAAGTCTATTGTAGAGTTAGGTAAAGTGTGTTTCTTTACCATGCATATTTGTAACTTATAATCCGACGGTCACGATTTGTAGTGATCCCATGGTTATCTCTCTCCTTAGTATTAACGACACTTGATACGTGGCTTAACACTTGATTGGTCCATGATCTCTATTTAAAGAGCATGGAGGGTCATTTCTCTGGTAACTGTTTATGAGAGAAACATATGTAATTTTTCTTATTATATTAATAAATTTACTGAAGTGGCCACGTTGGCTCAGGTCATGGACTATTTCCCTCTTCGAGGGTTTTAACCACGTGATTATACTGGTGTATTGATTTGTGATCTGTTTGTGAGCGATAACCTTTGGTTCTTAATCTAAGGAACTTACCCTGTAAATTCCTACAATATTTCCAGGGTTTAATAAACATGTGAAACTTAGATTACATGTCTTGAACTGGCATCCATCAACCCATAAGATTATTTTCAACATCCGTGGTTTTTCCTTTTGGTTTTGCATCAGAGAATTTTAGCATCAATTCGCCCTTGGTATTCTAAGACTCATCTTGATTTGGTCAGCTCCCTAGCATTATATTTGAGTGGTAAATTCCCATGGCATGTTTGGGTCAACCTTGAGTTTGTCTAAGGATTAAAGCTTATAATTACTAATGAAATCCACAACCGCAGTATAGAATTTGATGATAAAAATGTGTTGGTGTGTTTGTGGTTGATCGCTTCTATCTCTACGAATGTGATAAGTGTCGTGCATGGTATGGACTAATTTGGTTTGAGGCTAACATGATTTGGTGTGATTATTTTATTTTATTTTTGTCAAAATTATTTAAAAATATTTCTTATTGTAATCAACCGGTAATTATCCAATGTATTAAATTTTGAGAAAAAATATTTTAATGCGAATATTTAATAAAAGCATGATTGTAATGTTCACCAAAAAATAAACTATGGAAACTATGATATACTCCAATCAAAAAGTGGATACAATATTTTTGGACAAAACGTCCCTTGGAAAACACCAAAGGGAAAATGAGTTCTTCAGATCTGATATTTTTATTAATATTCAAAAAATATTTCAATTGATGAATATTACAATACTACTTTCCAAGCCCCGAATAATATTCGGAAAAATATTTCTTCACTTTCACAAGTTAATCTAACCCCTTGAAAGCTCACGACCTCCCTCTGTAGCATAAAACGACCTCACATTGTAAAATATAGCCTGCACAACCCCACATGTGTGGCTCCTAGGCCCTTTGAAGTTCACAGCCTAGACAGAATCGCCTCTCGACTCTTCTAGAAACACATATGACCCTCCTAGAAATATTGTATGACCTCTTTCTATAAATCTCGACCTCCATAAGGAATCTTAACCTATCTTAGAGGAAAACAAAACCCTCCTGGAATCCTTATAACCTCAATAAATCGGCCTTCTATTTGCAAAAATATCCCGTTATAATTCCTCCTTAAGATCGTAGAAATCGGAAGAATACTAATGAAACAAAACCCCATAAAACCTTCATTTAGTCAACTAGTGTCGAAACCCTAGCTTTTTTCATCCTCAATAACCATGATGATGATCTCCAAGGCTACCCATCAGTTTTATTTATAATATCTTGTTGTGAAATAAATGGCCAAGATATTAAATAGAAACGATCTAATCAATGGTTAAGATCGCTTAGAAACATTACTTGAGGTCTATAGAGGAAAATCGACCATGTATCAATTATTACTAATTAATTAATTCATCTCTTTCCCTAATTTAAAAATTAGGAAAATAATTAAATTTGATTAATTAGTTTAATTAAGATATTTCCATCTAAGAGAGTAACTTGGGATTTGATATATTTTGTTCTATTCTATTCCTAGCCTCACAGACACCACCTAAGGTTAGAGCACATGTCTAAGTTACATCAACCAACAATTTTTTCCTTATTTAGGCACATGTATGTGGGTGTTAATTAATTGACCTGAAGAACTTACAATAAATTAATTGTAATGTATGTCGATTTATCTAATACATTAATGATGACTCACTAATGATGTCATGTTATGGAATGTCGCGTTTCTATGATGAGGGAATGGTATTATTATCCAACCAAGGTCAATCTTTCATAATATCAATTAGATATAAATCACAGATTTGACGTGACACATCGAGAGTTGAAGTGTTATTGTTTTGAACATTGGGGTGATCAAGTGTTGTTGCATGTTACATTTTTTTCACATACACAAGTTTTGATAATTAGTTGTACAACTATGACATGTTTTAATGTACAATTGTTAGACGCAGAGCAAAAAGAATGATGTGATCTCATTTTTTTTATATTATTTCCTCTTATATGCTACACTTTGTCCACATAATATAATTTTAACCTTGTGCAATGCAATACATGGAACAAAGTGATATAATCTACATGATGTGATCCAATACAAGTTCAGTATATAGTATGAAATTGAGTATCGATATCATTGAGATCTTAGATCATACATGTCAAAGTCATCAATGATCTCTATATGGTTCCAACATATATCATCCCTTATCTTGGTCTAAAATAATTGGTAGGGTTGCTCTAGTTAATGGTTGATGTTCATTAGTTAAGGAATATGAAGTTTCATAGATGCTTGGGTACTATTTTTATGGACCAATTTAATTAACCTCTTGGGTTTAAATTTGAATTGAAGTAGACCGAGTATGAATTATTGTGTATATAGGGTTGTTTGATGTTAAGGCATGACATGGTTATATGTTTCTTGGGAGAGAGACTATATTTATTTTGGAATTTGTATAAATAATTGATATATAAAACAAATCTATAAACTCTATTTCAAAGTTTTTGTTGATCATCTATCGTTGTTATTGAGAAATGGAAAATGATGTATTAAATCATATGTTGTTGTTAAATATTGTTACTACTAGTAGTGTTTTTTCCATGAGAGAGGTATGTTTTCCATTGGTGTTGCTGGAGTTTAATTCTGAGTTATTTTATAGAGTTATCATTCAAATTTAGTATGTTGTTGTAGTATTGATACCTAGAAAAGAACCATTGTAATAGTTTTCTTGGTGAGTCAGATGAAGATCAGGGATTGTGTGTCACTAAGGTGTTGAACTTTGCTGAGGTGTGAAAATGATAGGGATTTGCACTAGCCTGAGGCTGATATTGTTTTTCTAAATGTTATTGTTGTGTGTGGATGATCATATATGCTTGAATGTTTTATTGTTGATCTAGAATAATTTACTGAAGGTGTGAATTGCTAGTTATGGTTTATTATCATGTTTTGATAATTTGCAAATGTTGTAATAAATGTTCATCTGTTGTTGATCTAGTATGCTATTATTGAACTATAGAGTTTAATATTGTAAAGATCATAAATAAATAAAGTGTCAGTGTATTGAAGTTGAGAATTGGCTTACATATCTAGTGTTACTTGCTAATGTCGATGTATGTCTTCTTGTTGTTGAATTTTTATTTTTAAAGATAAGTATTTTTTTTGTTGAATCTTCATTGCTGCAAAAAAGAAAAATAAATATAGGGTTTATGTTGCTAAGATGAGACTAAGAGATGATTTTTGATATGTTTCTCAAAATTAGGTTTTGCAATGTAGAGATTTGTGACTGTGTAATGATGATTGTACATTGTTGAATTTGATTAAGTATTGAGATCACAATATATGTTGATTAGTGTTTGATTATTTTTTCTGTAGAGGTCTATTGAATTGAGTGACAAACTGTGCATTTTACTATGAATTATGTGATGCTTGATGTTGACGAGGGTTGTTTCTTGATATGTTGCTAATAGATATTAGGATGCAAGAGTATGTTTATTGATACATTATTGAACATGAAGATTATTATTGCTAGAGTTTCTGTTGTAGAGATATCTTAGCAAAAGTCAATAAGGCTTTCATGCTTCTTAGGAATTCTAAGTTGATGGCAATGTTATTTTCTAGTGATTGAACCTCATATTCATGATGTGTTTCTCTGATTGTGAGCATCATTGTGTTGTTGATTTCAGAATCTAACTAAAAATCATTGTATGGTAAAGCATATTGCTAAGAGTTACTTTTGAGATGTTGACAAAAGGGATGAGTATTGGTCTGATTTCGTGACCAGTCTAATTGTTCCCTTTGAGTCTAATGTTGTATTGTTGAGCTTATTATTGCTCCTACTAATGATAGATTGAGTGTTCCTAAGGTGTTTTTAAGTTGAGAGGAATTTTCACGAAGATTGTGTATTGATATTGAAGTTAAATGGGGTGGATTGAGTTTGGAAGTTAATGAAAGAGAGGTACATGATGTTTTGGGGGTTGGTGCCTCAAGTAGGATGGTTCCAAAGAACTGATCTGAGTGGATAGGTGCTACCTATTCATGGGTGCTAGAAAAACTATGAAGGGAGTAGGTGCTACTAAAATAGTTTCAGGGAGTCAATGCTTCTTATCGGTCAATTCTAGTGAACATATGTAAAGAAATATTCAATAAGGGAGGAACAAGAATGGTGGTTTTATCCCTTTATGGGTTTGCACCTTAAAAATATTTGTGTCATATGTGTTATTGTGTATGAAGTTTATTATTTTCTTGATGATGCATGCATAATTTAAAGGTGAATGTAAATGAAAATATAAATCTACAATAATTCTTGAAATACTAATTCACCCACTCTTAGTATTTCCAACAATTTATATTAGAGAAGGTCCTTCAAAAATTAGTTTAACAACTGGATGGAGATTTGGAGAATTATGATGAAAAAAAGGAAGAAAAAGAAGAAGACAACTAAGAAAAAGAATACAATTCAGAAGGATTATGATTTTTCAAGTAATGTATTATATGTGGTGGTAGTATTAGTAGTTATCAAAAAAGGACAATCAAATGTAGAAAAATACATGGATCATCAAGGTGTCCTTATGCTCAATGATGCAAACTATCATGTATGTAAAGAAAGGATGAAGTATATGCTAATATATTTTCGATCTAATGTTTGTAATTTAGTGTGTAATGTCTATACTAAAATTTCCCCATCAAGTCAAGAACCATATCATGATGTTTAGGTTATGAATAAATTTCTCTGTAGTCTACATCAATCAAAATTTGAGAAGATTATGCATAATGAAACTGCAATGGATGAAATGGACAAGTTGTAAACTAGAAACTATTTATGAGGCATGTTGAAATAGATCTATGAACATGATAACAATGAAAGCAATGTTGACAAATAATATGCTCAATCACTAGGTAAAATTATATATTGTTGTGAATTTCTGAAGATAGGCCATGTTTCTTCTTCCTATTCTGAAATCCATTATCAAGCGCATATGAACAAGGAAGCATTCAATGTATCTGAAGAAGTAAATAAAAATATGTCATAAAATTAGAGGATACATGCAAAATAATAAGCTTAGTTCATATCAGATAGTGTTACAAATTTAGAAAAACAAAGGTTGGAAAAGGAATTTGATCTTAGAAGCAAACTTGTTGCTTCCTTACAAAACATTAAAAATTTCAAGGAGATGGTGTAGGTATATGAGGAAAGGGATAACGATGTGCAAAAATCACACAATACTATACTAGTCTTATGATCTCAACAAGAAGAAGTTAAAATATCCAATGAAGTAGTTATTGGACAACTTAATGAAAGGGAAAGTCATTGTGAAGGAATTAAAGATGAGATAATCTCTCCAAGGACTAATCTATAAAAGAAAAAAGAACAGATTAAGAAAATACTTTGGATAATATTTGATGAAAAGGAAAATGGGATTAAAAAATATATTATCATGTTGAAAAGTTAGTTAGAAGGGGAAAGATGAGTTCAAGAAGTAATAAGAAATCAGCTAAAATAAAAAGGGAATCAATATGAGAAATTAGAAACAGAGGTTGTCTCATTAAGAAGTGATTTAGAAGAAAAGGTAAAACACCTAAAATTTCAAAATTGTTCCAAGATATTGGATAATTTTCTTAGTAGCCAAAGGTATCCCTCCATTAAATCAAGTATTGGTTTTCATGAAACATCAAAGGGAGAATCAAACTCATAGGAATGTGTAAGAAGACTAGAAGGCAATAAGGAAACATATAAAAGCCATGGTATAGAAAAAAACAATAGTAATATATAGAAGGGAAGTAATGGAAGAAACCAATAGAACCAAAACTTCTAAGGAGAGTGGATTTTCCAATAAAATATTTGCTCCTAGGGATGAGTATGTAGAAATGAAGGCTTCCAAAGGAGGAATAACAATTCATTTTCTCCTTTGATAGATGTTGTTGAGTGCTTTACCTTCCATAATTTTAAACACATTTCAGCTAACTATAGAAGAGAATATCTCAATCCTTAAAGTAAACTATGCAATAGAAGAAGGTTTATTAAGCAAGCTGTAAAGGAAGAATATTCCCCACAAGAAGATAATTTGTTCCCACGTATACAAGTTTATTTTATGGCTATTATTTCTTTTGAAATTTATTTTTACATAAGGCCATAAACAAAAAATCGTATGGAAATGAAAGGAATATTTGGGAGAGATCATATATGTGGAATGCTTTTCGAAGACAAGATTATTTTTCCCCCATATATAGTCACATAAGATGTTGGTCATGCAATAAGTTTGAACATGTGGAAATGGAGTGTAGGATAAATTTAATGAGCTCTTTTATACCATTCAAATAACAAGAAGGACCTACTCAGGATAGGAAGCCGCCGAGAAATCAAAAGGAGATCCAAGTAAAGATACCAAAGAATGGAAGAAAAAGTAAGAGAAGAAAGAGACACGTAGCCTTGCTATATATGCTCAGGATGAGGACAAATCCTAGTACATAAATAGTGGATGATATAATCATATTACTAGTGAATCGGTGATAAGAGAATATTACTCTCTATGAAGAAAACTACAAATGGTAATGTTGTTATGAGAAGCAATACATTAGCCACATTAATATGAAATGGTAAATTCAAACTTGAAATAAAAAATACATATGAAATCAATGTTATCTTTGTTGAAGGGATACAAAAAGACATCATGTAGGTTAAATGGTTGATAGAGGACATGTAGTCATATCCACTTCAAGAGGATGTAGGATTATAGGAGAAGATACTTGAAAGATAATAGCAAAAGGTATAAAAACTCTATACAAGGTATATGTGTTGAAGATAAGTAAAAGAGGGAAAAAGAGATTGGAGGAAATATCTCCTTTAGATTTTGAATGAAGCATGTAAGGCCCATACACATTCCATTAATACTTGTTATATGCACAAGGAACACTACAAAATAAAGAGAAAATACGGATCGGCACAGTTTGAGGGGGGGCTTAATATGGCATTTCAAGGAAGAAAAATTGTTGATTAAACTATAACAAAAGAGTATTGTTCAGTTAGGTGTATAGGGATAGATGGCAAAGGAAAGAAGACATATGTCATAAAGCATAGTGCACGTGCTTAGGGGTTGCATGCCTAGCAATAGAATGGATGAAAAATTGTTTGAAATTGCTTAACATTGATGTCACATTATTTTGCAGGAGTTGTAAGAGTTTTTAGTCTTGAATGACTAGTTTGCAGGTGTGTCACATGGTCACAGGGAGCCATTTTTTATTTGTAACATTGGTGTTAGAAATTGCATCACAAAATAGAAGTATATTCCACAACCATAGGTAGTGGTAATAAAATAATTTTTTCAGATGATACTTCTACTTGGAGGTATAATATGGTTACCCTTTTCCATTGATGTGAATGGTGGAGTGAGGATAATGTAGTTGGAGGTTTCCATCAATGCGAAAGGGGGATATTGTTGACATTGTGTTGGTATTGATGTCAACTTAGTGGATATTTTATGCATGATTGTTTCAGTATGGTTGCATAATGTTATTTTGAAGTTGATCATCATGAAGAAATTTTGGGCAATTTCTATTTGAGGTCCTTGATCAAGCATGAAGAGCACCCAGGCATATTCAGGAATGGGCACTGATTAAAGACGACTACACAACATCTACAACCCAAATTACACATGGAAAAACTAGGTTTGTAACCCATATTTACATTGTTTAACCATGTTTGTAACTCAGATTGGGTATCTTAAACTAGAGTTCGTCGGCGTGTAGGGTTAATTTCAAAAATTTGGGTTTTCTCCCTTGGTATTTCATTGGGAAATTTTACAATCGACTCACCCTTGGTATTGTAATAATCATCTTGATTTTTTCACCTCCCTAGTTTTATATTTTGATGGTAGATTCACATAGTATTTTTGGATTAGCCTTTAATTTGTCTAAGGCTTCAATCATATAAATATCAATCAAATCCATAATTTCAGTATAGTAGCCGATGATCTAAATTTTTTGATATTTCTGTGGTTTATCAATTTTTTTCTCTATGGATGTGAGGAGTCTCGTGCATGGTATAGAATGATCTAGTTTGAGGTTGACATGATATTGAGCAATATTTTTCTAATTTTTCCTTTTTTTGGAATAGGTATATAAATTGTAATGTATGCTGACTTATAGGATATATTAATGATGGCTCCCTAATAATGGCCTGTTCTGGAATGAAAATTGCTTATTTTTTGAGGGAATGGTATGATTGTCTAATGGAGTTCAATATAGCACAAGATTGATTAGATCTAAATCGCAAATATGGCCTTCCACATTGAGAGTGCCAATGTTGTTTTTTTAAATATTGGAACAATCAAGTGTTGTTGTAGGTAACATTGTTTCACATACAAGTGTTTTGATCATGATATGTTCAACTTTGACAAGTTCTAGTGTATGGTTATTAGACTTAGAGCACTAATAATGATGTGGTCTTGTGTTTTATGGTATTTCCATATATATATATATATATATATATATATATATAGATATATATAGATATAGCATAATCTATCTATATACAAGAATTTGGATCTTGTGTCATGCAATACGTAGAAGAAAGTGATATGATCTACATGATGTGATATAATGTGAGTTAAATATACAATGTGGAATTTATTATGGCTATGACTCAATCCTCAGAGCATACAAGTCAAATTCATCATTGATCTTTGTATGGTTCAAGCATATATGATCCCCTGACTTGGCCCAAAATAATTTGTAGGCCTGATCTAGTTAATGGTTGATGTTAATTAGTTAAGGAACTTAACGTTGCATAGATGCATGGGAAATGTTTTGAGAGCCAATTTAATTCACCTCTCAGTTTTAAATTTGAACTAAAGTGGATCATGTCTGACTTATTCTATTATCTATAGGATTGCTTAATACCAAGGAATGATAGGGGTATATTTTTCTTGGTAGGGAGACCAATATTTATCTCGAAAATTTGTAGAAGTAATTGATATAAATGACATATATATAAAAACTATTTCAAATTTGTCGATTATCTACTACTACTATTGAGAAATGGAAAATTATGTATTAAATCATATGTTTTTGTTGATTATTATTACTGCTTGTAGTATTTTTTTTCCATTAGTGGGCCCTATTTTCCATTGTTGTTGTTGTAGTTTGATTCTAATTTGATTGAAAAAGTTAGCGTTTATATTTATTATGTTGTTGTAGCACTGATTCCCAGAAAAGAACCATTGTAATAGTTTTCTTGATGATTTAGATGAAGAGTAGTGACAATGTGTCACTAAGGTGTTGAATTATGTTCAGGTATTGTTGATGATAGGGATTTTCATTGATCTGAGACTAATGTTGTTTTGTTAAAAGTTATTGTTGTGTGTTGATGAGAAGAGGTGATCGAATGTTTTATTTCTAACCCAGAATAGTTTAATGAAGGTGTGAATTTCCTGTTAAGGTTTATTATGAGGGTTTCATCACATGAAAATATTAAAATTATTGTTTGTATGCTCCTAATCTAGAAGATCACTATTGAATCACAGACTTGAATCTTGCATAGATTAGAAAGAAATAATTTGATAGTGTATTGAAGTTAAAATTGGCTTACATATCTAGTGTTACATGCTAACAAGGATATATATTATAGGGATCAATTTTCTTACTACTAAATCTTGATTGTTGCACAAAATACCTATAAATATACGGTATATGTTATTGATATGAAACTAAGAGATTCGTGTTTATATGTTTCCTAGAACTAGGGTTTTCAATGCAGGGATTCATGATTACACATTCGTTATCGTACACTACTAAAGTTGGTTAAGTACAGTACTAATATCAGAATATATGTCGATTACGGCTTGCTTATTTTTTCTATAGAGGTTTGATGAGTTGTGTGACAAAGTGCACACTTTGTTAATAATTGTTTGATGCTTCATATTGATGAGGACTATATTTTTATATGTTACTAATAGATATTAGGTTGAGGGAGTATGTTTATTGATACATTGTTGAACATGAAGATGATTATTATTGGAGTTTCTATTACAAAGCTATGTTAGCCAGATTCAATAAAGTTGTTATGCTTATGAGGAATTATGAATTGTTGGGAATAACAATTTTTGATGATTTAACCTCACAATAATGATGTGTTTCTATGAGCTAGATCATTTTTGTGTTGTTTATTTTAAAATTTGACTAATAGTGATTGTATGGTAAATTTTTCCGCTAAGAGGGAGATTATGAGATGTTGGGAATATGGACTAGTATTGGTCTGAATTTGTGATAGCGTTAATTGTTCGATGAGAGTTTAATAGTATTTTGTTGAGCTTATTGTTTTGTTTAATAATGAAATATTGAGTATTGTTGATGTTTTATTAAATAGGGAGGAATTTTTAGGAAGAAATTGTATTAATTATTGAAGGTAAAGGGAGTGGATCTAGTTTGAAAATGGATGAAATGGAGGTCCACAATGTTTCAAGGGTTAGTTCCTCTAACTAGTTGGTGCCAGTGAACTGATCTAAGGGAGTATGTGCTTCGTGTTAGTGTGTTCCAACAAAAACATGAAGGGACTAAGTGCTTCTTGCTAGTGCGGTGCCAATAAAATAGTGTAAGGGAGTGTGTGATTCCTATCGGAGGGTGAGAGTGAAACATTTTAAGGGAGTAGGTGCTTCTTGTTGGTGGGTGCCAATAATAAAATTTAAAGGAGTGGGTGATTCCTACTAGTTGGTGCTAGTGTATAGATGTAAAGAAAGACTTAGGAAGAGAAGAATAAGAATGATGGTTTTCTACCTTTGTCAGTTTCCACCTTAAAAATATTTGTGTTAGCTCTATTCTGATGTATGATATTTATGCATTTTTAGATGACGCATACATAAAAATAGGTGAATGTAGGTGAAAAATATGTAACCATTCATGAAATACTGATTCGATTTCCTTCTCATTATTTCCATCACTCCAAACTTCCATCCTTATTTCAATATGGTTGTGACAGTTGGGTTATCAATACACGTAATTTTATAGATACCTATATCTCAAAGGAATTCAATGAGTGGTTGAGGAAGGACATGTATCTCACCACATTTAGGATACGAATTGGTTCCAATCTCACTCTAGAGACATTCTTAACTCTCCCAACTAATCTGTTGTTGATGAGGTCGCCGAAGTTTAGTATCGCTCTCCAGATCGCTAAAATATTCTACCAAGGTTTATATAACCTCATTATAAAATACTCCAAAAAACTGAAAGAAATATAATTTTGTGAAAATACAATACTTCATAGGCTCTAAGTGGAAATAAGGCTCCATCCATATTTGGAAGCTAGCACTTTTGAGAATAGGAATATGTTTTTGAGCCCCCAACCATCGAGGCTCTTTGGAACCATTATTTTGTCCCATCTCACCCAAAGAAGTACATGATGTTCTTCTGTACCTTCCAAAAGGAACTTGAAGAAAATTCTACAAAATTTTTCTAGAATACATTTGAGGATCCATGCTAATGACATATAGTATAGAGGAATGGCTTTTAGGACTGATTTTACAAATTATAGTTTCCCCACCGAAGATATCCACCCTCTACTCTAATGATTTTATTTGTTTCTCCAACTTGGTTCTTAGCGAGAAAAAATCCTCCTTGTTGTAGTATTTTGTCTTAAGGTGAAAGCTGAAGCACTTTAGAACATCTCCCGACATATTTTTAACATAGGTAAAGAGTTGTTTTATGTTTTTAGCTTCCCCTTCTTCCAAATTGTCAAGGGATATTATAGACTTCCTATTTTTTATGACCATTCATGTTGCTTTGCCAAATAGTGTTAGTATATTTTTAAAAAGAGAATCCATATAGGTGAATTTTATTTTTAGAAAAAGAGGAGTAACCTGCTCATATTTTTCTTTTTTTAGTAACCCAATGTTTCAGACTTCTTAAGTGAGTCCAACATCAGTGTTAGTATATCCATTAGTTTGTCTACATCTCTTTGGGAAACATTGCAAAAAATGAGAATATCATTAATAAAACGTAAATGTGTTATTTTCAGGGACTATTCTACTAAGGTACCTTGAAATTCACCCCGTCCCTTGGCCTCATATAATAGATGACTCGGAACTTTAGCCACTAGCATGAAAAATAGTGGTGAGAGAGGGAACCTCTGATGCAATACCCTATGAGTATGAAATAAGGGATACATTGAACCATTAATAAAAGATCAAAAATAAAATATTTGGAAATGAATCATCATATAATATATGAAACTCAGACTAAACACTACATGAGTCAACAAAAACCTTATGTATTGCTAGTTGACCCTGTCATATGCTTTGGAAAGATAGACCTTGAATATGGACCCTTCCCTTTCAGATATTGTACTTTAATATTGTGTAAACCTTCTTGGGCCACCCATATCACTTTATGGATTTTTCTTCCTCCAAGAATCCAAATTGTTCCTTTATTATTTATTTTAAGAGGATGGGATTTAGTATACTAGCTTAGATCTATCACTTAATCTATTACCTTATCTACGCAATCACATAATGAAATGGGTTGAAAGTATTCAAAGGAAATTGGGGATTCCACTTATGGGATGAGATATATAAATATAGAGTTGAAATCAGGTATAATTATACCCTCCCTTCTAGATCCTACAAAAATAGTTAGCAAATCATTCCCTATAATATTATAGTTTCCTAGGATGGATTCTACTTCCTAATCATTGGCGAGGGATTTTGTCGTTTTAAAAATTGTGGAGAACCAATTTAATCTCTTCCTATGAAACCTTTTACATTGAATAATTGTTTATCTATTCTTATAAAAAACTTGGAAAAAGTTGAGCTATTATAATAGCTTCTGTTATGTTGATCCTTTTGATTCACATAAAATAATCTAAAATTGATATTTACCTAGCTCCACTAGGCCTTTTAAATTTGAAGCCTCTCGACCCTATGCATCCTACAGACTCAACATAATGTTTCATAGCTTCCTTCAATTAGCATATTCCTGGAAAAACTTATTGTTCTAATCTTCACATTCCAAAAATATTTCCCTTCTTTTTAAATGCCACTTCGCCTCCTTTTCTTCTCATAGAACTTTTATCCTTGCTTCCAGTTTGAGAAGAAACTCTCTTGTCCTACTAAGTTCTTGATCAAACTCTAAACCTATGCAAGTTCACGTTAAAATCCCATTTTCCTTTTTCTATACCATTCCTTCGATAGATTTTTTAGTCGATTTTATGCTAGCTTCAAACTTGCGAGCAACTGAGGATCCCCCCTGAGGATCCAAGGATTTTCAATGTTGTTAGACTAAGGAAATGTGTTGGACATAGTGTTGAATATTTATTCACAGATTCTTATCATTGATTGGAACCTATGATTGACCTGTAAAACCATTGATATCAAGAGTGGCATCAAGTTGATTGTTTATATCATTGGTAGAGAACCATCATTGTAGAATAATAATTACAGATTCCTTACAAACATTATGATTGTCACTGGTATATTTATGACTCAATGACCTATATTTTGAAGGAACATTGTATATATAAGGTCAAGTAAAATGGCTCTTCAAACCACATGGTTGGATAGTTATCGAAGAGATATTTCCAATGGTATGCCACACTTGGAAAATATCCTAACTATGAAGATATATTGTAGGTTGAAGATAGAAATATGATTTTTGTTGATGCATTTCATTGGCTCGGTCTAATTTTAAGGAAAAAAGAAATGCATGAAGAAAAAGGTTGAAACCTAAAATTCTTCAGAATATTTCATTTGTTTATACCAAGTCAGTTTTTTGGGAGCTCAGGTGTCTGAGACTTTCTGGTCTAGTCCAACCATGAGGAAAGGGTCAAACCCTACCTTCCTCCTATCCATACAAAGTGGTAGCATGATAGAGTGACATGATTAGTGAGGGGACAATGACTAGGTCAAGGTGATGATGTGGCATCATCTGCAAGTGACACATGTAAGTCAATTTTAGAGTTTTTTGATGGCTAAGTGGGACAAATCCATGTGACGCATGTCACCATTCAAAGGATTCCATGTGGAAATACCATGCCATCATGATGAAAAAAGTGTTGTCAGTTGATGATATGCCAAAAGATCAAGAATTATGTTATTATGTTCCATTTGTGGAAGATTATCTCTGTTATACTATTATCATAATGTTATTGGAATTGATAAGTGGGCCCAAAATCTATTTTTTTCAGCAGTTGAGTCTCTGGGTTGGTTTTCTCGACTGTAGAACCAAATACGGCCCAAGCCCAAATAGGAACATAAGAAAATTTTGGGATAAGGCCTTGGTCACAGTCGTGGTCTTATGGAAGACAAATCTCAAACTTTTAGGATATTGTACCATTAAGAATTGGTTCCTAGATCAATTACGAAAGCATAGAGGTCGTTGCACAATTGGACAGTGAAGAAAGGAAAAAAATAGAAGACCTAATTTGCTAATGAGAAGTGATGGATAACCTCCCATAGAAATGTCAGCACAAGATTGATTATGATATATAGTGGAAATGAAACTAAATATTGAGAATACTTAAATGAAAATAATGTCTGGTGGAGTTAAATATAGAGTTTCATAACATTCCAAGGTGAATAAAACAACATCAAAGGAGAAATAGAACAAACTGTAAGTGAAATGAATTGAAAAAAAATCCTCGAGGAAAAGAAAAATTAATGGAAGTAATTGTTCTCATGCAATGTGTAATGGAAGTGAAAGGAAGATTAGTAGAGAAGTGAAGCATGTGTGTAAAACAACAAGAGTGGGCACGTAGTGATGAGTGAATGCAAATTGAGAGCAACAAAAAGTAATAGTGTTTGAGTTGCATAAGAACATTCATGTAGATTTCATCTATGTGTGTTCTTGCATAAGAGCGAAAAGCATGATAATGCATATGTGAGTTGTAGGCGATGAAGTGACTACATGTAAGTCGTGATAAAAAAATATAAATTAAATCAAAGAACACTAGTTTGAAAATCCCATGAAAGAGTAGATCTAACTTGTAGTAGCAAGTTGGTGTCTATGTAGTTTTGAGGTTGGTTCATCTAAGAAATTTAGTGCTTTCCACTTGGAGAGGGTTGGGGCCTCCTGTGAGTGGGTTCTCATAAAAAATTTGACGTAATAGAGTGGGTGCTTTGAATTTACATCACAATAGAAAAAATATTTGGTGGTTTTTCTCCCAAAAGGGTTTATGTGTCAACATTATTCTGTACAATTGTGAATGCATTTTATTGTGCTATTTTTTATGCTTATTTAATGAAGAATATTTTAGAATTAATTATTCACCCCCATCCCAGTAATCAATTATTCCCAATAATTGGTATTATAGTGGGTTCCTTCAGGAAAAATTTAATTTTTTGAATGTGCATCTGCAAGGAATCATGGAAAATTAGAAAAATTGGGATATAAACATAAGAAGAGTACTAACCCTTGACTGAGGTAATTATGCATTATACAAAGTTATGATGGAAGCATACATCATGGTCTTGGAGTGTATGTATGTGTTGCAATATAATATGGATACACAATTCCACTAACTCCACCTCTAGATCCTCATGAAAGGATAGCATACAATAATAATGCAAAGTACAAGAATGAAATTGTAGCTAGTCTTAACCAATATGAGTTTGTAAAGGTAATGCACTCCAAATCATTTACGGAATTTTGGGAGAAGCTCAAGAATATCTATGAAGGATATCAAAAGTAGAGAAAGCTAAACTCCAAACCTATAGAATGAAATTTGAAAGCCCTATAATGAATGAAGAAGAAACCATTGTTGAATAATCCCCTGGAGTTGATAGAATAACCAATATTATTAGAGTAATTTATGAAAAAATTAAATAAGGGGAAGTTTTCCAAAATATTTTAAGATGAACCAAAATGAGATTTAGTGCCAAGACCCCAACCATAAAGGAGATGACAGAATTGAAGACTCTAACTATAGAGTAGTGGCATGAAAATCTCACTGCTTTTGATATTAGAATTGGAGGAGAGAAGTTGGAGCAAAAGGATGAAATGTTAAAATCCTCAAAGAAATCCAAAGAGCACAAAATACACCAACATTTCTCTAGATGTGACTCAAATGAGGAGATGGATCAGTTTGTAAGAAAACTCAAAAGGAGCTCAGGAAAATTCAAATGCGAGCTACCATTTAAGTGTTTTGAATGTGGTAGAGTCAGAAAAATTGCTTCTTAATATCCAGATAAATATGATAAGAAATATAAGGATAAATAAGAGAATAACAAAGATAACTCTCATAAATATCAAAGGAAGAAGACATAAAAGAAAAAGAGTTTTTTATATAAGGGTGACGACGGGCGATTCAATGAAAGCAGTGAATGATCCACTAAGGGAGAACAAGAGGAATGCATACTCATATAATTTTAATCTAGGGCTAATTTTGAAGGAAAATCTAACTTTTAATAAGAATGAGTGGTGGAAATTGAAGCAGAACTAGATAGTGCACTGGAGGAGTTGAAGAAGACCAAGAAGAAGAAAAGGCTCTAAAAAGAGAAAATTATAGGAGCTAAATAAGGATTTATAATTACGAAAATTAATATTATCACCTTGAAAAGGTAAATCTAGAAGAAACTCTCAAGATTAAGGACATTATAGTTCAACAATTAAAGGAAAAACAAAAATGTCATGATTGATTAGAGGGTAAAAATGAAGTCGTTAAGCTAGAATTGTCAAAAGGGAAAGGAGTGGCTAGTTTAGATGCATATGATGGAGATCTCATTTATATGAAAACTCAAATTGAATAATCCATGAGAAAATAGGAGCTTCTTATGAACTTGGTGTTTGAATGGGAAAATAACTGCCAAGAGTAGGAGGCAAATGTCATATCTTTGTGAACATATCTTCTGAAGGTTAAGTCCAAGGTGGATTTACACCTCATATTTATTAAGGGTTCAAAATGATTGGATGATCTCCTCATTTTTTCAAATACCATTAGAGATTAAAGCGAGTATATGATATAAAGAGGCTCCAAAAACTTTTAAAGTAGAATCTAGTTCCAAGTCTCTCGGGAAAAATAAGTCTCAAAACTATGTGGAAGCACTTAAAGGAATATATTGTAAGGATTAAAGGGTGAAAAATTTATATAAACTTTATGTAGGATGTTTTAAAGTCAATTGGCTTGTAAAAATTTTCAAGCGTGAATTTTAAAAATTAAGCCAACAATTAACTTAAATAAAACATGAAATGATTTAAATGAAGCTTCAATTTAAAACGATCTATAGAAGATTGAGAGAAGAAGAAAATAAACACAAACCCAATTGATAACAAATTTAATCCAATGTGTATTAAATCCATGGGTCCTTCCTCCAAGGGAGTGGCCTCTTTATTATTCTCCCCAAAATAAAAATTCAAAAATGCATTTAAAGGCCTACAAGAAAACTAAACTCTTTTTTTTCCAATTAGTGGCTTGCAAATTCCACCAAAAACCTCCTTTGGTTGCTACAAAAAAAGCTCCAAAAACTTCACTTACATACAAAAATAACCAAGCTAAAAAAAAAAAATTAAATTCTCTTGGCTCTATAAAATCTTCATACATAAATCTCCCTGAAAATCTCTGAGGCGCAATGTTAATAGATTTGTGTACATAAAACATTGGCACTTTACAAAAAATAGTGTGTGTATTTCTGTTTTGGTTACAACCATATATTATATATGGTTTTCCGTTGAACAATAATTCGATGCACCCAATTAACTTACAAGCATGTGGCTCATTCGTTATAACTAACCCTACATCCAACATAACATATAATGAGTTCCTATAAATGTGATAATCATTGGCTATATATGGAAATTCGTTAAGACATACTTTCTAATAGAATTGGTTCTCATAATCATACCATATACAAAATAATACACAATACATAGTGTTATAATCATAATGATACCATACCATAATTATGGCGATTATGGGGACATAAAGAAAGATTTACCCAAAAGGAGTTCATTTTTAAGGGGAATGTTGGCTTTGGTTATGTTCCCTTAATCTCCAAGGAAATTGGAGAGTGATCTGAGTCTCCACCACTACCTACCTATTGTATGATAAGGTTGACATGTTCCATCAATCCCTTTGATATTACAAAATGATCAATCCTCCTTGCCACCCTTTTTTGACCTATTTGTTGGTTCCTCCAAATAGGGGAGAGATTTACAGGTTCCATTTCCACCAGTCTATTCCTTTCCAGCTTATTTTAAAAATGAAATATGCTAATGGATCTAGCCTGGCCCTATGGCCCTAGGAATTCAAGACCCATCCTTATATTAAAGAGTTAAATGAGTCGATTAATTATTTTGCAAGAAAGGTGTCCCATAAATTCATTTGGTTGAGGTAAGGTCCGTAAAAGTTCAAGAGAGTCAAGTATGTCCTAATATCTTATGAAAATATCACAATACCTTGACCTAAATATATCCTTCAAGAGTTTTAAATTTGTATGGTACTACCTTTCCATCTCATTACCATACCCCTAAGTTTCCTCACTCATCAAGACTGAGGAAACAAAAACCACTAAAGAGGGATACAAGAAGAGAAGTTATCTTATCTCACTCCCCTATGGTTTCTTGAAGGAAAATGATGCATGGATTGTCTATATCTATTAATATCCTAAGTGCACATTTTTTAGAGGGACATACTCAACCCTTGTACTTGAAAGACAAAAAATTCATTTGGAAATCCCTCCTAGTGTAATCATTCCTCTAAGAAGCCCTTGGATGGATTGTTTTTTTCCTACTGCTAAATCCTTGTGTTCCTTTTCTTTTGATTTCATTAAGTATGACTTTCTACCCCTTCTTATCTCTTCATGTGTGGATAGTGTGAGCTTACCTAAAACCCCCACAAGACCATCATTATGGGGAAGTACTGATCGAGGATCAAAGATTGTACACAATTTCCCCTTCCTCCAACTTCTCTAAGTGATCCTTGGAAATCAAAATATAGTGGAAGAGTAGCCACTCTTGGATTGAGGACATAGACATGTGGATATTGACGGTGAAATGGAAAGAGTTATAAGGGGTAGGACATAGGAAAAAGCATATATTTATGAATAAGCCTGATATTTCCCAGTATATGACACTATATTTATTAAAATATGAATAGGAAATGTAAAGGAAGAGTAAATGGAAGTGGGAACCACAAAAGTACCTTCCTTAAGCCCCTCCTTTGTACTCTCTACCAAGACCACTAGGGCATATTTCACATATGGACTTGAGAGGACTCTCCACAACAAGATGTAGTCGATCGTTTCTACCCAGGACCGAGTGGTTGGGTCCTCCCCTTCTTGGACCGATGACCCTGTTCCATTCTTCTTGAGATATGTTGACTATGAGTGTGCCTTCTTGTACATTGATAGTTCACATTATTTTTTCAAATGACCATACTTATGGTATCTTCAACATCTAAATGGAATGCCTTCGTAATCAAGAATTTATAGTCTCACCTCTTCTTGGACAATATCCATTGCTCTAAGCCATTCTAATGGTCGATGTTAACTAGAATGTGGGCTAAGGACATGCCCCCCATATTCAAGTAATATTGGAGTAATTATGATGAAATTGATGGTTTATTACATTTTATGTGATTCTGTGTAAATAAGAAGTGCACTATATAGAGAATGTGATGATTAGCTAACATAGTATGTGTGGTCTAATAAATGTGAAAATTATTATATCTGACAATCTTAGCAATCCTACTGCAACTATCTGAGTTTACTTCTCTTATTAAATCAATTACATTTATAGAATTAATACAGAATGCATTATGAATTATTGAAGTAAACCATTGAATCAACCTACACCTAATTAAATATAATTATGAAATAAGGTAATTGAGCAAGAAATCAATCACAAATAGGATACATTTATTTTGTACCAAGTCCCCAGAAAAACCCAATGCGAGAAAACCGATGCAGTAGATTTGAGGGTTTGTATTATCAAGCAGTAGAAATTTCTCAATACATTACCGAATACCTCACGGGTTATTCAGTTATAGAGAGATAAATACTAGCATAAATAATGGTGAGTTTTACCTCAATCAATAACTAGAAAATCCGATTGATCCAGACACTGGAAAAGATGCCCTTAGAGGTCTCTATGCAGCCTCTGCACAGTAACTTCATAGGCCCTGCATCACCTCCTCTAAGCACTGCATCACCCCAAGAAAGGATTGATCTGAATCCTGAAGTCTCATATCTTGGCCTCCGAGTCTCACAACCTAGCTCCCGGCTTCTAGATCTGATCTAACAACTAAATCTCAGAAACCCTCTCAACCACTGCACAACCTCTATGTAGCCCTATGTGGCTTTGCGATAGCTCTTCGTGAGCCTATATGGCTCTGCGCTGGCTATGTTGGACATCTCTCTACCTCTCTCTGCTAATTATTCTCTGGTTGAGAAAATATTTCTCTTCGAAAGCTACTATGCCCTTCTCTATGCTAGAATCACTTAGATATTATCTTCGTCTGAGCACTTGCTCCATCAGAAGAATTTGATCACTTGATTCACTCATTGAATCTTTCCAAATAAACCTCAAGCCTTCCTTTATAGTCTTCTCTTTGAGAAATCAATGACCGAGATTAGATCTATAATCAATGGTTAAGATTATAGCATGTCTTGATCTTTGTTTTCTAGATCATTCTCACAATTTTTTATTAATAGATTTTAACTATTTAATTTCCATAAGATATACTTATCATCCCCATTAAAATAATTATTTTTTATAATAAAACATGAACCAAGTATAATTTTCACAAATGGTTTGTGGGTTCTTTGGAATGCCAGTGTCTAAGACTCTCCACAAAATTTGGGGGGTAGAGCACTTCCAATGCTACCAAAAAATCAAAAATAAATTACCAAATTCCCTTCAAAATTTCACTTTTTAATAGTGAAAATTCTTCCTTTCGAAAATTGGAATCCTTTTGGGTGAATGCATGAAGTTTTTCCCCTTTTATCGAATTGAAGCCCTCAAAATTCATATAAGAATTTTGGATTTTGATTCGGAGTAAAAATAAAATATGTGAGAATTATTTTTTTGTCCTAATCACATTCTTTGAAAAAAAAATTGTCATATAATCTCTCAATTTTCCATTAAATGCAATACTTTTCATTGCAAATTTATGCACGTCTTACGTGGTATGTGTGCGTTAATGTAGCATAACTTAGTCTAAAATGTGTAAAATATATATCTATATCTATATCTATATCTATATCTATATCTATATCTATATCTATATCTATATATATATATATATATATATATAAACATAGACAAAACTAAATTTTTCATTTTTCAATTTATTTTTTTATGTAAAATTGTATATATATATTTTTTATTTTTCGAAGTTCGCGAAGTAATATTTCAATTGCATTTTTGAGACACGTGTATTCGCACCGAGATTTTTTTCAAATATTTAAATAAATTAAAAGTATAAACTATAAACAATGTATATTTAAAATTTAATTTAATTTAATTTTAAGAACATTTTCTAAAATTAAATATATATTAAACAATTTTTGCATATATTAAATACATTATATTAAATATATTTTATATATTTATATATAATATAAACTATATTTTTATAATATATTAAACACATGATATTAAATATAGTTTATATATAATATTAAAAATAGTTGGTCACTAGCGTTGGGAACTCACAAAGTACACTTTATAAAAACTACCATGCTGCAACAACAAAATCCATGTTACTTATTGTGAGACTTTCCCCTCTCCTGATTCTTGTCACTCCTCCCATGATACTCTTATTGTTAAGGCATAATACTTTGGCTGGAGTGCCATGGTGAGATGTCAATAATTCCATAAGATGAATTTAAACCTTCATTGTCTCACATCTTCTATTACTTCGAAAGTCATGTCATTTCTAAATGGTACATTACAATACCATGCCATCGAAAGACTACCATGTTGATGTGGCTTTAAGAGCCACCCTCACATTATGTGGCACTATAGGCACTTCCACATGTCACCCATTTTTTCCCAAATTAGCACACATAATTCTCATTTGAAATTATCATGGGTTCATGTCTTGGGGTGATGCATTATGACTTTGCATGTAATATATGTCACAACGACAAGGTACGACTTAGCATTAGCTAAAAGGAGATGAACGTGAAATGTTTGCATTTGATGCGGGGACATTAGGCTCGAAACAACCTCTGTACATAAATAAATATAAAGGGGGTCTCATGTTTTATTTCTCTATGAAATATTACATAGTTGAGCTAATTTAGTTAATTTGTGGAAGAAAATGTAACTTCTCCAATGATTAGTGGGCACCTGAAAAGATAATCCGTTTCATTCTGTAGAGACTTAGGCTAAAATTAGGACTGTAGGAACTGCAGAGTTTTTGAGCAGTTAGAAGAATTGAGTCGATTCAGTGGATTTTGTATAAAAATAAGCCTAACAAGCATAATAGGTAGACCTGCATATAGGGCTACATAGGGCTGCGTAGATTTGTAGGAGAGTCTACAGAATATTAGTTGCAGAAGGGTCAATTTATTGAAAATCTAGCCGAGCCAGAAGCTGTAAGTAGTGCCGCTGTATAATGAAGAACTGTTTTAGAATTTTTGTGTAATTGCAGGATTAAATCCTATGTGTATATGTCTTGAACCCCGTGAATCTGATATGAGCCAGACTCTGTAAATTATTAAGAGCCTACCTGCATATTTAGGTAACAGAACTATGTGTTAAAGGTTATGACCACAAAGTGGATTTATGTGCCTACTTTGCACAGGAGGTGATTCTGTGTATTTGAATTCAATAAGAAAGGGGATGAGAAGCAGAGTGATGCGAGCACATGAGGATTGTGTGTTCAACCCATGTTAAGAACCATTGCAATATGTGTGACCTGTGTTGAATTGAATTAATTGTATAAGGGTCCCTTTGAATTAGCTCTGTGTGTAAAGTGAATTGAGTTGTAGGAGATTGTGGGGAATCGTCCTGCATAGGGGGTCATAGAAGGCCGGATAATAGCTCTGCTTCAGCATGCGAAGTGAATGAAGGGAGCCCGCGTGAAGGGGTCGATTCCATAGAGTATAGCAGAGTATGCTTGTCATCCAATAAACAAAGATACTCTATCTGTGGTGCAAAGACCGTGGTTTATTCAGCAGTTGGAGACATTGTGGAGTTGGTTATAACTTCCATAGAGAAGACAAGCCAGAGGTAATTTCTTTATAACACGATTTGTGAAGCACTGACGGAACCTAGAGCAAAGGGGACGAAACCTTGTGGGAGCTGTGAAACCAGAGAACGAGAGACAATGGTATTCACACTTTTTAGGAGTGGTAAGCGGTATGGAAAAAAATGCGATATTGCCCATCGGTCGACGCATGGCCCCAGGCGGTTTGGTAAAACCACTTTTATCGCGTGAGTTGCACGCATTAAAGTCCGTGAGCAAATAAAACGCGATATTTGGTTTCGTTCGTCAGATCATCCGAATCAATCCGACGTTGTATCAACTGTCGGATGGGTGCGTTGATTTAACAAAGGTATGGCCCACTATTGAAATCATTTATTTAATAATTTGGAAGGTGTGTGGGGCTGTGATACATATGTTATCAATGTCGCGTGGGTTTAATGAAAGGGGGGTGATGTTATAAGTCAAAGACCGGTGGAACACAATACACTAAGCATTTGAACTCTATAGTCGCATTCGAAGGATTCGACCATATATTAAAATGTTATGGTTGGGGTTTTAAATGTCCTTCCATAAGCCATGTGCTTATTGATTGAGCGGAGAGGTTAAGTGCGTTGGGTTAATTGTATTTCAAAACAATACATATGAGGAGGGTTAAATTATAGTTGAGCGTGTTATTTGAACTGCCAAAGGACTTGTTGTTTGAGATGTATAAGGGTTGCCTCTTATGTGAGTTTATATAAAGATTGTCATTGAATTCATTAATCAAATTCTAGGAATTTGATAAATGAATCTGAACAAGAGAATTAAAGTAGACTCCCTTGGTGAAGGAAGGTAGTAAGAGAAGGGCTTCTGCCTCATTTTAACTTTCAGATGAGATTGTGTTGGATAGTAGAGTTTGGAGTTCATTTTCATACACAGATAGATTCAACTTGCCAGTTAAAAAGAAAGTAACTAGGTTGAGTTGCCTAGATTTTGGGATTGGTTAGGAAATGAAATTTTAATGCATTTGTACACACATCTTTGATGAAATTCTGAAAAAACTGGGACGGTGGGTTTTTACCCCATCAACATCCTTGAAAAAGATAATTTTCATGTCCCACTCAACGCTTTTACGAACCATCACGCACTTTTGTCCAACATCTCATGGTGTGAATTAGACTAGTTATATTTAATACATCTAATATTATAATTACACCTTCAAAATTTTAATAAAAAAGATGCCTCGGTGAATAAATGTAATTATTTTCACCATTTATCGTGCTCGCCAATGTATAGTTACGATGCCACGTTGTATGTAGTTCACATCATTTACAGTTTTTAATGGAATTTTTTAGGAAATTATGTATGTTAATTGCTTGTTTCTAGTTATTAAATAATATTCTAAGTGCTAAACTAATCAAGTTAATTTAGAGGAATGCCTTTAAGAAGGGCTTACATTTCAACATACAAAATAGATTAAATACTCAAAGAAATAAATATGTTAGTTTAATAATGGCATGGAAGCTTGCCTAAAGGAGTGAACAAGTCCCACCTATTTAGAATTGTATAATTTGATTACGAAAGGAAAGAAAGTATATGCGCAATGGAAATTTATATTATTTTGATAATCTAAATTAGCATAATGAAAAAATCGGGTTTTTCCTCATTTCATTAAATATTGATCTCCATTTCTCTAGGTTGGCTAAAGAGCATGGAAAATTTTAGGGGCTAATATTCGTATATGGGCTAATATTCCATGCTTTTTCAAAAAAAATATTCATGAATTCCAATTTTTTCCTAAAAATTATTTGCCCAAATTTTATAAGAAAAAATTATTTTACTTTAAAAATCGCCAAAATTTTACAGAGACTATATAAAACCATTAGAATTTTGAATATTTTTACTAAAATATCACCAAGCATTTTATAGTTTTCATATTATGGATTAGTTAGATTCGCCAAGGTTTCTAATCTTTAAGATAAATTTCCATCCGTAAAACTTTCTCTTGTAAAGATAAATACTACACAAATAATTTTTAATTTAGAGAACTTATACCATAAATATGAAAAAAGTATAAGTGATGTAAGGATTTTGGAATACTCTAGTATATGTTTTGATAAAATAGTTGTTTTCTCACTTGTAATTATCCTAATCTTGGGATGACGGATTATTACTTTTCATGTGATATATGTCATAGTGACAAAGTTCGTCTCAAAACTAGCTATAAGGTAAAGAATGTGACCTTAAACTTTTGACTAGCAAAGACACTTATGTGAATAAATGTAATTATTTTTATTGTTTATCGTGTTCACTAATGTTTAATTACGATGCCACCTTTATGCTATTCACATCCTTTTTAATATTTAATCACATTTTTTTGGAAATGATCTATGTTAATTTCCTATTTTGAAGTTTTAAAAAATCTTTAAACTACTAAACTAATCAAGTTCATGTAGAGGAATGCCTTTAGTAAGGTTCTACCTTTAAACATAAAAAATAGCTTAACTTTTAAAAGAAAGAAATATGTCACGTTAGCATTAGAAGTAAACCTTGAACAAAGGAGTGAACAAGTTCCTCTTATTTAGAATTAATAATGTAAATTTTGAAACGGGAATTATAGACTCGAAACAGGAACTCTATCCAAAAAGCTTAAAAAAAACATGAAAAATAACCTAAAAACAAAAAAGTCGATGCTAGAATACTCGAATGCTTGAAAACCTTAAAATTTGACAATTTTGTAACCATGACATTATAGAAAAAATTTTGACTAATTTTTTTAAAAAAATGAACACCTCAATGAAATAGCTAGTATTCCAAGTGTAATTTCTTTCTTAAATGCTAAAATTATGATGACCTTAAAATCTTAGTTTAAGACAACTTCACTCATTGCAACAAAAAATTAAAAGTTAGCCATCAAATTGACACACGGTGTAGGCAAACTCGACCTATTGAGATGAAACCTTAAATATAAACCATGAAGTTGACACATTGTGCATGATGACTTGATCTTTTGCAACAAAATATTTAAAATGAACAATCAAATTGACACATAATGGGATCGGGTTGCTAGTCAAGGATCGACATAAACCCTATAGGAAAAAATTAAATAAAAAAACAAAATGATAAATAAATATATAAAAATGAAAAATATAAAAGAAAACATAAACTAAAACATTGAAATTAAAAAAAAAGAAAAAATAAGAAAAAATAAAAAAAAGAAGAAAAAAACTCAAATTTTTTGAAAAGTAATAATAAGTAAATAAATTTCACAGGGTCTTGGATAGATAGTGATTGGGTGGGCTGTTGAAACACACCTTGATGTGAAGTAATTGGTCCAATTCCTTGTCCCAATCGGGGTGATGTATTTGGCATGATGATGATGATGTAGTCCTACTTAGCATTAAAAAATAATAATTTTAAGTAAATAAAAATATATATTAAAACATAACAAAAAACAAAAACAAAATAATTGAGCAAAATAAAAACAAAATTAAATACAGGAAAAAATAAAAAACATGACGAAAAAAAACGAATATAAAAATGTTGAAAAAAACACAAATATAAAAATATATATGAAAATGACAAAAAAGAAAAAAGAAAAAAAGAAAAAAATTAAATTCAAACATTAAAAAATTACCAAAAATCAAAATTGACTTGACACAAATTTAAAAAAAAAAAACCTATAAAAAAGTAAATAAAAATACAAAAAAATATTTCAAAACAAACATAGTTTAAAAAAAAATAGAAGTTTAACCCAAAAATAAAATAAGCTTAGAACGAATTTTAGATAATTAAAAAAACCTTTAAATTAAATTAAAAAATATATAAATAAAGGAAAATTATAATAAAAATTAAAAACATAAAAAAACTAAAAGAATAATTTAAGTAAAAAAAAAACATAGCTAAAAAATAAATTAAAATAAATTAAAAATAAAACATAATAAAAAAATGATAAAACATAATTGACAAAAAAAAAAAAAAAAACTTTAGTAGAAGTAAAATTAAAAATAAAAATTAAGCCCACTTAGCATAGCGGCCTAGCGGACCTGGTCTGGCCCACCGATTATGAGAATGAACATGCCAATGCAGGGCCACTCAATTGTTGGGTTGGGCGATTGTGGGAGTTGCGTGGGTAGCTCCCACGACCGCCTAGCCCAGTTAGTCTTCGACTGGAAGGGCTTAATTAATTTATTTATTTTTATTTTATTTTTATTAATGTTTTTTTTTTTTTAATTTTGCTTCTCAATTTAAAAAAAAAAATATTATCTTTTGTTTTTAATAATTTATTTTTTACTATTTTTTAATTTCTTTTTTAACTATGTTTTTTTTTTTAAATTAAATTTCTTTTTAGTTTTTTTTTTATGTTTTTAATTTTTTCTCTTTTTTAATTTAATTCGATTTTTTTTTTATTGTTATTTATTATTATTTTTTAAAAATATCTAAAATTAGTTTTTTTTTGTTTTTTTGGGGTTAATCTTTTAAATTTTTTTATTATTTTTGTTTTGAAATATTTCTTTGTATTTTTATTTAATTTTTTATAGTTTTTGAATTTGTTTTTCTCTTTTTTTTCAAGGTTCTCTTTTTTTTTTTTTTTGTCTTTTTATATATAATTTTATATTTTTTTTACATGTTTTAAAAGTTCATTTTTTACTTTTATTTATTTATTTATTTATTTTATTTTGGAAAAAAATTTAAAAATTTCATTATAAAAAAACGTTGCCAAGAAATTAAGAAAAACTCATGTTTGGAGAATCTTTAAAAAACTAAAATCATGGGACGAAAAACACTAAGAGACATAAGACAACTCGAAAATTTGTTAAATAAACAACATAAACAAAAATGTGTATACTTAGGATATAAGAACATTTAAAGTGGAAAAAAAGTCTTTAAAAGAATAAATGTTGGTGTTTTTAAAAATATGCATGAAAATCATCAACACTTAAAAAAAGTATCGACAATTAATACATTAGAAAGTTTAAAGTGTAAAAAATAAACCCTCTAAAAAAATGGGTTGATGTTGCATCAACACTTTTAAAAATCAACATGAAAATCACTAACATTTAAAAAAAAAAATATATACTTGATACATAAGATAATTTAAAGTGTCAAAAATATGCTCCCAAAAAATCGTGTATTCTCGATGAGCACTTTTGAAATCAGATTACATTTTTCTACCTCAAAAAAGTGAGTGCTCGTATCAGTTCCCATTTCAAAATTTACATTGTTAATTGTACAATTTGATTAGAAAATGAAAGAAAAAACTTTCACAAAGAACAATTACATTAGTGTGATAATCCAAATTGGCATAATGAACAAAAATGTTTTCTTCTCATTTTATTAAATATTTATTTCCATTTCTCTATATTCGTTGAAGAGAAGTGCTATAAACCTAATTTTTAATTTACAAAATCTATGTCCTATAAAGATGGAAAAAATATAAGTGATGTAAGGTTTTTGGACTATTCTAGTGTATTTTTTAAGAAAGTATTTATTTTTCTGATTCTAGAATATTGCAAAACATAGCTTTTAGTATATTTTGAATTTCAAAATTGGTTGAGGAGGTAGCAAAATTTTATAAGCATTTCTTTATTGATCATTAATGATTCTTAGAGGTTGTGGATCCTCTTGATTGTGCTGCTAGAATAGTGGTTGGTTTCCTCCATTCATGCTTTGCAACAAATTTTATAATTAAGTTGTTACGGAGATTAGTTCATATTCTAGCCGTGCAAGCCTTTGGAACTCCTTTGTTGAAGTTCCAAAATGATATCCATCAACATTAAGATATCTTGACTCACTACATACAAATCTTCCTGCATGCTTATGCCATTCCCTCCATGGGCCATTTCTCCTACTCTTAATATTGTAATAATTGACATAATGTAACTCCCCCTACTAGTTTTTTTGAGACAACTCGAATAGAATTTAGTCTAATACCAAATTCATAAGCTCTAATAAAAATGCAAAAATGGAGACGTAAACAATCCTCCAATATTCCTTCCAACCAAATTTGCTTTCAAAATCCTAATAGAGTTTCCTATTAAAATAATTCCAGCTTAAAGAAGAAGAAAAATCTTCTAAGGAACTCTACAGGAAAAAGAGTCCTCACAACGACCATACCAACAAGACTCGGGGAATTCAAAAAATAACAAACATATGATAAACCATACCTCAAAAATATTCATCGCTTATGGAACAAACCAGAAAAAGTTCTTTCCTAGAGATTTTAGGAATGAATTCAGAGGAAATAGGCCTACATATAATGTGTGAGAGACATGAGTCAGCTAAATCACAAACTGACATTAAAGCTTTGAAAGGACATTTGATTGCTATCCATCTTAATGGTATTGATTTTCCAGTAATCAATATTGATACATCTAGTACTAAATTGTCTTATCTACAATCAGAAATGACCGTTCTGGTATTAGTTAATGAAAACCACACCCAAGCTTATTCAATTCCCACTTGAGTGATTCCAATTCATAGTGTTGTAGTTAGTGATTGTTGTGTTTATCACTCTTTGAAGATCAATATCAACAAATTGTTGAAATTTGTTTAAGTCTGGTATGAAGTAGCAAGTATGAGAATGCTATAAAGGGTTTCTATTTCAATTCGATATGTACATGAAGTTATGAAATGGAATAGCCTTCAAATATAGTATCAAAAGTAAAGCAAAAAACATAAAACTAAAATAGTCTCATTTAAAACTTATTTTGAAATTGAATTGAAATATTGAAACATAATTTTAAATGAAATTTATTAATGTAATGTTCTTAGAAATATTTTATGTTTTTTCATTCTTATTGCTGGAATAAACTAAAAAGACAAGATAAGAAAGGAAAAACCTCACTAAAATTTCTTTATTGAAGGCCATATCTAATTTAAATAGCTTTTAAATTTGGAATAATGTTCAACTAAATTTTATTTTATTAATACCTGAATTCTCATTTTATCCACATTTATATAACGATATAGTGACATTTAAACATTATTTTTATTGCATTAACATTCTAAGGAAAGGAACACTTACATTAAATTCAACTTTCATTTTATTCGATAGTAGATATAAGTTATATGTGAATTATCTACTCTTCCTTTAATGTTGATACATAGAAAACCATGGCGAGAGATTCACATATGTTAATAAGGGACAATAGAAAATGATGATAATTATTTGTCGTGATAACCTTGTATGAATACACTTAAAATGCACTATGCAAACCAAACCCAAATTTATTTTATACATGAACTCAAACACACCTTGTTATTATTGATCTTGAAGCAACCAAGCTTTGTCTTGAAAGGAATTAGGGCCTTCATGCAGTATACCTGAATGACTATGGGATGGTGGCGAAGAGGTGTACCAACATAGGATCCTTGATCTCAATGATCTGATCACATTACAACATTAAATATGAAAAACTAACCTCACAAATAGAATAAATAATTGGGTAAAAAAACCCATTACAATATTCTCAAAACAAATTTGTACCTTATAGAAGCCAGAAGACGAGGACTATACCTAATCAGAAAATTTACCCATTTTTTAACATGACAACATAACTAGACAATTTGTCTATAATCACTATAAATTTTATATGTAGATCTAGCTTACAAAACATTTAGTTGAAATATTTTGAGGGAGCTCTACAATTATTGTGAGTCGTTGATTTTCATGCATGATCACAAACATTAGATCAGTGAGACAATAGAGAAATTTTGAGGTCTAAAACGGGCCTCCTAAGAAAAATAGACGACCAAAATATAATTTATAAGAACCAATAGGATTCAAGATGATGATGTCAACCATGCAGGATGATTCACTATTTTTGGGGTAAAAAGGTAAAAATATTAAAAAATAATAAAATAATAAAAATATTTTTGAACTTGTGTTTTCAACTTATCTTCCTAATTGTTTACTCAAATTTTCAGGGGGAGTACTCGATGGATGAAAAATTTAATTCCTCATCCAAGAAGTACCCATGTTGCATACTTTCGATGGAACCTACTACATGAAAAATGAGAATTACATTAAAAAACATGATTGTAATCATGTTTTCCATGTATTTCTCATTTTTAGTGTAATAGGGTCCATCGAAAGTATGAAACATGTGTACTCCTTGGATGAAGAATCAAAATTTTCATCCAATGAGTATTCTTTCTTGAAATTTGAGTAAACCCATAGGGAGGTATGTCTAAAAGACCAGTTGAAAAAGTAGTTTTTTATTTTGTCACTCTAAAATTTGATGATGTAATCTAATATTATTTTATTATTTCCACTATTATTTTATAGTTTCCTTTGTAGGTCCATTTTAGACCTCAAAATTCCCCTAATGGCCCAAACCTGTATCTACAGTAGTTTCCGAATTAAGTATATGTGTGTGTGTGTGTGTGTTTTTGTATAAAATCATGAATGAAAAAGAAAAGTAAATTAATATACATGATGGCATTAGAGATGAGAAAGAAATCCCACATAATATGCTAACTAGAAAGACTAGGGTCGTTGAAATGGAGTGATGGTGGGTCATTGGATGTCATCGGGCATGGAAGGAAATGTTATTTGATTTGCTAGTTTGAGCTTGATGTGAGATATTGGCTGTAGATCTGAAGCAACCTATACAGTTGGATATCATTAAGTATGAGAGGCAATGCTAACTAATGAGTCGGTTGAAGTCTGGTGGGAAATTATCATCATCGATTCTGATTAATAAAGGTTATTAAATTACATCGAGAGAACATGTTGTGGCACGATGCAATCGACACCCATTAGATCATAGTAATATGATTCAATGATATGTCATTGCATTGAAGTGCTACATTTAACATTTGTGCAAGACATAGAACACATATCTATGGAAATGCTTATAAGGCGAGGTAAGGCTATGTTCAACTTCATTTCCTTTAGTGGCCTTCACATACTAGAACCAAACCTTTTTCTACCATATACGAGATTAAGTACTTATTTTAGTGGGCTATTAGTTATTCCAATTAACTATCATTTGTATTCCATTCATTTTTTGAGGCTTCTCATGTGAAAAAGTTGTGAAAGTAAAATGCTTCAAAAAATACATATTACCAGTCTTTATTTTCACTAAAATCTAACCCTTGATTCCAATCACTTTCTATATTTTATGCAAAATTACAAAAAAATATTTGTTACAAAATCAAGAAACATAGAATTTTATACATAGAAATAGAAAATTCCTCCATGGTCCAATATTGGGATTGCAGTTGTGCCCTTTTCTTTGAATTTGTTGAATTAATTGAGTAATTCATATTGTATTAGATTATAAATTCACTCCTAGTTAGACGCAATTGGATAACTATATGATATTAGTTTCCTATAAACCAAATCGAGATTAATATACTTTTGATAATTTGGATTAATAAGAAAAATTTATTTCTTAGCTTTTCAACAATCTTCTCACCCTTTAAAACTCCTAATATATTGGATAATTCATCATCATTTGTTTCATGTTGAATTAACATTCATTTATATCTATCTAAAGCTATCAATTTTTCATTTGAGTCCCAATAGAAAGGCATACTCATTCCTCTTAAAATATGAAACTCAGTATTTAATGAATCAATTTCCTTTTGAAGTAACCCGCATTTCTCTTGCACTTGCTAGATAACTTTTATTTTAATGATAATATGATTGGTTTCTAATACCTATCCAGTTATGTCATGAGCCCATAATACTTTGAGTTACTCCTCACCTCTTCCATTGAGAAATTTAATCACTCTATTTTCTATTGATGGTTTATTCCCTAATTCTTTCTCGATTTATTTACTTCCTTTTATGTAATATTTAATAAATTTGTTTCATAACTAGGTAATACAAATGATTCCCATAAATATGAAATAAAATTAACAATATATATCCACAATATTCTTATTTTTTCTATTACTGGTTGTGTGCCAAGTAATTTTTTCTTATACCAGTAAATCAAAATTTGCAACAAAACTTTTTGCTTAAGTTCATGAGAAAGAATATTGCATTTATTTTCTAACTCCTTGTTGGCCTGTCTTAATTTATTTTTCAAATTTTAATTTCAATATCCTTTAAACTAAGTGATGACATTATGTCTGCTAGTTTTTATGAAGGATCTCCCTCTGTAACTTTTGATTTTGAGTTGGTTATTATACATTTATTTTCTACCTTCTCCCTGAACAAGAATTCACTTTGAAATTCCATCTTTTCCAACTGCATATTTAGTTTAATAATTAGTGAAATAATTTTCTCCTTCTCCTTTTGTATTAATTGTAACTCTGGATTTTGGACATGCTCCAGATCTGGCATATTAACCCTTTTCCCTAACACTTGGATATCATTTTCCATAGACTTTTTCAACTTCTAAATTGAGGTTGAGTAATTTGGATATGCTCCTACCTTGATAATAATGTTATCTAAATTACCGACATTAATTTTTTTAGTTATCACAAAAATATTCTCTTGTTTAATCTTATAATTCACCTTAGTCAAAAAAATTTCAAGTCTAGCAACACTTGGAACTAAACTTGATAAATTTTTACATAAAATTCCCCCTGTTTGTCTGTGAAGATCCATCTAATCAATCATATGGATCTATTTTAGGTCAATTGAAAGCTTCAAATATTTTTAATCATATGCACTCTTAATACTACCATTTGGAGCTAACCATTTTGATAATCTAGAGCTGATAATAATTTGGTTTGTGAAATAGTTCCTTCTTTTCAAATTTCACTACAAGCTTCATGTTTGAATTTTGAATTTATATTCTTGATTTTGATAAATTGAGAGAATACGTGTTCCTACTTCAAAGTAGTAGTATATGGTGTGTTATATAAGGATACACCATATCCTAGAGTAGTTGAAGATGGAAATACTAGATTTAGAACATGTTAATTTGATGTGACCTTTTTGACTAAAGCTTTTCACTCTTCCATTCTCTAACTCTTCTGCGGTTTCAATTTAGAATTGTCTGACCCAAAAGTAGATTGTTGAGTGTTGAAAAAATCCATTTTTAATTCTTTCTCTCTCTATTGAGGATTTTCCCACATGTCTATCTTTGATGTCTAATGTATTCTAAAATTTTGTTGTGCAACTCATGAAGGATCCTCCTCTCAAATCTCTTTATTACCATATTTCCCCCTCTTAAAATTTGAAACATGCTTATAGGGAGTTGCTTTATGTTCAACTCTTTTACAAAATAATCCCATATGGTTCATGGTGTGAGATCTCTCCCTGTGAAAACGCCATTTTGTGTAACATGGTTTCAATGTCTTCATCAACTTCTCTAGTATTTACCACAAATGGCCAAACCTATGCATTTAATTAAAAGTAGGAAGGTATTTTCTAGCTATAAAATGAATTTGATCTACATTCAAGCATTTCTTGATAAGTTCTAGAGAGAAAGTATAATATGAAGGAAAAATAGAAGTCTATAAGGTTCCAATTCACTTACATACATTATAATATCAGTAAATTCCTTATAAATATACTAATATCCCACTCTAACTATATTACTAAGCTGTAAAATTGTCTTTATCTCTAAGAATATTCTTGGTGGAAATATATCATACATGAGATGAAAAGAAGCTTACAAAAACTTGTTAGCAAATTATGAGACTGAAAACTCCTAAAAATTCTATCTTAGCATCGAGGTCCAATGAATAACGAAAATGACATTGTCATTGGAATCCTTCCTCTAGAATTGTACACCAGAAAAATTCTTTACTTTAAAGACTAGCAATGTATAAATTAGAATAGATTGGTACTTGAAAGACTTGGTGACCATCTACTTCATCAATTGACCATTAAAAACATCAAATAGGTATTGAATGTAGTGAAATTTAGCGAAGGATTTTTTAACAAGTGAAATAGAAGATAAAATCCCTAGTATGAATTTATCTATTATTTAGTCATGTTCATATCCTAGCAAACAAAAAATCATTGAAATGAATTTCCTAGACGTCTCTATAAAAATATTTGAAGAATATAGTGGAGCATATTCCAGTAATGAAGCATTTAGAGGTAAAAAGGATGAAAGAACTATATATTTTTCCTCCAAGATAAATTAATAATACAATTTCCTCAAGAATTATTCATTTAAATTTTTGATCTCATTAGGAATTATAAGATTTAGCATTTGTAAAATATATTTAGGGTTAATAAAGAACAAAACAGACCCAGTATTTGACATGATTTCCTATTTCCATAGAATATAGCTTTCAGAACACTAGGTGACAAACTTAGGAAATGGGTGAGTCTAGGGTATGATTAATTGGGCCAAGTAAGACCCACACACTAATGAGATATGTTGCAAATATTAAAAATGATAACATGCTCAGGATTGAAGCTCATATAAATTGAATTCATGATGGGTTTCATGAGTCTCAGCCTCTCAATCAATAAAAGGAAACTTGTCAAAGTTAATAGAGGTTTTGAGTGTGCATTTGACAACTTTTCCCTCGATACCTGCAACCTTCTGATTGGAATATAATGGATAGACAAATATAATGACCAACTAGAAACTTTGAGGCAGAAATTTGAAATAGAAATAGGAAGTGAACTCATATATGCTACTTCATGGTTTACATTAGAGGAAATTCTAGCCTAAAAGTGGTCCCCTAAGGAAAATAATAAACTAATATAGTTAAAATAATAAAATAAGAGTTATGAATTTTGGAGGGAAAAGAAGAAACCACTTCTTCTCATTGTATTTTTGGCTTATCTCCTTATAGGTTTACTCAAATTTCAAGTGTAGACACTCATTGGACATGGAATTAAATTCAACATCCAATGAGTAATCATGCATACTTTTAAGAAAACCCACATTGATAAAAATTTAAGACAAATTGAAAAAGTGTGTTTAACATGCTATTTTAATGTATCTTGATTTTTTATCAATCTAGGTCTTCTCAAAAGTATACATGATGGGTACTCGTTGGAATTTAATTCTACATCCAACAAGTGTCTACACTTCAAATTTCAGTCAGGAGATAAGCCAAAAATACAATTAAAATAAGTAGTTTTTATTCTTTTCCCTCCAAAATATTTACATGTACCTATTTTGAAATTTAAAAAATTTTGATTGGTTTACATATTATGACATGGAAATGATGTGAAAATTTCATTGGATCTTTTAGGCAAAAATTTCCTCTAATTAATAGTAAAAATGAACTAGAAATGTTGCTTTCTCAAATCTTATATTCTGAATAAGGACAAAATGTAGCTCCCCCTCCTCCCCCCCTCAACTTTTGCAGGACCAATATATCTGTGGATATGTACGCTCTTTAACACAATGAAAGATATGGAGATATTTATTTCATTTAATAAAAGCATTCACATCCCCTAACAGAAGCGAAGTGCGTGTAACAAAAAGCGGGAGACATAAAAGTCCTATGACAAGTTACTTGGAATATATCGTTGTGTTTTGAATGTTATGAAAAATAAACAAGTAATAGAAACAAGAGATGGGAATTAAATATGTTGGTTGATGGATGACACAAAAAATCTTTATGTTATAAATTTGAAGTAAAGGATACATATAAAGGAAATGTATCTGCACATATAACGAGAAGCGAGAGATGGAAAGTTCCTACGAAAATTAACAGGGAATTTATTATTACATTGTGGATATTATGTAAAATATGTTCTTTGAATTCTCAACAAGAGATTTGTAGTACTTTAATGGCTCTAGAATACCGATAATTACCAAAAGAGGAAGGGACTATGTTGTTATACATTGATCCCACTTATTATTGTGTATCTTAATTCTTGCCATATTAGTTTATCCTTTATAATTCCCTTGTGAATGTGTTTCCTCTTGGAAATTTGGCATAAAATAACTATTGCCTTAAGTGTTGCTGTTAATGTCAACCAGACTAGCATGGATGCTTGTTGTAGTAGATATTTCAATTTGATGTCATCGAGAGGACAATGGTGATCCAATGATAGCTAGAAGCTATTGGTAGAGAATCACCATAGTAGTAGACTTATTAGAAAGCCATAAAATATGAGTCTATTGGAATTTTATGTCAATTAGAGGACAATGGCGATCCATTGATAGCTGGAGGCCACTGGTAGAAAATCACCATAGTAGAAAACTTATTGAAAAGCCATAAAATATGTCTCTAAGTGTCCAAGGGTGATCCATTTCTATCTACAGGGCTATGGTAGAGAATCATCATAGTAGCAAGGCAGATTGAGAAGCCATATAGTGGTGACTACGGTGGCTAGGCACTCAACTTTCCAAGCCCAAGAATCAGGGTGTGGCAGAGAGTTTGCAGTCACATTAGAGGAACCAAATGTGCTCTAAGCATACATCAGACCCTATCCAGTGGGGATTGCTCTGGAAGACTTTTCCAACAATATTAAAAAGTTACAAAAAGGGCTCATGATCAAAATATATGGTATGTTGATGTCCAAGGATTCAGATTCTTAAGAAGGATAAGTTATAGGAGCAGGAGGCATATAGGGTATCAGCGTATTGAAAGAGATCAACATATCTAAATAGTGGAGTATACCAGCATATCGGGACCTCAGAGCATGTCATATCGGAATATTGGGGGTCTAAGAACATCGACACCCAATATGAAAGCATCAAAGCAAGCTATATTGGAGGTCGGTGAATAACAGGATATCTAAAGTTGCAGGCCATCAGAATATCATAGGTCTCAGGTATCAAGACATCGAAGTATTTCATATCAGGACATCGAAGAATGTCATATTGAGACATAGAAAAATTCCATATCATGACACTGGAGCATGTCACATTGGGACATTGGTGCATGTAACATTAGGACATCGAAGTATGTCATATCGGGACATCAGAGTCTGTGACATCGAGACATCAAAGCAGGTCATATCGAGATATCACAAGCATGAGGCCATCGAAATATAAGAACCACTTATGTCCTTACAACTCCTTTAAAGTGCCAAGGTTTGGGAAGGTGTAAGAAATTAAAATATTTTCATCGCAAAACCAAGCCGTGTGGGGATCCCTTATCTCTCCTCTAGTAGGACACATGAAAACATGTGATTCGCTATTAGAAGGTAGTATGAAATCTCACGTGGCAATACGACAAGACATGTGGTAGGCTATTTTGAAATTCTCGGTGGCTCAATGGGGAAACTTAGTGTGACACATGTCACCCCTCTAAAGGTTCCATGTGGAGAAGTTACGAAATCATGATGACATCTCGGAGATCACCATATCAGAGGTCAACATATCAGAGGTTGAGGATCTTGTAACACCTGTGCAAATGGAACTTGAAAAATTTACAACTCCTAAGGGGCTTCAATGTATGTGTTGGCACTAGGTAGTGGAATCTCAAAAGAACCAATGGAGAGATCTATAACACAAGAAGATAGGCCCCTGACAGGAAACTAGAGGCTAGGCACCTAATTGGTATACTGGTAGTAATAGTCCTGGTCTCTTGGTGGAACAACTAGAGAGACAAAGAAAAACAAGGTGACTAAGAGTATCAAAACTTAGTTATATCATAACATTACTCTTGCTTGAGTTACAATATGTTGTGGCTCCGATATAATACTACAATGGCATATGGAAAATGGATGACTAATGCAGAAAGGACCACAATTATGCAGAGGAGTTGGTATTAGGTGTAATAGCGATTGTTGAACATCGTTGGGATAGGGCAGCACAGACCATAATTTACAGAAAAGGATGTTGGATCTTCCTCGAGTTGAAACAAGCCATATTTCTTCTCTGATTCATTCCTTAGAGAATTAAATGGAAATCAAATAAATCATGATGAAGTACATACGAGCTATATGAAATCATGAACAAGCCTGGAGAGCCCAAGTGAGAAGGATATATGTTCACAAAAATGAATGTGTCTAGTTGAAGTGTATAGGTGGAATGTAAATTAATTCTCAATATGATGAAATTTTCAAGTGCCCATTCTCATGTTTAATGCACTGGTAGAGACCAATTCATAAGAAACAATAGAATGGGAAAGCCATGCTAAGGTGCACTCGAGAAGTGTGGAAACAGGAAATAGTGGCAGGGCGAAGTGCAGTTGAGGAACAAAACCCAAGAGTTCAAATGAAAAAAGTGGAGAAAAAAGTATTAAGAGTAGAGTGAGCAAGGAAGAGAGCTCAAGGGTGGGTATGCTCTGTGGTGTGAAATTCCAAGTGACTTTGTCTTGCGAAAAAAGGCTGAGAGTTCTTGTGTAGAAGGAAAGAGTCCCTGAGTGAGTCTATGCTTCTATGTGAGAAGAGATCAAAGCATGTGCAGAGGTTTAAGAGAAGTGTGGTGATATGGTAAGAAAGGATGAGTGAGCCTATGTATAGAAGCGGCCGAGTGCTGAAGGTGTCTAGTTGAGAGTAGAATGACGAGGGTTGAATGTACGATTGTGAGAGAAAAGGGCCAAGAATAGTTGATGTTGTAGCCTAGATAGTGGGCTATGAGGAGTGACTACTCTTAATAGAAAAGTAGGTTAAGAACAAAGTTGATATCAGGCATAGTGGCTTCCATATAAAGTGAACATTAGTTCCTTACTGAGTGTGGTTTGGACCTTTCACATAGGATTTTGGTGCTTCCATCTATAGTGGGTGCTTGAGAAGGCTTGGGGGTTGGTTCCTCCTGCGAGTTGGTGCTTACATAAATCTAAAGAGCTGCAATTTGGTGCTTGCAACAAATCTGTGAAGTTTGTGCTTCACATGGTGATTTTGGTAAGATGGACAGGTGGCCACAAAAGTAGGGAGTTGGCGCTTCCTGCTAGTGGGTTCTAGCAAACAAACAAGGGGAACTGGTGCCTCTTGAGAGTGGTGGATCACAAAAATATTGATGTAATAAATTAGGTGCTCTCATTTTACATCAATAACAAAAAAAATATTTGGTGTTTTTTTCCCAAAGGGGTTTCCACGTAAAAACTTGTGTCTCATGTGTATGATGGTCATGGTGTGTGCTTTTATGTTGATTTCATATTTCTTTCCATATGATATGTTTTTGTTGATTATATGGATGGTTTCCAAGTTTGAATAATAAAATAAATTGGCATAATGAATTTAAAATTAGTCTTAATACTCATTTACGCCCCACCCTCTCAGTATTAACATTTTTTAAAACAATTTCTATGAGAGCGATGTTCCTTCAGCAATAGCTTAATTGTTAGAAGGTAGATCAAACGGAAACAATGGCTACCCAATCATGGCTTAGATATGAAGGAGTTCCATTCTTAAATGAATAAAATTATGTATTCTAGAAAGTGATAATGGAATCATATTTAATGGCCTTGGATGTTGATGTATGGCGCTCTATATTACATTAAGAAAAGAGTGAGGAGAATGAGAAAGCCAAGGAAGTCATCAGGAAAGGTTTGTCTAAGTCAGATGTCATTAAAGTGAGAAATTGTGAGACAATAAGGGAACTTTCGGATGAACTTCAATTTTTGTTTGGAGAAGAAGTCATGTGCCTCAAGAAGAGAAGGAGGATACCTACTGCTCTTGAAATTAATCAGAACATGTATAATTTTATACTCATTACACTTGTGTTGATGATGAAGAAGTCTCAGAAGGGAGATCATGTTGATCATAAGGTAAGATATTGTTGTGTGATACGTGTAAATTAATAGGTCATTCATTATCTATATGTCCATATGTATTCTTTGAAGATAGATATAGCTATGTATCTAGCAGTTGTAATGAAGATAGACCCACTTTAGCAGAAATAGAAAATGAGGGATCCTCAGAGGAAGAAGCGTGATTCCTCGAGTGCTCATCCATAGGAGAAGATGAGAATATCCCAGGTAGTGATGAAGAAGGGATAACCCTTAGACATGTGAGAGAATCCATCGACATAGAAATAATCCTAGATCTATGCGGAAACTCAGTGCACACCTCTGATAGTGAAGAATTGATCTACATGAAAGGATATTTTTTAGAAAAAAAGTTGATTTATGTTCTAAAGGAGATCAAGGATCTATCAAAGTCAAATCTCAAGAAAGACAAACAAATGGAAATTTATGAGCTTGAGAATGAAAGGTTGAGAAATACAATATTTTATGTAAATTCTCTACAAGAAGAGGCTAGCAGGCTGAATGGGAAGTTAACCAGTCAGCTGAGTCAGAAGGAAGATTACTGTGAGAAACTACAAAATGAAGTATTCTAATTGAGGCATGGCTTTGAAAAGTCAAATAAAGAGTTGTCTCAATACTAGAAGCTAGAAGGGAGAATGAAGGCCTTGGATGAAATGCTAGTTAAGCAAAAATCCACACTCATCAAGGTTGGTTTGGGTTTCAAAGAAGAAACATGCTCCATTCATGCAAAGTCTAAAGGGTAAAATTCATAGATAAATGGAGTTTGAGGTTCCAACAAAAACACATGAAAAATGATTGTTGGAAAACCACAACAGAAGGATAAGATGCAACAACAATAAAAGTAGCAAAAGAGAAGTAGGTAGATGAAAGAAAGAGTGCAAGGTAGTAATGAAAGCTATCATGGAGGGCACATGAAGAAACAACAAAGGTCATTTCCTCCTCAAGGACAAGTACTTCAAAGAAAAGGTAATCTATGTCATCAAAAGCCTTTCTATGGGTATTTTTTTTTCTTCCAATAATTTTGGACATAAAGCCATAAACTATAGATGTCATTTAAGAAAACAAGATGTGTTGGGTAGGAGAAACCCAAGGATGCATAAAGAGGCTAGGAGAAGGCATGCTGGTTTCAATATGAGTTTTGAGGAAAGCATCGTCAAGAATAGTAACTAATTTTCCCTTTCGTAGACCAAACCAAATGCTATAATAGTGGAAAATTTGGGCACAAGGAAGTAGGCTACAGGGATGGGGAGTCGAAGCATGCATCTCAGGTGAGACGACAAAATGAAGTCAAGAATTTCTTTAGTTATGTGAGTGAAAAGATAATTCTTAATAATGGAAGGAGAAACCATCAAGGTGTTGACATTCCTCTAAAGAAAAATTAGAGAATAATTCATAATGATGATTCTCATATTCCAGTAAGGAAACCATTTCTAGACACTTGTTGTACTGAGCACAAGCTTCAAGTAAGGAAAGAAAGAAAAAATAACCCAATTACCATTTTATTAAAAACAAAGAAAAATGGTAGCAATTTGGTTTGGGTTAATAAGGAGGAATTGAAGGATAAGTATCCTCTGTCCATGCAAAGCCAAGAGAGAGCCTAAACATTGGAAAAGAAGAAGCAAGATGGTAGTGCTTCTTTTAGGACTTGGCCATTGAAGGTATGGAAGAAAAAGGAGGATTATCTATTCAAGGGGAGTAGATCGTTTGTTTCTCTTTAGTAACGGAAGAGAATGGCCTCAAGGGAGGCCATATAAGTCAGATGCAGGAAGCTAAAAGGAATGAACAGAAAGATGTATCTGATTGATGCATTAGGGGAATTTTGAGGTCTAAAATGGGCCTCCTAAGAAAAATGTACAACAAAAATAAACTTTATAAGAAATAATAGGATTCAAGATGATTATGTCAACCATGGGGGATGATTCACCATTTTTTAAGTAAAAGGGTAAAAATATTAAAAACTAATAAAATAATAAAACTACTTTTTCAACTCGTATTTTCAAATTATCTCCCAAATTGTTTACTCAAATTTTGAGCGGGAGTACTCGTTGGATGAAAAATTTAATTCCTTATCCAAAGAGTACCCATGTTGCATACTTTCTATGGACTCTATTACACAAAAAATGAGAAACACATAAAACAACGTGATTACAATCACATTTTTCATGTATTTCTCATTTTTCGTGTAACAGAGTCCATCGAAAGTATGCAAAATGGGTACTCCTTGGATGAGGAATTAAATTTTTAATCCAAAGAGCACTCCCGCTCGAAATTTGAGTAAACAATTTGGGAGACAAGTTGAAAATATGAGTTGAAAAAGTAGTTTTTTTCTTTTTTCCCTCTAAAATTTGATGATGTAATCAAATATTATTTTACTATTTCCACTATTATTTTATAATTTCTTTAGGAGGCCCATTTTAGACCTCAAAATTCCCCTAATGATGGTGTGATCGAAACTTCTTTCACATTACAAGAATAAATTCGTTTATTGAATTTATCGACATTCAAAATGAGGAGTGTAGCCATGATGAAGAATATACGATAATATCTTATGTTGTGAAGAAGGTGGGTTGCATTCTGTAAATGTGGAGTGACGCGAAGCTCACAGTCAATTCAGGTCCACAAGATCCCCACATAGAGGCAAGAAAGCTGTTGCAAGAGATCAGAGAGCATTGTCTCAAGGGGATTTGCTATGATAAGTTGTAGCAAGAAGCAATTTTTATCCTCATAAAGGAATATTGTTGAGAAAATGTAAGGTTTGCATCTTAGGTGAAGTATTCTTATTTCATTTAAGTTGTCATTTTGATTATTCCTAGTAGTCTTGTGTTAATGAAACAAAATTGATGTAACCTTTCAATGTCCTTTAGTATTTCAATTAGTATTGTTATGGGAGCTTATTTTTTGGGCTCATGTGGAGTAACCTTGTGTGAAAATGGATGTTTCTTTCTGAGAGAAAGTATTAGATTTTTTCAAGTACATGGTTCCATTTGTATATTTTTTATACAATTGGTATTGTTTAAGAAACTATCCATATTTTGAGGTTTGATATCAGGGGGAGTATATCATGTATGAACAATTTATGGAGCAGCAACAACATCATTCCTAGAAGATATTTCTGCAAAGAAGAATACGCATCTCAACTGCTAGCCTTGGTCTTGACAACTAGTGATTGCATGGGAGAGACAAAGGAATCTTGTATCCCCTTTGCCATTGATGTCAAAGGGGGAGAATTTTTTTAGAGAAGTATTGAAGTTTGACATCAAATTGAAGAGGAGGGTGAGGTATTGTCATAAATTTCAAAGGGGGAGATTGTTAAACAATTTCCATTGACTAAATGTTGGCAGGATTATTGACATTGATGTCAACTAGACTAGCATAGATGTTTGTTGTAGCAGATATTGGAATTTGATGTCACCCATAAGATAATAGGGATCCATTAATAGTTGAACCCTACTCGTAGAGAATGACCATAGTAGCAAGCTTATTGGAAAGCCATAAAAGATGAGTTTATTGGCATTTGATGTCAACCAATGGACAATGGTGATCCATTTATAGCTATAGGATACTAGTAGAGAATCACCATAGTAGCAGGATTACTAAAAATCCATAAAGATATCCCTAAGTGTCCAAGGTTTATCCATTGATATTTGTAGGATTTGGTAGAGAATACTTATAGTAGGAGGCTTATTTGGAATCCATAAAATGATGACTATGGTGGTTAGGCATTTATATTTCCAAGCAGAAGAAGTAGGGTGTGGAAGAGAGTTTGAAGTCACCTCAGAGGCACCAAATTTTCTCCGAGCCCACATCAGACCCTATCTAATAAGGGGGTACTCTAGAAGAGATTTCCAGTGATATGTGGGTGTTCCAAAATGGGCTCCTCAATCAAAATATATGGTCTCCTAATGTCCATGGATTTGGAGCCTTGAGAAGGATGAATTATATGAGTAGGAGGCATATCATGTATTGGAGTATTAAAGGAGTCCAACATATCAGAATAGAAGAGAGGACCAAAATATTGAGATCTCAGAGCAGGTCATGTAATAATTTTGAAGGTCTGAGCACATCAGCACCCGATATCAGAAATAGGATATATCAGAAGCTGGAGGCCATGAGAATATCAGGGGTATGGGGTGTTAGGACATTGGATTATTTCATATCGTGACATCTGAGAATGTCATATTGAGACATCTGAGAATGTGATATTGGGACATCAGAGTATGTCACATCGGTACATCAGAGTATGTCATATCGAGACATCAGAGAATGTGACATTAGGACATCATAGCAAGTCATCTCAGGATATTGAAAGCTGGAGGCTATCGAAATATTGGAACAATTTAAGTCCTTACAAATCCTTGAAAGTGACAAGGTTTATGAAGCTATAATAAATACAAAGGTTTTCGTTGACAAAACAAATCATTTCGGGACCCCTTCTCTTTCTTTTGGTAGGACACATGAAAACATGTGATTGGCTATGAGAAATTATTGTGACAACTGACGTGGCAGTGCATCATGACATGTGGCAACATGTTTTGGCATTCTCGATGGCTCAATGAGGCAGCTCAGTGTGACACATGTCACCAGTCAGAAGGTTCCACGTGGAGAAGTGATGAGGGAATGATGTCATCTCAGATATCAGCATATCAAAGTGTAGGTTTTAACCCTGTACATAAATTATCTGCAAACGAATTCTTAAGAACATAAAATAAACAATAGCAAGAGAGTAAAACATAAAAAATATATACACAGAGATTTTTCCCCTAGATCCCAAATCGAGACTACAAGATTGATTTTTTATTATATTACTTTTAGTGTTACAACACATACATATACATGGAAAAGCATTCATAAAACCCAATCCATTAACCATAGATTAGAACATATCCATAGTTCCCTTGACCATATCTACAAAATACCAGTGTCAGAAAACCATCATGCCCCAAAACCATGTGCAAGCCCATGTACAAAACCAGAGGCAGGTCCACCCACCAAAAATAGGGTCCAAAAATATTTCCCGAGGCCACCCCTGTGTAACCCCCCTGCTACACCTAACATGACAAACAAGGAGGACCTGTCGTCCCCCCTCTGACCCCCCATGCATGCGACTATTCGTGGAAATAATATAAAACACACCCAATATTCTCCCACTTTTTGTTTACTTTCCGCAGGGGGCCACAAGAGATCTTAGTCATTAGTTCATCCCTGAAACACCCATTTTTTCTCTAAACCAAGAGAACTTCTCACTGCTCATGGGCTTCATCAATGCATCTTTAAAATTCTTCAAAGTTTCCACCTTTACGAGAAACACCTTTTTATCCTCAACCTTATCTTTCAAAAAGTTATATTAAACATAAATGTGCTTTGTCTTTGAATAATAAGCAGGGTTCTTAGCCAAGAAAATTGCACTTTGGCTATCACAGTATATCCTTATAGCTCGCTGCACCCATCTCATACTTGAACAAAATATTTGCAATGAAACTGCTTCCTTGCTTGCATGAGTGACAACCATGTATTTTTCCTTTGTAGTTGAAAGAGACACTACACACTGTCTTTTACTCATCCAACTGATTGCACCTCCAAAGAGGCTAATCCCATACCCACTTGTAGATCTTATTAGGTCTAGATCTCCATCTTAGTCTGCATCAATAAAACCATGAATGTCCAAAACTCTGTCCAATACTGGCCTTCCATGGCAGTACAGATCATAATCACTAATTCCACACAAATATCTGGAAACCCCCTTCACTGTTGTCCAATTCTCCTTCTCTGGTTTTGAAATAAACCTGCTCAATACTACCATTGCATGTGCAATGTCTGGTCTAGTAAATACCATTGCATACATCAGGCTACCCACTACACTTGCATATGGAACACGTGACATATACTCCTCTTCTTCTTGTCTCTTGGGACAATTTTCAATAGATAGATTTAAACCTACATGAATAGGAACCTTCACCAGTTTAATATCTTCATATTGAACCTCTGGAATATTGTTTCGACATACTTAATATGGTTTAACCAAAGTTTTCTCTTTGCCTGATCTCTCTTAATTTCCATGCCCAAAATATATTTTGCAACACCAAGATCCTTCATGTCGAATTTGGAGAACAATTATGTCTTCAAATATTGGATAATTTCTTTGTCATTTCCAACAAGAAACATATCATCCACATACAAGACCAAATAAATAACATGGTCACCAATTAATTTAAAATACACACAATGATTCTCTTTGCTTCTGGCTAAGCAAAGTCCCTATATATAAATATCAAATTTATGATACCACATCCTTGGTGATTGTTTTAACCCATACAGAGATTTTTAAACCTCCATACCAGCTCCTTCTTACCCTTCACCATAAATCCTTCAGGTTGCTTCATGTAGATCTCCTCTTCTAGATCCTCGTGAAGAAATGTTGTCTTCAAATCCATCTCTTCTACCTCAAAATGTAGCAACAACATATAAATGTAATCTAATAGAAGTAACCTTGGCAACAGGAGAAAAAATATCACCAAAATCAATTCTTAGCACCCGAGGATAACGTTTTTATACCAACAAAGCTTTGTATTTATCCAACTTTCCTTATACATTCATCTTCTTCTTAAACACCCATTTTCTCCTGATGGGATTCCTTCTAGTCGGCAACCCCACCAGATTCCATGCCTCATTTTTGTGCAAGGATGCCATTTCATCAATTATGGCCTCCTTATAGAGTTTTCCATCCTCTAATTCCACTACCTCCCTGATAGTTCTACGATCATCATCACTAATAATTAAAGAAAAATTTGAATAGAAAACAGATGGACTATACCTTTTTGGCTACCTTCTTTCCCAAATTGATCTTCTCACATTTGGATTTTGTGGCTCTTCCTCTTCTGAATATTGTTCTATTGCAGACTTTGATTCATCCTCCTTTAGCTTAAACTCTATTTTCTCAGGTTCCTTTGGTAGGAATACATGTTTAACAACATCTTTCACCTCTCTAAACGCTGCATCTCAAATATACACAACCTTCCTTGTTTCTAGGTTCCAAATCTTGTGCCCTTTTAAACCATCCTTATACCCAATAAAGATGCACCTTTCAGATTTACTATCCAACTTGGTACTTTTCTTCTTTAGAACATGTACATCTGCATCACATCTAGATACCCTTAGATGTGAAAGAGGGGGTTTATTACCAGTCCATATCTCATGTGGAGTCTTATCCGCCAACACTAATGAAGGTGATATGCTAACCAAGTAACATGTAGTCTCCACTGCCTCTGTCCATAATTCCTATCCTAACCCATTACCACTCAACATGCTTCTTTCCTTTTCCATCAATGTTTTGTTCATTCTTTCTGCAACTTCGTTTTGCTAAGGTGTGTATGGAGTACTCTTCTGTCATGCTATACCACACTTCTTAAATAACTCTTCAAACTCCTTGAAGAACTCTCCACCATTATTCGTCCTGAACACTTATCTTCTTCTCTGTCTAGTTTTCCACCAGAGCCTTAAATTATTTAAATCTGTCAAAGACTCAGATTTATTCCTCAATAAATATATCCATGTTCTCCTTGAGATGTCATTTATGAATGAAACATAGTACACATAATTACCTAGTGATAGACCAAAACAGGTCCAAACACATACATGTGTAAAAGCTCTAATATCATGTTCACCCTCTTGGCACCAGAAGGAAAACTAACCCAATTCTACTTCCCATATAAAAAATGTTCATAGAAATTGAAATACAGAGAGAAATTAGACATACATTCCACCATACCATTATCATGAAATATCCGAGGTCCCTTCTCTCCAATATGTCCAAGCCTTTGATGCCATAACATGGTATTTTCTCCAGAGACCGCTAGGCTTTCCGCTCCACTTTTAGGAACCACAGAACTATTTTACCCATCAATAACAGTGCTACATTGAAAATTGTATAGATTTCCAATCCAAACTCCCCACATTAATACAAGTTCTCCCTCAACCATCTTGCATGTATATTTCTAGAACACTATTTTTACACCTACATCATCCATCTTTCTTAAAGAAATCAAATTTCTGGCCAATGCATGAATATGCAAAACATCAGGAAGTGTTCTAACCCTTCCACCTTGCAGCCTCAACTTGAATTTTCCACGTTTGATGATTCTATCCTTCTTTTCATCCCCTAAGAAGACATCACCACCATCATACTTCTCATACTCACAGAACCACTCCCTATGGGGAGTGAAGTGAATGGATGCACCTGAGTCAATCAACCATGCCTTATGATCTACATGTGTATTTGAAGAAGAAGACAAATACACATCTCCACCTTCATCTGAGGTGGTTTCTGCCTCTATAGAAGGAGAATCATTAGATCCATTTACTTTCTAAGGAGTTTTAGATCTGCAGTATTTTTTGAAGTGTCTTTGCTTTCCACATTTCCATCACACCTTTACAGGATTTCCTAGAGATTTAGATCTCCCACTCCATTTTTTTTTTTTTTATGTTCTAGGACCTTCCTCGTATAGCTAAAGCATCTCCATTATGGCCCTCCATATTTCTTTGTCTCATTTCCTCCAACAGTAAGGCTAAGAAAATTTCATCAAAATTCAAGGTAGTTGTATTGCTACTTATTGCAATAATGAGACTGTCCCACGAATGTGGTGGAGAACACAACAAGATGATGAAGTTATCTTAATTTGAGATTTTAATATCAATAGATGAAAATTGAATAACCATAGTATTGAAGGCGTTCAGATGCTCTATCACTGAGTCTCCATCCTTCATTCTTAGGCTATACAGTCTTTTTGCAGGAAAAATTTATTCACTAGAGACTTAGATTGGTACAAAGTCCCTAACTTGACCCAAAAATTCTTTGTCGTAGCTTCCCTAGATACATTCAACAATACCAAATATGAGATACACAACCGTATTATGCTCTTTTCCTTCTGATCCAACTTCTCATATTCTTCATTTGACATTTTCGTTGGTTTAGTACACGGATCTAATGTGATCCACTGATATTTATCCACCAATAGTCCCTCCATCTTGAGCTTCCATAGCTCAAAACTCCGACTATTAAATTTATCAATCTCTATATTTCCACTTATCATCATCTTATTTCAGCACAAGAATTGATCCCGCAAATATCCCACTAAACATGGTCTACTACAGGCCTGAGAAAAAAACCCCTCAAAAGCAAAGGCGTCCCCTTGAAGCCAAAACATATATGATACCAAAATGTAGGTTTTAATCCTGTACATAAATTATTTGCAAATGAATTATTAAAACAAATAATAAACAATAGCAAGAGCATAAAACATAAAACAAATATACAAAGAGTTTTTTCCCCTGGATCCCAAATCAGGACTCCCAGCTTGATTTTTCATTATATTCCTTTTAGTGTTACAACACACACACACACACACACACACACACACACACACACACACATATATACATGTCGAATAATTCATAAACCCCAATCCATCAACCCTATATTATAACACAACTATAGTTCCCTTGACCGGATCTACAGAATACCCAGGGTAGAAAACCATCATGCCCAAAAACCATGTGCAAACCCATAGACAAAACCATAGGAAGGTCTGTGCGTGAAACTATTTGTGGTAAGAATATAACACACACCCAAAATGATGGTTAGTTTATCAGAGGTTGAGGATATCATAACTCCTCTACAAATGGAATTTGAAAAAGTTACGATGCCCAGGGAGATCTGATGTATGCATTGGAAATGGGCAGGGAAATATCTAAATAACCAAGGGCGAAATCTATAACATAGGAATATAGGCCAACGAAAAGAACTTGGAATCTAGACACCTAAGTGTTATAATAGCAGTGATATTCCTGGTCCTATGGTTGAAGAACTAGAGATAAAAAGAAAAATAATGGGACTAAGAGTATCATAAATGAGTGATATCATAACATTCCTTTTTCATGAGTTACCATATGTTATGGCTCTGATATAACATTACAAAGGCATATGGAATATGGATGAGTATTGAAAGAAGGACCACGATTTCAGAGATGAGTTGGTCTCAAGAGTAATAGCTATTGTCGAACATCACTGAGACAAGGCATTAAGGACCACAATTTGCATAAAAGGATATTGGATCTTCCTTGAGTTGAAACAAGCCATCTCTATGCTCTGATGCATGCCTAAGAAAATCAAATCAAGATCAAAGAATCCATGTCAAAGTGTAGACGAGCTATGTGAAATCATGAACAAGCATGGAGAGCCCAAGTAAGAAGGAGATTTGTTCACAGAAGGGACTGTGCCTGTTGAAGTGTGCAAGTGGATTGAGAATTAATTCTTAGTATGATGAAACGATCAGGTGCCCATTCTCATTTTTAATGCACTAGCAGAGACCAAGTCAGACACAACAGTAGAATGGGATAGCCATGTCAAGTTTCACTTGGAAATTGTGGAAAAAGGAAATATTGGTAGCATCGACGGAAATGCAGATGAGAAATAAAACCTAGGTTCTTAGATGAGCAAAGTGGAGAAAAATAGAGTAAGAGTAGAGTGAGTGGGGAAGAGAGCTCAGGGGTGGGTATGCTCTACTATGTGAAATAGCGTTATCAGAACCGAACTGGTTCTGAAAAACCGACCAGTCCAACCGGTTTGGAAGAAAAACTGGTCCGAACTGGCCCTTCGAACCAGAAATGCCCAGTTCAGTACTGAACTGGTCCAGACTTTCAGGAAATTCTTGGTGGGCCTAGTCGCATGGCCAAGGCAAAAAAAATCCATTTTTTTATTTTTTATTTTTTATAATTTATTTTATAATTTTTTATAATTTTAACTTTTAAATATTTTTTTAAGTAACCTAGCTACCACCCCCTGCCCTAATGCTATTTAAATATCCCCCACCCCCTCTATTTCACTCACACTATTCACTGAAGTGTTTTGCAGTTCTTGAGCTGAGTTCTGCGAGGCGAATTTTTACAGGGTTGTTCTTAGAGAGTTTTTTACAGATTTTAAGAGATGATTGAAGTCTTGGAGATTTGTTGGGTTGTGATATTTTTGAGCTACTTCAAAGTTATTTTTTTCTTGGAGATCTTTGGGCTTTCTTCAGTGGTTTTTGTAGCTACTGGAAGAATTTTTTAAATTTTGTTGGGGATGCTACATAGCAGATTTTGCAGGTGATTTTGGAAAAATTTAGAGGGTAAATCAAAGAAAATTTTCCCCCTTTCTTGTTAAACTTTTCTGCAAAAATCAGCTACTCTTTTCTCATAAGATTTAAAAACCTTGATGTTTTTATGCATATTTGTAGGTGTTGATCCAACACTAATTTTGGATCTGATTTTCTTTATAAAACTAAGAGGGAAATTCAAACTATTTTTTTCAACCATTAATGTTCTATTTTTCTTCAAAAAACTATTCTTTTCTTCCCTTAAAATTTAAAAACCCCAGTTTTTTAATGCAGAATTCATAATTTCAGATTTGTAATTTTTTGTTGGAATAAAAATTGTGGCTTTTATTTTCTTCTATTTTTTTATGAACTATTATTGTAATTTGTAGGGTTATTTTGATGGATTTCGTTGGAAAATTTCTGGGAGAGATTTTGGAGCTGATTGAGGAGTTTATTTTGAGATTGTCGAAGCTTCTTCTATTATCAAAATTTACCGATCTTTAAGAGGTATTTCATTTTTTTTACTCTTTTATTTTTTCCCTAAAAAATAAAAATATGTCATAAAATTCTAAGATCCATTGGGTTTTCTTTGCGGATTTTTCATTTCTTCCTCATGACCCCAAAAACAAGAATGATCTAGCTTGGGTTCACTGTCATATAAATGAACGATGGATAAAAGTTTACAACTATTGTGGGAAAAAAGTTAAGGGAGGGGGATCCATAAAGTCAAAGAACAACTAGCACATTGGAGAGGGCAAGTTAAATATTTTGAAAATGTTTCTAATGACCTTAAAGTAGAGATGCTAAGTTTTATCAAAGCCTACAATGAAGAGAAGGGGAGAAATAAAAGACTTAAAAAAGACATAGCCAAAAGGAAAAAGGATGATGTTATGTTTAGTGAACCTGATTTTGAGGAATATATGCCCAGTTTTGAAGATTCCTCGAGTTTCCCTGGCAAAGCTGGAGAGGGTAGTTTAGGTGTTTTAAAATTAAAGAGGAAAGTAGCCCATCAAGGGACTGACTCCTTCTTTGTACCCCGCACCACCAATATTCTCAACCAACCCTTGATGTTAAATGGAAAAAAATAGAGTAGGGGTTGCATATGAATGCATTGCTAGATGGTGGTATGATGTAGACATACCTTTTAATGCTACTAATTTTTCCTATTACCAACATGTCATTGATGTTATAGCTTCATGTGGACCAGGCTTCAAAGGCCCTAGATTTCATGATATTATGGGGGAACGTTTACAAAATGAGGTCTAAAGAATAAAAGAGTAAGTTACAAAGTTCAAGGAATCAAGGACAAAAAATAGATGCACTATTATGTCTGATGGATGGACTGATGGTAGATCTCGCACCATACTAAATTTTTTAATTGCTTTTCCAAAAGGTACTATGTTTCTAAAATCAATTGATGCATTTGATCAGGTGAAGAATGGACAATTTTTATTTTGTCTTTTGGATGAAGTAGTTATTGAAGTAGAGGTTGAAAATGTTGTACAAGTTATAACACATAATGCCTCTAACTATGTCGCATCGAGAAATATGTTACAGGAAAAACACCCCACCATTTTGTGGTCTCCATGTACAACCCATTATTTGGACCTCATGCTTGAGGATATTGGTAAAATTGAGTGGGTGAAGAAGTGTGCGGAAGATGCAAAATCCATAACCAGGTACATCTACAACCACTCATGGGTTTTGAACCTTATGAGAAAGCACACAGGGGGTAGAGATCTTGTTTGATAAACCATCACATGATTTTTAACCAACTTCCTTTCATTGCAATACCTTGTTCAACAAAAATCAAACTTGAGGACGATTTTTTCATCTAATGAATGGAATTCATCTCAGTCAAGAAAAAATACTGAAGTGAAATATATGGTTCACCAAGCATATGACAAAAGATTTTGGTTAAAGTCAGAGGGGATTGTGCTATTTAGTGAGCCTCTTGTCAGAGTTTTTGGGATGGTGGATAGTGATAAATTTGCTATGGGTTTTGTTTATGAGGCGATGTATTAGGCCAAAGAAAAAATCAAGGCAACATATGGGGATAAACGACAAAAGTACATTCCTCTATGGAGAATCATTGATGAAATGTGGAACAAACAACTCCATAGACCTTTACATGCAGCAGTCTACTATTTAAATCCAAGGTATGTAATTTTCGATTTTAGTTATAAGTTTTAACTTTTAGTTTTGATGACTTGATGAATATGTTTTTGTTTTCAAAATTTTGGAAGTACGATTACGCTACAAATTTTGAGGATGATGGGGAAGTTTTAGGGGGATTTTATAAATGCATTGAGCGCATGGTCCCAAATTTCAAGACTCAAGATCAAATTCATAACAAGCTCTTGAATTTCAGTGAGAGTATTGGTACCTTTGGAATTTCTAAGGCTATAATAAAATGAGAAAAGACTCCCCCACGTAAGAAATTTTAAAATTTTAAAATTTTTGATTCTAAGTTTCAACTTTAAAACTCATTTTCTAATACTTTTTTTCCTTCCATCCTTTTTGCAGCCTATTTGTGGCAACAATTTGGTAGTGAATGCCCTCAATTGCAAAAATTTGCAATTCAAATTTTGAGCCAGACATGTAGTGCTTCATGGTGTGAGCGGAATTGGAGTGTGTTTGAGCGCATACACACCAAGAATAGGAACTGTTTGGAGAAAAAGTAGTTGAACGACATGGATTTTGTTTAGTACAAACATAGGCTGAGGCGCAATCAATTACTAAATTAAACCCCTGAAACAAGAAACATTTTCTTGGGTGACATTGATCCAACATCAGACTGGGTTGTGGAGAGTCAAGCACCAACATTTGAAAATGAAGACCTTTCTTGGTTGGACTTGAACCCACCTCCACAAGATGTAGAGGCAAATACATTAGAAGCACTAGTAGTAGCTTCAGGGCCAGTGGAATCAAGCCATAATCCCATTGCATACTTGGATGCTCATGCTACGCATTCTTCAGATGATGATGAGGAGGATGATGATTCTTATGATGATTGATGATTTGATCATATGTAGCTTGTAGTATTGTAGGTTCTAGTATAATACTATGATCTAGCATGTTATTTTGGACTATAAAGACCTTTTAGAGCCTGCTTCTTGATGTTTGTTACATTTTTGGTTCAACGATGTTTTGCTCTAAGTGTTATTTTGGCTATCTGCACCTATATAAATGAAACATTTTGCATATTTGTTTTTAAATGTATTGAATTAATATGGATTTACATGAATATATCTGGTTTTTATTTAAAACATGAATATTTTGTGTTTTTGGCAAGCCGTTTTTTTTTTTCCAGTTTTTTTTTGGTTCCAACCAGTTCCTGGTCCACAAGGTTTTCCAGTTCAATTCTGATAACATTGGTGTGAAAGGCCAAGTGAGTTTGTTATGCATAAAAAAATATAATAGTGTTTGTGCAGAAGGAAAGAGTCCCCAAGTGAGTGTGTTTCTTTGTTTGAGAAGAGGCCGAAAATTCCTGTGCATAGGTTCAATAGCAATGTGATGTTGTGGTAAGAATTGTCGAGTGAGCCTATGGATAGAAGGGGCTGAGTGCTGAAGGCATGTGGTTGAGAGTAGAAGGACAAGGGCTGAATGTATGATTGTGAGAGAAAAGGGCCAATAATAGTTGACGTTTTAGTGTGGATAGTGGGCTATGAAGAGTGACTACTATTAAGCAAAACAATAGGTTGCAACGGAGTGAGAATATGACATAACAAAGATGATATTAGGGAGAGTGGTGGCCATATACAATGAACATTAGTTGCTTACTAAGTGTAGGTTGGTGCTTGCATGGAGGAGGTTGTTGCTTCCATAGCTAATGGGTGCTTAAGAAGGCTTGGGGGTTGGTGTCTCCTGCAATTTGGTGCTTGCAACAAATCTGTAAAGTTGATGCTTCACATTGTGTTTCTGGTAAGCTGGAAAGGTGGCTACAAAAGGAGGGTGTTGGTGCTTTCTACTAGTGGGTGCTAGCAAACAAACAAGTGGAGTTGGTGCTTCCTATGAGTGGCAACTCACAAAATATATTGATTTAATAGAGTATGTGCTCTTATTTTACATCAATAACAAAAACAACCTTTGGTGGATTTTTCCACAAGGAATTTCCATGTAAAACCTTGTGTCTCATGGGTATGATGCTCATGGTGTGTGGTTGTATGTTGATTTCATATTGCTACCATATTATATGTTTATTGTTTATTATATGAATTGTTTCCAAGTTTAAATAAGAAAATAAATTGGCATAATGAATTGAAAATTATCCTTAATATTGATCCACACCCATCTTCGTATTAACATTGTTTCCAACATTTCCATTCTTCCCAATTAGCAAAAACATCTTCTATTTCTTCAAGTGGCATGTGTTGAATATTTGAAATGGTAGGGTTTGAATAAAATAAGTACGAGAAAAGGGAATATTTCATGTCCGATGCAAGAAGCAACGAATTCGAAAAATTAATCTTTATTTGTTCCTATTAGAATTTATTTCAGTGAATTGTTGTGAAAAATAACCAAACATTTTATGAGCCCCATGATAAAAAACTATATATAAGCTAAATGAATCTCCAGGTAAGATACCTGGAGAGTGTATAAACACTCATACACACTCTATTACATTCAATCAAGAGAACAACCTAGTACATATAGGCTTTCTCACCATTAGGTGGTTTGAACCACTCCCTGAATATTAGGATCTGAGATCTAAAATTAGGGTCTCAATCATATCCTAACTGTATATTTTTATATTAATTCTAACACTCCCCCTTAATGGAGAGAGAGTACTAAAAAAAAACATATGCCTACTGGTCTAGTCTCAGCTAGGCTTACAATGGTAAAAGACAATAAAAACTTGGTAATAGAGTTTTCATCTTAGTCTTCTTGCTTGAGAGTCCATGCTTGTTCATTTGTGGATGAGTCTTCATCTTCACTTTCTTTGCCATGAGATAGTGATGTATCTTCGCCTCATTTATTCCCCTGTGAAGGAAAACTTGAATTCTTGTTCTCATCCTTCTCAGAATTATGGAAGGGTGGATAGGAGAATTTTCCTTCTCACTATTTCCTATGTCAATCATCTGAACATCACCGATGATATATTCACCATTGATTACTGTAATTTCTATGTTAATTTCATAAAGACATGGTGTTTCAAGCCATGCTTCAAGAAACATCAATTCTTCTTCAAAATTAATTGTTGTTTCTTGCCTACCAATATCTGCAAAAAAAACAATGTTAGATTTATAAATATGACCACAATTACTTTCATCTTCATGCTCCTTCAGGAGAGCTTCCATTTCACCATCTCTCCCTACTTCATCCCTTTCTACTGACAAAATTATGCCTTCATCCAGTTCTGTTGCTGCAAGCATGTTCTACATTTGATATGTATGTGAAGATAGGCCTTCCTTCTCACCAAAAAATAATTCATTAATAAGTTGTTTTTCAATCATCAAAATGATCCACTCATCATGAGATATATAAGTCTCATCAAACTTGATTTCTGCATCAGGAAAAATTTTAGGTTCAATAATAATGGATGTGTTTTCATCATTACAAGTTTCAATTACAGATACACATTCATCACCCATCATTGCATCTTTAGTTTCACAATCAAATATGGGATCATTATCAAGAGCAATATATTTAGCATCATTTCCCTCATTCAAACAATATTTCATCTCTAAAACATCCCATAAAAACTTTGTACTAGGAATCTCTCCATATTCATATATTATGCTGAGTATGATGTTGTCATCTACTGCAGATGTTATAAGAATTAATACTAATCTATCTCCACTATCATTAATAATATCTTCAACATAATCCAGTAAATTTACCTTTCATAGTACTGTTTTCATTTCATTTGCCCAGCTTTCATAATTCATACCTGAAAAAGATGGTAAATCTAGCAATAACCATTTAATAATCTCACCAAATTCCAAATCTGCACCTTGATCAGTAGCTGGTCCATCACCGTCAACCTGAAACAAATCACAAAATTCTGCAACACAATATTTTTCACTTCTCCGTTGATGCTTTCTCCTGAATTTTCTTCGAGACTCTTTTAATTTACTTTGACGACCCATTTTCTCCTTCTATTTTCTCCCTTGCAAGAACACTTCTTCCACTGCAGCATTAACCCACACAGGCACCACGGCTCCTCATTCTCGTCTTGTCGGAGGACTGAGACAACACCCGAGCCTTAATGGCAGCATCAAATCTCAGTCCGAGAGCCTCAATGCATTCAATCGGCAGCCTTGTTGACACATCTAGAAATGATGGCATCTAATGTAGGAAATTGTACTTTGCATCTCAAGGATGGCACCGACATCTTGCTCAATCACGATGATTAGATGAGATCCGATTCACTCTCTCTAAATTCGTAGCTCCTCCTTCCATGGCCTCTTCAACTCAAGCAACAGTCCATGCACCCATCTCCCCCGCGATCTGTAACATCCTTCACGTGCCTCACATCGTCTTGCACACGGTCACCGTGCCTCACACAACACTTCGAGCTAATGGGCTCACGAATCTTGGTCTCATGCAACACTCTGTGCTCTGAACTCACGGTTCCGCTGTGTCTCCTACTTGACAAACCACACACAGGCCTCGCACGAAGCAAATCTGAAGATTGTTGCTTCAGCAAATGGCTTCAATTCTCACACCCAATCTCCTCTTCGTTGAGATCTCTCTAGCCCTCCGGTCAAGAAGCACAACCCGCCAGCTCAATGTAGGCTAGATCATACAACCACATTACACAGTAACACACAAATTTGAAACAAGATCACAAATGTACTGGGACTTGATTATTTGCAGCTGAACGTTTATCTGTCATTCAAAAATCAAGAAACCACCACCGATGTAGTCCATGCTAGATAAAACCCGCATGCTGCAAATCAAATGAAGCAGGATGCACTCCACGTAGACTCATCGGCGACCATGAGCTGCATCAAAATCGGTCACTCCGCCACCGAGCAAGATTTTTTCTTTTTTCTTTTTTCTGAGCGGGCTAAGATCCAATCTTGGCTCTTTCTCATATAGTAGCATCGTTCTTCTCTTCTTGGGAGCTCACTGGTGACGTATTTCACAAATTTCAGACCCACAAAACGTGACAGCAATACACATTTTCCTTCCAGATGCAGCAATACATAGGTCGTTGTTTTGGCTGGCAGACAACATTATCATGCTCTCCTTGCCATCTAACCTCACATAGTCAATGATCCACTTTAGCGATGGCTCTCACAGCTCAAAAAATGTCCTCCGAAGACTTCTCCCTGTAGCAACAACGAAATACCAAAAAGAATGCAAAAATGATGGAACAAAATGCTCTCCCTTCAAGGGTTCAATTCACCAAAGTTCAGAACAGAATCGAAACACATCACTTGCTTTAACAACGGGTGAGTTTGGAGGCATAGACGTTGGTTTGAAACAGAGTAGAAACACAGCTACACAAAAAGAGTCCAAACACACGCTGTTTGGATGCTCGTGTGTATAAAATTGGGCAGCACAGTTCAACTCTATAGGGCACACCGCCTTCTTATGAAGATCTCTTCACCATGCCAAGTCATACAACAGATCTCCCTTCTCACAACCATTCAAAAATGATTCGTAGCTAAATTCATCTAGCCAAGCCCTATGCACCCTCCAATCTCCTTAACCACACAAACATATCTCATGTGCACGCAGTTACTTGACCACACATGGGAAGTGAGTGAGCAAGGCATCGATCCTCTGATAACACTGGAGGAACCCTTTACCATGCCTGGTTACACACTGAGAATAACATTTAGCAAACCTCAGATCAGACCAACGATATCAGCAGCCATGTCAAATAATGGGCACACCGCTTCTCCAATACACCTTCGCCCAAGCGAAGCCTTGCAGATTGATATGTTTCAATCTGCAATAGAGAAACTTCATAATGGAGATCTAAAACGTGCTTATCAATTGAACAATTCCACAACACACAGTCACTCCCTGTTGCTCTCACATCTTCCAGAGAAAACAATCACGCCCGGTCAACGTTGAGACGCACCTCCTCACAACACAGGTTCAGATCTAGCTCTGATACCATGATAAAAAACTCTATATAAGCTAAATGACTCTCCAGGTAAGATACCTAGAGAGTGTACAAACACTCATACACACTCTCTATTACATTCAATCAAGAGAACAGCCTAGTACATATAGGCTTTCTCACCATCAGGTGGTTTGAACCACTCCCTGATTATTAGAATCTGAGATCTAAAATTAGAGTCTCAATCCTATCCTAACTGTATCTTTCTGTATTAATTCTAACACCCCAATGTATTTTCATAATGCAATTGATTTGGCCGTCTTATTTGTCCTCTTACCATGGTCGGCATGCCAAAATCATATGTTATAAATGTTATATTTATTTTTCCCTTCGGATTTTAGAACAGGTAAACTAATGGTATAATTAGTTGTGGCAGTCATTTGGAAGGCACTATCACTAACGCTAAGCAGCCAATGGGTTCGACCAGATTCCTTAGATTTGACCGGGTTCTTCGGGTTGGGGCACCATGGTTGGGGCACCATGGTGTGATTTCGTCAAGCACTGAATTTGGTCGAGCGTCAAAAGAAATTGAATCAATCAATAATTGTATGGTCACTTGAATGAATCAGTCGAGAAAATCATTATAATTTCCAATTCCTTCTTTCTCCTTCTATTATGATTTCCTTCTCTCTGCTTTAGTGTTTTCATCTTCATAGCTCCAGTGAAACGCCAAACGCTACTTCTGTGGTGCAACACACTTCTTTTTCTCTGTCTTACCGAGAGCATAATTGATAGGACGCGTAATGTAAGAACATCGGTCACAAATATTCTTGGAGTCCTGGACCTGTACATTTTCGGTGGGCTTTTATCCGGGGCGGAGCTTGTCGATGGTGACGAGGTCTTTTAGGAGGCTCATCGACGATAAGGCTGACTTCATGTGGGCAGAGTTTCTAGGTTCAGCATGTTTATAAAATGTTTAGCATTCTGGTCCTAATCAAGACTCATAATATTAAAATTTTTCATGAAGGTTAGGTCTCTCACGGGGTCATAATAAACATATTCGACTGGATCAAATAGTCTTTCTATTGGCGATGCTCAGTCTCAGTATCGCTACTGGACTAGCTCTAGATAGAAAAATGACGTATAGATGTGCACATGGCTTTTCTGCTTATAACATCTTGTATAGATTCGAATAAGTTGTTGAACCAATAGTTGGATGATCTACTGGCTCTGTGGGAACAATTGTTGTTGCTCTCTCTGCTGAAGCAGCCATCTTTGTTGTTTATGCTTCCTTAGCTGGTTCTGAAACTGACTCTGAAATCGAAGCTGCTGCTACTTAATATAACAATTTCCACTACAATCACTTATGCACCTGGAGTGTGCTTCTTATGCTGCTTCTAGTGGAACAGCTAAAACTGGGATTATTTCCTGTCTATCTGCTACTTTTCTTGCTTATGCCATTATAACCACCTCTGCTACTAGTGATGCTTCCATTGCAACAATGGATGGTTATGCAACTGGTTTGGATGTTGGTGATCTTGCTTCAACTGTTATTGAATCAAATGGTTCTAACTAAACAACGTTTATTAATGAAACAACATGTTATGGATAAACAACTAGCTCAAGCCCCGCTCCTCACTCAAGGCAGGGACTAGCTGCCATGCAGCCTCTCGTTTTTGTTTTCAAATAAACCTGTTTCATGTCAACTTGAATTTTAGAGTTTGATTGTCCGTTACTATTCATTTTGGAGGATTCCCATGTTCAAATTGTCTCTTTTTCTATCGTGTGTAATATATACTCTATTGCACCATAGCTAGGATAACTTTCATTATTCACCATTAGAGCTTTTGGAAATGATTTCCTCTACTAAAACTAGAAAAAGAATAATATCTTTATTTCAAGACTGCTATCCTTTCTAGTGATCGATTGTTTTGTCCATTCAAGAATACATTCATTCATCCTATCTATGTCCATAATCTTTGAGACTAAATATTTAGCAATTTCTTTATATGCAAAGATCATTGAGAGGCTCTTACATTGTTATGTAGAACAATTCATTTGAATTCACATGAGTGAATATGTGGATGAATGAAAAGAGGATAGTCAAAACTGCAATAGAGGATGCAAAAACCAAGATAATGGTTAGATCTGTTTCACCTTACTAAACTTTCTCCTTCCAAATCCCTCTGAATTTCAACTGTAAAACTTATTAAGTGCTACGTTAAGGATTTTTTACTCTCATCTCATTAGTTTTTTATCCAATCAACGTCAACTAGTGTTTTCAAATTGATTCAAATCCATTTGACAAAAATGTCAATTGCCAAACAATTTATGGTGTCTAGAGGCACATTTTACAATCTAGCCAACCTAGTATGAGCTGTAAAAGTTTGGTCATCATCAAAGTTGAATTTTTTCTCATGTTGTACAAAAGAAAATTTTTTAAAAATCTAAAAATAGAAATAATTAATTTAAATGTTTTATATATTTATTCAAATTCAATGTATATGATAAAATAACTATTAAATGGCATATATGATGTTTAATAGTTATTTTATCATATACTTTGAATTTGATGGATCATAAAATTTTATCACATTAAAATTCTAAATTACTTAAAATTTGAGACATCATTACTAGTTACTAAACTAAATATCAAGAATTGAAAATCTTGCCCAAAAATCTTTATTATTTCTTTTAATTAAATATTTATAAAATGAATCTTTAAAAGGAAAACCATATGCTATGAATATATTAAAATCTCTAAAGGCACAAAGATTTCCACGTCAAAGTTGTAATATTTGAAAATTTTGTTATCATGCCATGTAAAAAATATCATTAAATCTAATATATTAATATATTATAATATTAATATTATAAATTTAATAACTTAGAATTAATAAAATATTAAATTTAATAAAAAATTAAATTTGTTATATTATAATATATATTAATATATCACGATATATATTAATTCTAGATATATATGAGATGGAAGAACAAAGGCATAGTGATAGAGGTGGAGAGATAGAGGGAGTGAGGGGAAGGCAGAGAAACAGAGAGAGAGAGGAAGGATGAGAGAGAACTTGAGAGACATTAGGAGAGAGGGAGGGATAGATAAATGGAGTTGTAAGGAAAGAGAGGGAGGGAAGAAGAGTAACATGGGAGAGATGGAGAGAGAGCTTATGTGTTTGGAGGTGACATAGAGATATAAAGTAGGAGATATAGAGAGAAGAGAGGGAGGGAAGGAGAGATAGTGACAAAATTGGAGCGAACATAGAGCAAGAGATAGAGAAATACAAATAGATAAGGGGGAGAGAGACAGAGGGAGGCAGGAGAGAAAGAGATAGAGAGGAAGAAAGAGAGCTTGAATGTGTGAGAGAGAAGGAGAGAGGAAGGGAGCGAAAGAGGGAGGTAACAATAAAGACACACAGAGATAAAGATGGAGAGAGAGAGAGGGAGATAGGATAGGAAGAGGGAAGAGAGATAGAAGGTGGAGAGAGGTAGAGAAGAGGAAGAAATATTGATAGGGAGAGGAAGAGGGAGGGAGATGCATAAATATGGGGAAAGAGTATGTATGTTTTGGGGGTGATATAGAGAGACAAAATAGAGACAGTGAGAGATAGATTTATAGATGGAAAGTGAAGACAGGGAAGAAGAGAGAGGTAGAGAGAAGGAAAGATAGATATATATGGAGGAAGAAATAATGTGTATCTGGGGGAGGGGTGAGATAGACATGCAAATAAGGAGAGATGGATGGAGATATAGATATAGGTGAAGGGGGGTGAGAGGGAAGAAGACTTATTGCACTAGATTCATTTATTTCAATGTAGATGGTGATTTCTACTCCTATTTTATTTCTTGCATTGAAGGAGATAAACTGAATGACATGGGATATGAAGAATGAAGAGAGGGATAAGGAGGGGAGTGAGAAAGGTAGATAAGGGTAAGAGATAGAGAGCGAGGAAGACACAAATATGGAGGGGAATGGATGGGGAGATAGCAGGGAAAATTTTAAGAACCCTCCTAAATTTATATGTATAATAAATGGGAGAATCCCCATGATACATAGGAAAAATGGAAGGCAATTTTATTAATAATATAATATGTATATATAATTTTTTGGCGAATCTCTCACGAGATTATATTATCTTGTAAAATCATGGTGAATCACCAGTACAAATGGCGAATTACTAGTACAAAATGGCGAATCGTTGTCTAGTGGAGTTCAAGGTGTTGGTTCCAATGAAGATATGGTAGTTGAACCAGGAGTTGAAGGAAGCGAACCATCGAGACCAAGCATCAGGGAAAATTTTAGGGGCGAAATTTAAGGGATTTTAGATTTTAGAGGGGCAAATTTTTTATATAAAACCTATTTTGTATAGTTTTATAAATACACCTCCATCATGAAGAATGTTGTTTGGGACATAGTTTCAAGACTAAAGGGGAAGTCAATAGTGAGTTCCAAATGGCTCTACAAGATCAAGCATGCAACAATTGGCAACATTGAGAAGTTCAATGCAAAGTTCGTAGTGAGAGGATTGTTGGCCCTCGTTTTTTATCTCTTTTTGTTTATGATAATACACTTTATTTTCCATAATAACCATATATACACCATAATATTCACCCCATTTTGCATAATAAATGCATATACAAGTATTTAAATTAAGTTTTTCAATTCTTAGAAGTTTTTATAAAAAATGAATTTTAAGTGCATTTTTGGACTAGATCAGAAATTCCCATAATGGCCTCATGGTTTGCATATTTGCAGGACACTTGGACTCGAGCTAAATATATTTCTAGAAATCTTGGGAACTAAGATTAAAGTTTAAACTATTGGTTCAGTCAAACCGAATTCTAATAGGCTTGGTCAAGGGCGGTCAAACAGGACCTGTTTTTATGGAGGATCCTTATGAACTAGGTCAAATTTCTTATTTTATGGGATTTTCCAGATTTTGATGGATCTGATGGATGAATTCGACCTGATTGGATAATATAAGGATAACCATGGCTATAGGAGGCATTTTAGATGAATTTTTTTCATATTTTATCTATTTAAGCCTCAGACTTTGAAGACATTGATGTAGAAATTGTATGACTTTACATTATTATTTTTTAGACTTTGGAGAGTTAATTGAAGACCTATTTTATTCCATTTGATGTTTTTATATGTTGATTGCTTGATTGAATTTTTAGTAGCTGAAAGAACTTTCAGTGTGCGAGGCAATACTGAAGGGCCCCCACACTGAGCTAAGTGCACTTTCTAGATATTTGTAGTTGCAGTTTCTGAACTAGTTTGTTTTATTCTTAACCTGTTGATTAGATATATGCTGATGTTTTATGGGTGTTGATGAATCTAATTATCATTATTATTTTTCATATGAAAGGAAAATCAAATTTTTAAGTTAAACATTCTTTCTATCTAATTAAGATCTTAATCTAGAATTCTTCTTTTCATGCTTTTTAATGATTTTCCGAATTCCTGTTTTCTAACAATAGTATTATTGATGAATGAATCTATGATGATGGGCAACCAGGATATCTATAGTTAAGAGACTCTTCAATTATTTTTTCATGCATCTTAATATATTTCTAAATTAGTGGTTTTTTATTTCTAATTCATGAAGTAATCTTGTGAGAGAATGATAAACAAATCTCTTAAGTTAGGAGATTCTTCTGCTACTGATTGCATACTTGAATTTAGAAATTATTTAGTTTAGATTTATATTTGTAATATGTATTTCTTTAATCATTGATAAATAATCTTCTAACTTGATCATAGCTGAAACCCATATACCTTGGAGATGCTTATAAGTCCTACTAGCCCGGATTGATAATAAATACTTGTGTTTGTTTACTTTTTAAACAACCCAACAAGGATTCTTCCAAAAAGTGGGGGTGAAATATGAGAAGGCATTTGCTCTAGTCACCAGGTAGAATTCCATTAGAGTAGTTATGTCCTTGGTTTCATTTATCATATGCAGGATACATCATATGGATGTGAGGACAACTTCCATTAATAGGAACATTGAGGAGGAAGTGTACATAGAGTAGCCTCAAGGATTTGAGGTTTAAATAGGAAAGAGTCCCGCCTAAAGGATTTGATGTAAATGGGAAAGAGTCCCGTGTTTGCAAGTTTAAAAAGGCCTTGTATGGACTCATATAGGCACCAAGTGCGCAGTATTCCAGGATATATGGACATTTGCAGAGCATGGATTTCACCAAAAGAGAGGAAAATCCTAACTTATATTATATATTTGTCATATGTGATATGTTTTTATTAGTGTTGTATATAGTGGCGTGTTTCTTACAGGTTCATATAAACTTATTAGAAGGTGGAAAGCAGAAATATAAAGCATAAATAACAACTAAGTTTGAGATAAGAACATTGGCATGATGCATTACTTCTTGAGTTCGGAGGCTTGACAGAAATTGTTGAGAAATATGGGGGAAGAAAGGTAAGTGATTTCTCTTCTCTTTGATAACTGTTTGTGATGTATTTTTACTTCTTTTAGTTAGCTTCTTCCTTTAGTTATTATTATTAGTGTTTTTCCATCATCAAATAGCTACCAAAACATAAATAACAATAATTAAAATGACACAAGATATAGGCGATCATCTAGGGCCAAAACCTCCTCTTGAGAGGAAAACCCACATGAATTCCTCTTCTTATAAAATCTTCAATTAATGAATTCCAAGACCTAGACCCTTAAGCAAAAACTCCTCCAAGAACAAGTCAACTTTGCCTCTTTTTCCAAATCAAAAGAGCTACTTCTTCCTTGTCTTCAGTTTTGGCTTGACACCACCTTGATTGCAACTTCATCCTTCCCTTCTGCAATTTCAGTCTTCCTGCAACTTCTACAATTTTTGGCCCTTATTTCAGAAACCCTAGGCCGCACATGTGAGAGGAAAATGGATATTTTTTTCCTCTTTTTCCTTTGCTAGGCATCCTTCTTGTTCTTAGAGAACTTGGTCCTTAAAACAGTGCTTACTTGCCCCAATCCTTAGCACTTCGTTGGATCTGTAACTTGGCTTCCTTACAACAAATTGAAGCCCTAATTTCTTTGCACATGTCGAGAGAAGTAACCCAAAATAATTCAGAAATCACATCCTTCTTTTCTTCCTTCATTCTCTTTATTTTTCACACCTTTTCCTCCTTATGATCGAACTAGGAATGAGTGAAGTGTGTCTCTCAAGTGTGGTCGAAGTCTTCCTTTTATAGGCTTTCTTTTCCATGAAAGCAAGTTGACTTGTAACTGTCTCTAGGCCAACTTGTCTTTGGGAAGGCCGACTTGTAGCTTGCACATTTGACGAGGTCTTGGAGGGTCTTTTGACTCAAATATGATTCAAATAAACTCTTTTGCAATATGAAATATGCCCAAATGGGTCATTCATACATGAAAATGACTTTCTTGACTTGTAGACTCGCTGACAAGCCCTAGGAGCTCACAATGGGAGCTAGAGCTAAAAAATAAATTTCCTTGAGCATGAAACCCATGCCTCAACAACAATAATAAATTTATTTTTCTCATTACATAAAATACATAAAATCATGATTACAGATGTCATTATGAAGACCGAACCTAGTTACATATTTCAACACCCCCTCATAACTAGGGAGGCATTCATAATCCCTACAAGGTACTCGGACATTCTCAATCTGAAGAATTCTCATAAGAAGAGTTGAATTGGTAACCCATCTGTTTAGCATCATATCAACCATCATTGTCACATTACAAGGCTTTGACTAATAGCTCTATCTCTCCATAAGAATAGAGCACAATGTTGGTGAGACCAATGATTTATAGACACCATCATCATTGTCTCTCAAGGCACATACCCCACCCGGGTGTTCACAGGGTATGTCCTCTCAGAACTATTCTTATCCTAGATTCCCAGTCCTCAAAGAATATCAGTCCTTTACCACTACTCTTTTTGTGGATTCCCTACCACATCCTTAAAGAGTATCAGATACCAGATGCTTACCCAATCCTCCATTCTTTTCCAAAGTGAAGACAAAAATGATGTGTCTATCTCTCCCTCTTAACTAGGGAGGGTATACCCATTCATATGAAGGAATGTACCCATTCCTATAAAGGAATGTACCCAAGCTCCATCCAAACTAGGGACATGATTTCCAATAGCATCTCTTTGGTAGAGATTATGGTACTTTTAGTTGCTTGAAAAGATCCTACATTCCATGTCATAAATTTCATCTTTAACATTATGCAGCTTTCATCTTTTGGGACTTCTTCATAGGGCATTGACCATCCATCAATTTCATTGACGAACCATGTTAGTCATGCCATCCTTCCTTTCATGAGAAAGTGATATGCTAGTCAATATATGGCTTTCCTTCTGTTGAAGCCCCGAAAATCGGGTCTACAACAAGGGGGATACCCACCCGGTCCGGACCTTGGTTAGCAGCTCCTTTTCCATTTGGTGTAGTGGGTCTGACTGGGGATAATGGGACCAGTTTCCAAATATGTGTGTGTGTGTTGAGAATAGATATTTCCTTTCTAAAAAAGGTTCCTAAGTGAAATGATTTTATTCTATTTCTAAACTAATCATATGCAAATTGTATTCTAATTAAAATAGAAATATCTAATTCTAAACTAAACCCAGGATATAATCTTGTTTATGCGATCTAAAATGATTTCGAATAACAATCAATAAGAAAGATCATTCAAATGTTATAAGAAAAGAATTCAATAAAAATAAACCACTTCATATAAAAAGTTAGATGAAACAGTTGTGAACAACATATCACATAATAAGCTATTCATACATTAAGCATAAATAAATAGCTATCACCGTACAAAAGTGCCAAATGATAACTTAAGCATTCAAGCATCAATATATAAATAACTGAACATAAATATCACTTTTAACGCAGAAGAAAAAATAGTTAAGAGATAAAAGTACCATTTATAACTGGTTCTACTCATGAGCTAGAAGCAATAATGATTTATATCTTCTTAATCCAACATCTACTAAGAGTACAGAAATGCAACATCAGTAGCAGATATTAGACACAGATATCAATAAATCTCATTCCATTCATTCATCAAAACCTCCTCTGAGGGTGCAGAAGTGCATGTTCTGAGGATAAGTTTTTGACAAATTTCAGGACCCTTCTCTAAATGCATGAGAAGGGTTTAAATACTACTAACTAAATCTAATTATAGTTTATTACAAAAATTTAGGATTCAGTTTAAATGACCGTCCTTTTTCTAGGAAAAAAAATAAAGTTAAACTAAAACTAAATCTAAAATTAAAAACTATCAACTAACTACTTATGAATCTGATTTTTGAATTTGAAAGCATCCAGGATTGATTTGAGAAAAGGAGGTTGGCCGACTTCAGATTTTAATTGTCCCGAAAAAATGGAATCGACAAGTGTTGGCGCGATCTTCTCAGAAGAATTAATGATGCAATTAAGAGCACTGTATTGACTGTGTGGTTTTACCAGATATGTCCAATAAGAATCCCAATTTAACTTTGTCAATCCTTGAATTGATTTCTCCTTTTCCTCAGTTTTCTGTTTCCACTCTGTTTGCAATTGCTAGGCTTGTGGTAGGTATCCTGGACTAGTTTCTGAAATCAAATTAAATTTGTGCAAATTTTCATTTACACAATCAGTAATGTTGCTTGCTACTGTAGCCACTTCCTCTGCTGCTTTTTCTGCCTTTCTGATCGGTGCATCCCAATTATTGAAGAGCATTTCTTTATGACCGTCATTGATAATTGGTGCTCTTGCTCTTTTTCCTTCCTCTGTATTTTTCCATGCCAAATAGTTAGTAACTCTTTCATTATTTAAATCATAATCATGTCATAATTCTACGACATGATTAGTGATTTTATCACTTTCTTTACAAAAAGAGTTCCATTGTGAGATTTTATGGCATAATATATCTTGTTGTTGCAGTAGTTGATTATTCAAAGAAATAGATTCTAAGATAAACTCTGTAAGCTTGGGGTCGCCTTTATGCATCTCTTGCATAATCTGTATTTGTTTCTCTTTTTCAGCCAAGATTTTCTGATATCCGATCTGCATTTGCTGAAACTCTTGCTGTAGCTTTTCAAATTGTATATGTGCTTCACTGTTAACATGTGCTTGTTGCAATTGTTGTTGTAAAACTTGTATTTGATCCTCTTTTTAATTTAATAATAGTCGTACCTCAGATGCTTTGTCAATATTTGTGGAGGCATAAGCTCCTGTAATCTGAGATAATTTAGTAATATTTTCAGTTGGATCCATAGTAGGATCTTTCCATAAAACATCCAATTGTTCTGCATCAGTAGAGAGCACACTTTATATTTTTATTTTCTTTTTTTTCTTTCTTACTACTGCTTTATGTTGTGGGCTATAAAATATATCCAGAGGAGGAATTTCCTCTACTTTAAGTACAAGCTCAGAAGAAGGAGTAATGGGTATATGTTCTGTTTCTATGACATTGCCACTTATTTCTGTAATCAAACCTTTTGATGTCTGTACAGGAGTTTGTATTTTCTATCCTTCAACATTAATCAAATCATTAAATGTTTCCCATTCTTTATCTAACTGAGTGCTGATGGATGGTTCCTGTACATTAAGAGGTGGAAAATTCAACTGTGGAGTGGTTGAAGTCTGTTGTTGTGAAAGCTCTTTTGATTGAGCTGTATCCTTCACTGAACCTTTGCTTTTATCATTATTAGATTTTTTAGAATGTTCAAAAATTTCTTTGCCAAACTTTGACTTAGACATTTCTGTATCTGAGCTGCCACTGAGATTGACACTAGGAGTTGGTTCCCTTGCGGGTTCCAAGCGCAAATTATCCAAAGGAATAGTGGTCAATATTCTTTCTCTCTATACTTTAAACTTTTTAAATTCTTCTAGGGAGAACCGTGTTTGAGCTAAATGCAAAATTTATTTAAATGAACATTTTTCTTGAAACATATCATCAAAAAGATCTTCTTCTCTAGAAAATACTCTTACTTTGACTGCAGTGGTGAAATCCTTGACAACACCATATGGATCAAATAGCCTTCTTGGAAACTTAAACAATTTTAAACATGTAATATTGTTTACTTCCTTAAACACATGACCAACATCAAATAATGAAAATTCTCTGTAGGACACAGGAAATTGTGGCTAGATGGCTTTCTTTTTATCCTTTAATTTTTTTGTCAAACCTCCCTCTTCACAGGTTTGATATGCAATTTCCCGAGCTATGAGTTTATCTGGAACCTACAAGGGCAAAACATGAGGAGAAGCAAAGCTTCCAAAAACCATCACATACGCAAACAGTTCTTCTCCAAACCATCTCGCGACAGGGAGAATGTCTACTTCTGCTTCAGGGGATAACCTTGGAGCATCCTTATTATACAACATTCTATACAGTGGCAACATTATGCCATGGAAAATCTTGTAAAAATGAGGAATGAATTTTGATTCCCACAATTCTTTGTGATAAATATGAATGCGTAGGGGATCTTGAATTTTCCATTACCAACCCATTAAAGGGAACTTAGAAACAACGCAGATTGAATCCATAACATAGGCAGATAGATAAAAAGCAGGATAAATCCTCTGAGAGATAGTCCGTTTAGACCGGTAATTGAAAATAGCTATGGCTAAATTATCAGACAATATTTTAGCCCAGTCCACAATGATAACGTTAACAACAGCATTCAATAAGGGAAGCCATTCAGGAAAAAACTTATTAATGTCAGGCTTTCCAAAACACCTACATAGCATAGCGGCAACAAAACAATATGGAGAAGTGAGTGAGCCAGTACTGTACATACCATGTTTATCTTTTTTCAGTGGTTCATCTCTTCTGGACCATTCCTTGGTGCATTCCTCCAAATTTGAATTTTCCTTGGAAAATTTCTCCATAAATTGTTTGTTGTAAGTTGCCCGAGGCTCCGGCAAGTGATACATAAGCCTCAAATATTCTGGAGTAAATGACCCAATGAGATCTTGACCCTGAGTTTTGAACTGTTTGTCCGTAATATCAGTGCTATCCAGCACCCATTTTACCATGTCTGTATATGGAAGAAGTCTTGGTCTTGCTATTACCCAGTGTAAAAATGTTGTAAGAGATGCTTCAGAAGAATTACTTGAGCCTACAGTAGCGACAACATCCATTACCCTTGGGTTCTCTTCTTCAAGCAAATTAAACATACCCTCCCAAGTGGTGATACCAGCGTCCTTGTTGCAAGCAGTGTCTGCGTACAAGGATGCCATCTCTTTACTTTCAGAACTCAGAGCTTTCTCTTTCTTTCCCATAATACTCTGAATATTGCTTTGTATAGTCTCCTGTTCTTCGCGCCTGGGGTTTTACGAATTAAGTGAGAATAATGATATGAGAAAGGTGACGAGATAGTTTTAAATGCTGAAGGCGTATGAAATATATTATTTTAACGTGAAATAACCTTTCAATCAAAACAAAATCCTTTTCATTAATAATTGACAATCCATTCATTAATTTGACATCAAAGCGCATAATGGATATCGATTAATGGAAAGATTTTCTTCGTACACTGAGCTTTAAAAATGTGTGATCCTGCGATCTACGATTTGCTTTGCAATATCGAAAAATCACAATATCACAAATCGCAATATCCGCATTATCACAATCTCATACATCGCGAAATCGCAATATCGCAAAATATATCATATGAAAAATATCCGTTAATATATTTTCTCCGATATGCGATTTGCGATAAATATTTTAATGCATAGTTTTTGGATCGCGCTATCGCAATTTAGAAGATTCTATTTTGCAAAAGATATATTCCACTTTTTTGCGATGAATGCGATATTTTCTTCAAAGAAATATTTTATTCTAATTTGTCATAAACTTAAGTTTATTTAAAGATTTTCCAAAGAATTTTCTTAAGTTAATGATAGTAAGTTTTATCGAAAATGAAGACAAACATCAATTAATTTTTTGGATTTTTTAAACTAAGGGTCCCCACTTGTTTAGTATTATTATTAATACTAAATAAGGAGGGGGTTGTTGCTGGCCACAACAATTGGCGATTCACTTGGAAGAACCATTTATCTCTGCTTTTCTTTTGGATTTTCTAAACTTTTTAAAATAGAAAATTTTCTAGAAAATCAAAATTTATTATAAAAAGACAAAGTACATTATGTTTTAATCTATAAATGATATTTCATTTCTTCTATGTTCAACTTTGAATATTCACTTCCTCAAGCTAGTCTTTGTATCTATATCAGTCATTACTTGGTTTTAAAAAGATAAAAACAAAAGGCTTCTTTGTAAATCAGTTTTAAATATGCTCATTTGTTGTAGGTAGAGCCACTACTGCAAGAAAGAATCTATATCTTCGATAGGGTTACTTATTACCCAGCAATGATCCTATGTCCCACTTAGAGAAATACACAATTTTCAAAGAGAAATCCATATTCATACTTATTGCTTTTATTTTCTTTTTTTTGCCCTTAAAGAAAAATGTCTTGGTTTGGTAGCCAATTTATGACAGTGTCATTCACTTGATTTATAAACTTGCTGAACAAGTTGGCTTGTGATGAGACCCCTTGCCTTTTGATTGTAATAATCTTGAGTCATTGCCCTGTTGTGGTATGCAGTATTGGAAAAGTCAGCAAGCTATAATATCTATGATCATGATAAGTCGGCTCGTGATGAGACCTCTTACTCTTTAAGATAAAGTGTATCATTGGATTATTCCCTGAACTTTGTAATTTTCTAGGTGGGGAGGAAGTCATTGTTTCCTTAAGATAGCTCTGGACGACAATGATAGAGTTTTTTGGAAAGAAATTTTCTACAGAGAATCTTCATTTTGTTATAGATAACTTTCATTGAACTGATATAAAACATCTTCCTGCTGGAAGTTGTTTTTCATCAAAATTGTCAAAGTTGAAACTAGTATCATTTCTAAACTAAAGATTTTAACTGTATCTTTGAATAATAATGATTAATATTCTAAAAAATAATTCTATTTATATAAGTGAAGAAATAAAATATAAAACAGAAAATTTGTATCTTTTTCATGAATTCCAAATGTAATCGTTAACAACTGGTTTTATTAAAAATAAAGAAAACTAATATACAAAATAGAAGAATAATCTCCTATGGAAAATATTTTTTGAGGATCTGTCCATTAAAAAGTAAAGAATCTCTTTTTCCTGTTAAATCTTGTAACATAAAAGTAGATGGACCTATGATCTCTGCAATTTGGAAAGGACCAAGCCACATTTGCTGAAATTTTGTATGTTTTCCTTTTTCTTCATGAGCCTTGTCCCATTTTAAAACTAGATCTCCTATCTGAAAATCCTTTCTGGTTATTATGTTTGAATCAAAAGAAGCTTTAACTAATGCTTGATGATGAATTTTCTCGTTGTTATTCTAACTTAATTATTTCCATCTACCTTAATTGTAAAGAATAAGTTGGTTCTTCATCAATATATTGGACTAAGGCTAAAGAAGGGATTGTTAGATGAGTTGGAAGAACCACTTCTCTCCCATAAACTAAATTAAAGGGGGAAGTGCCAATTGAAGCCTTTTGTGTTATTCGATCTGCCCATAAAGCATATATTAAAGACTTATGCCAATTTTTATGATTTTGATCAATGGTTCGCTTGATTATTCTGATTAAGTTTTTATTTGTGGATTCAGCTAACCCATTTCCCTATGGATAATAATTGACAGAATATTTAAGTTTGAAACATCTCTTGAGTGCAAATTCAGTCATAGTATTACTAGAAAAATATGATGTATTATCAAACATTAAAGCAGAAAATAAACCAAACCTGGTGATTATGAACTGATCTATGAACTCGATGATGTGTTCAGCATTAGCAGTCTTAAAAGGAATTGCCTCTACCCATTTTGTAAAATAATCACTTGCTGTAATGATATACCTATGTTGTTTAGAAGAGTGAGGAACGATCTCACCTATTATGTCCAATCCCCATTGATCAAAAGGCTGCTCAATGTTGACCAGTTGTAACGATAATGATGGTTTATTTTGTCTTCTAGCTGTAGTTTGACAAATTTGACATTTCCTTGCATAGCTATGTGAATCTTTGAATAATGTGGGCCAGTAATAGCTTGCACGAAGGATTTTATGTGCAGTTGCATCTCCAGCATAATGTCCACCTGCTAGCCCATTGTGAAGTTCCTGCAAGACTTTTTCAGCTTCAAATTTCTCCAGACATCCAAGAAGAACAGAATCATAATTCATTCTAAAAAGAACATCATTTACAAGATGATATTGTTTAGCCTTCAAACTTAGAGCTTTTTTCTTGGTGTAATCGAGATTTGGAGGTGCATATCCATTCTTCAGATAAAATATGATATCAACATATAATTATTCAACATCGTTTAGGCTTACCTCATATGTTTGTATTTATTCAGATGGTTTTTCAGAAATAAGCGATGCTCCAGCTAGTATTTTGCAAAAACCTTAACCACTTACAATATTTGCTGGTTTAATTTCTACATCATATTCTTGTAAGGAAGTAATCCAATTGGCTCTTTTCTCACCCACATTCTTTTGGACTAAAAGACTTCTTACCGCCGGAAACGGTACTATGATCTTTGTATGGGTTTTAAGTAAAAAGGGTTTGAAATATTTAATTGCTTTGAAAATAGCATAAGCTTGTTTCTCCACATCTAAATAATTCAATTCATCTCCTTGTAAATTTGAACTGAAAAAAGAAATTGGAGCTTCTGCTTTGTCTTGATTTGCTTGAGTGAGTATCGCAGCATAAGATTTATCAGAGGCAAATGTATACAAAATAAAAGGATTGGAAAAATTTGGAGTTGCTAAAGATGGAGCATTAATAATTGCTTGTTTGATCAGATTGAATGTCTCATATTCATCTTTGCCCCATTTGAAGTTTGAATTATTTTTAATCATTGTTTGTAAAGGAGATACAATTCTCGAAAAATCTAGCACAAATCTCTTTACAAAATTAATCTGGCCAAGAAAAGATTGCATAGCTTTCTTGTTGTGAGGTAAGGGTATTTTAGAAATTTCTTTGATTCTATCAGGGTCAATATGAATTCCAGATTTTGAAACTATGAATCCAAGAAGTTTTCCTTCACTTAATGCAAAAAAATATTTTTTCGAATTAAGTGAAATTCCATACCTTTGACAACGTTGAAAAATCTGCTTCAAATCTATAAGATGATTGGTTCGTTTTTTAGAATATACAGTTATATCATCCAAGTAAGTTACTACTAATTTGTTAACTAATCCCTTGAAAGCAATGTCCATGGCTCTCTGAAATGTGGCATCAGCATTGATCAGAACAAAAGGCATCTTTTGATATGCATAAGTGCCCCATTTGGTTCTAAATGTAGTTTTCAATTGATCATCAGGATGAACCAATACTTGGTTATAGCCAGAGAAAGCATCTAAGAAAGACATTAATTCTGATCCCGCAACTGCCTGTAATATTTGCTCCATAGGAGGCAAAGGAAAATTATCTTTTTAGCAGGCTTTATTAAGATTTCGAAAGTCAATACAAATTCTAATGTTTCTGTTCTTCTTTCTAACAGGAACCATATTGGAAACCCATTTAGAATGTTGAACGGGAAAAATAATTTTGGCTTTCAATAACTTATTGAGTTCAGATTTGATCTAATTTTCTAAATTAGGATGGATCTTTCTCAACTTCTATTGGACAGGTTTTTCATCATTGATCATTGGAATAGTATGTTGGATGATAGAAGTGTCATAAGTTTTGAGTTCATCATAGTTCCAAGCAAAGACACTTTTATATTGTTTCAAAAGATGAACATACGCTAATTTTTCTTCAGGAGCTAGGCCAAGGCCTAGGTTGATCTTTTGTGGTTTACATCAGTTCCTAGATTTACTAATTCATAATTCAAAGTTGAACTTTGCAGTTTTGAATTGGTAGATATTTTAAATCGATCTTTCAAATCATAAAGGTCTTATAACTTGACTACTGATTTCGGCATAGCATTATTGGTGCTATTTTGGAGCAATTGTCTGTCATGTTGGTCTTCATCAATTATCTGATTGGTGTAAGATCCTTCAGATGTGAGAAAATTTACGATATCAGGATCATCATTGAAAATCCTCCAATTGGTAACGTTATCAGGAATCGAGGGTCCAAAGATTAATTTTATTGAAAATCGATCAGGACTAAAGTCTTCTGCAGGAATGAGCTTGGAAGCTACGTTAGCTAGGAGGTCTGAACTAGCATTCTGGATTCTAGGAATTGATGAAATATTAAATGCTATAAAGTGTTCAGTCAAATCTTGAACTAAAGATTGATAATTCTTTAAATGACCTAATAAACAATGTATAGTATTGCATACCTGTTTAATTACAATTTCCAAATCTCCAAAAACTTGTAGATATTTGATGTCTAATCCGATTGCTTTGTATAGTCATTAGACTAAAGCCTCATATTCTGCAGTGTTATTACTGCAATCAAACTCAAGTCTACAAGTTAGCATAATTTTGTTTCCCTTTGGACTAACCAAAACGCATCATGCTCCTGCTCCTTCATTAGACTTAGAACCATCAAAAAATAATTTCCAAAATAAAGATTTATTTACAGGAGTATCTAAAAAATTAATGCATTTAGAACTATCTATTTGAGAAAAAATTTCTATTTGAGATAAAACATAATGTTCTAAGTAAGGTGAAGTATGAGCATTAAAATTTCCTAAGAAAGAATCAACTGAGTAATTGCCAATGATATTACTGTTGTATGCAACTGGTTCGTTCTCTCCTTCCAGTTCTGTTACTATGTATTTCTGATGCTTTCCTCCTTCAACCTTTATTTGATTTGGTTTACCATTGTAAGGAAGCCACATATGTGACCAATCAGTTGCAAAATATCCATGAAGTTTTTCTGACCAATCTCTGCTAAGAATTAAGCCATAAAATTCTGAAATATCTGCAACTAAAATATCAATGACTTGACATACCTTTGGATTAGATGACAATCTTATGGTAACCTGGTTTAATTCGCCAATCACTTCAACTTGCGATTGATCTAGTTGGACTATGCGCACAACAGATTTTTGTGGTTGAATGCTCAACTTTTCACATACTGATTTTGGTATAATATTAGATGAAGCTCCAGAATCCACTAAACAATTATGCAATTTTTTATTGAAAACTTCATCAGTAAGAAGAAATGGAGGAGTATGAGATCTCGACCTTACTCCAATTAAAGCGATATTTTCTAGATCAACTTTACTGATCGTATTAGCTGGAGGTCTTCCCATCTCGTTGGAAGCTTGAGAAATCACAGGATCAGGCAAAGGTTTTTCTAGTACATCATGTAATTCTTTCAAAAGTACCTTTTGTTGGTGTTTTAACTTGCTCAATTCATAAAAAGTGATGTTAGCCCTAGTCTTCTTCATGTCTTCTATGACATTATACTCCATTTCATCTGGAACAATCAGTGTTCTTGATGGAGTTGATGAATCTGTCTAGACTGGGCCGGTTTGAATTGCTTTAGATGTCGTTTTCTTGGGTGGAACTTTATCCTTAGTCAATGAGCTTGCGCTCTTTTACTTAGGAGTAGGTTGAGGAGGATCAAGATGATTTCTACTTTGAGTGCTAACTGGGGATGCTTCTTGATCTTCCTCATCTGGGAGGATAAAATCCCACATACCTTGTACTTCTACGACTTCTTCTTCATCAGTAGTTTCTTTAGTAGCAGTTTCCTCTTCTTCTTCTTCTGATTCAACATTAGTAATAGCATTTGGTGGTTTTGGATCGGTTGAAGGGTTTCTTCTAAAAGGCTTGAAAGAATTTTTAGAAGATGTTTTTGCCACTTGTTTCTTAATGTCAACCATTTCGTTATACATGGTTTTCAAAAATTTTTGCAATCCTTCTAAATCAAATGGATCTTTTGATTGTTTTTTCTTGGGGTCTTCCTTAAAAGTGACCTTCTTGGATTTTCATTCTTCTATCGCATTTTTCTTGTCTAGGGCTATAATACGTTTCTCTACTGCTATTGCTTCCTTCATATTTTCTGCTAAAGTTGTTTTGTTAGCCCTATCAACAAATATTTCTATGTTTGATGGTAAAGCAGAAATGTACCATTCACTTCGCACTTCTTCGCTAGGCTTGGAAGCAGTAAGAATTTTGTTTAACAATTTATTGAAACGTGAATTGAAATCCTTGACAAGTTCTTTTGAGTCCGCTCTAAGATCAGATAGATCATTGATCAATGTTTTTGTAGACCTGTCATCACCAAATTTAGTCAAAAATTGATCTTGAAAGATATCCCAACTAGTGATGGATCCAGATGGTAATGAGAAATACCATGATCCAGCTGCTCTTTGTAGAGTATAGGGGAAAAGTCGGACAACAACATCTTCATTAATAACTCCATTGAGATTTATGGACAGCATAAAATTGTTTATATGTTCTTCTGCTAGCATGCCTGCTTCAGGATTAAACTTAGGCAGCCATTTTTCAGGATGTGCTGGTAATTGACTCAAGGGTGCAGGCATTAGGACTGCCCCTGGATTATTCCATGGCATTTAGGCCATCGCTGAGCTACTAACATAGGAAAATGCAGTAGATGATGTCTGTGATTGGGAAGATGAGGATATTATAATTAAAGATGATTGAGAAGGTGATGTGGAAGTTCCAGTGGAGTGGGGGACAATAGTCTGAAGTGGAGGGGTGGACGGTTGACTTCATAATGAAGAGGTTGAGATGGATGATGATGATGAAAGAGTCTCGCTATCAGAACCTTTAGGTGATTTCCTTGCTCTTTTTCTTGTGGGTAAAGGTAATTCAGTTGGCTGAATGCCAAGCTTCTCACTCTGTAATCTGGTAAGAGGATGAGCAGGGTTATATTGCAAGGTCACACTGCCTTGAGATTTATCAGATATTTGAGGTGATATTGAAAATCGATGAAGTTTATGAATCAAAGATTCAACTTTAGGAGGTTCAATATCATATTCTTCTGAAAAGTCAGGGTTTGAAGCAGTGTCTATTCTTCTTGCGACTTCTAGCTCTCGATTTAAAATTTTTGAGTGTGATGGAGAAGTTGGGAGAGATGGTGAGGGTGATTTACTCTCAGAATGGTATTTATATTTAGATTTACTTTCCATTCATAGTTTGTGGCCTTCCTTCTAGCGCCAAATATGTTGAAGCCCCGAAAATCAGGTCTACAAGAAGGGGGATACCTACCCGGTCCGGACCTTGGTTAGCAGCTCCTTTTTCGTTTGGTGTAGTGGGTCTGACTGGGGATAATGGGACCAGTTTCCCAATATGTGTGTGTGTGTTGAGAATAGATATTTCCTTTATAAAAAAGGTTCCTAAGTGAAATTCTTTTATTCTATTTCTAATCTAATCATATGCAAATTGTATTCTAATTAAAACATAAATATCTAATTCTAAACTAAACGTGGGATATAACCTTGTTTATGCGATCTAAAATGATTTCGAATAACAATCAATAATAAATATCATTCAAATGTTATAAGAAAATAATTTAATAAAAATAAACCACTTCATATAAAAATTTAGATGAAACAGTTGTGAACAACATATCTCATAATAAGCTATTCATACATTAAGCATAAATAAATAGCTATCACTGTACAAAAGTGCCAAATGATAACTTAAGCATTCAAGCATCAATATATAAATAATTGAACATAAATATCACTTTTAACGCAGAAGCATAAATAGTTAAGAGATAAAAATACCATTTATAACTGGTTCTACTCATGAGCTAGAAGCAATAATGATTTATATCTTCTTAATCCAACATCTACTAAGAGTACATAAATGCAACATCAGTAGCAGATATTAGACACAGATATCAATAAATCTCATTCCATTCATTCATCAAAACCTCCTCTGAGGGTGCAGAAGTGCATGTTCTGAGGATAAGTTTTTGACAAATTTTAGGACCCTTCTCTAAATGCATGAGACGGGTTTAAATATTACTAACTAAATCTAATTATAATTTATTACAAAAATTTAGGATTCGGTTTAAATGACCATCCTTTTTCTAGGCAAAAAATAAAGTAAAACTAAAACTAAATCTAAAATTAAAAACTATCAACTAACTACTTATGAATCTGATCTTTGGATTTGCAAGCATCCAACATTGATTTGAGAAGAGGAGGTTGGCCAACTTCAGATTTTAATTGTCCCGAAAAAACGGAATCGGCAAGTGTTGGCGCAATCTTCTCAGAAAAATTAATGATGCAATTAAGAGCACTGCATTGACTGTGTGGTTTTACCAGATATTTCCAGTAAGAATCCTAATTTAACTTTGTCAATCCTTGAATTGATTTCGCCTTTTCCTCAGTTTTTTGTTTCCACTCTGTTTGCAATTGCTGGGCTTGTGGTAGGTATTGTGGAATGTTTCTAAAATCAAATTAAATTTGTGAAAATTTTCATTTACACAATCAATGATGTTGCTTGCTGCTGTAGCTGCTTCCTCTACTGCTTTTTCTGCCTTTCTGATCTGTGCATCCCAATTATTGAAGAGCATTTCTTTATGACCGTCATTGATAATTGGTGCTCCTGCTCTTTTTCCTTCCTCTGTCTTTTGCCATGCTAAATAATTAGTAACTCTTTCATTATTTAAATCATAATCATGTCGTAATTCTACGACATGATTAGTGATTTTATCACTTTCTTGACAAAAAGAGTTCCATTGTGAGATTTTTTGGCATAATATATCTTGTTGTTGTAGTAGTTGATTATTCAAAGAAACAGATTCTGAGATAAACTCTGTAAGCTTGGGGTCGTCTTTATGCATCTCTTGCATAATCTATATTTGTTTCTCTTTTTCAGCCAAGCTTTTCTGATATCCGATCTGCATTTGCTGAAACTCTTGCTGTAACTTTTTAAATTGTATCTATGCTTCACTATTAACATGTGCTTGTTGCAATTGTTGTTGCAGAACTTGTATTTGATCCTCTTTTTCATTTAATAATAGCCGTACCTCAGATGCTTTGTCAATAGTTGCGGAGGCATAAACTCCTGTAATCTGAGATAATTTAGTAAAATTTTCAGTTGGATCCGTAGTAGGATCTTTCCATAAAACATCCAATTGTTCTGCATCAGTAGAGAGCACACTTTCTATTTTTATTTTCTTTCTTTTCTTTCTTTCTACTGCTTTATGTTGTGGGCTATAAAATATATCCAGAAGAGGAATTTCCTCTATTTTAAGTACAAGCTCAGAGGAAGGAGTAATGGGTATATGTTCTGTTTCTATGACATTGCCACTTATTTCTGTAATCAAACCTTTTGCTTTCTGTACAGGAGTTTGTATGTTCTGTTCTTCAACATTAATCAAATCATTAAATGTTTCCCATTCTTTATCTAACTGAGTGCTGATGGATGGTTGTTGTACATTAAGAGGTGGAAGATTCAACTGTGGAGTGGTTGAAGTCTGTTGTTGTGAAAGCTCTTTTGATTGAGCTGTATCCTTCACTGAGCCTTCGCTTTTATCATTATTAGATTTTTTAGAATGTTCAAAAATTTCTTTGCCAGACTTTGACTTAGACATTTCTGTATCTGAGCTGCCACTGAGACTGACACTAGGAGTTGGTTCTCTTACAGGTTCCAAGCGCAAATTATCCAAATGAATAGTGGTCAATATTCTTTCTCTGTATACTTTAAACTTTTGAAATTCTTCTGGGGAGAACCGTGTTTGAGCTAAATGCAAAATTTCTTTAAATGAACATTTTTCTTGAAACTTATCATCAAAAAGATCTTCTTCTCCAGAAAATACTCTTACCTTGACTGCAGTGGTGAAATCCTTGACAACACCATATGAATCAAATAGCCTTCTCGAAAACTTAAACAATTTTAAACATGTAATATTGTTTACTTAAACACATGACCGACATCAAATAATGAAAATGCTCCGCAGGACATAGGAAATTGTGGCCAGATGGCTTTCTTTTTATCCTTTAATTCTTTTGTCAAACCTCCCTCTCCACAGGTTTGATATGAAATTTTCCGAGCTATGAGTTTATCCGAAACATACAAGGGAAAAACATGAGGAGAAGCAAAGCTTCCAAAAACCCTCACATAAGTAGACAATTCTTCTCCAAACCATCTCGCGATAGGGAGAATGTCTACTTCTGCTTCAGGGGATAACCTTGGAGCATCCTTATTATACAACATTCTATACAGTGGCAACATTATGCCATGGAAAATTTTGTAAAAATGAGGAATGAATTTTGATTCCCACAATTCTTTGTGATAAACATGAATGGGTAGGGGATACCGAATTGTCCATTACCAACCCATTAAAAGGAACTTAGAAATAAAGTAGATTGAATCGATAACATAGGCAGATAGATAAAAAGGAGGATAAATCCTCTGAGAGACAGTCCGTTTAGACTGGTAATTGAAAAAGCCGTGGCTAAATTATCAGACAATATTTTAGCCCAGTCCACAATGATAGCATTAACAACAACATTCAATAAGGGAAACCATTCAAGTAAAAACTGATTAATGTCAAGCTTTCCAAAAATCCTACATAGCATAGTGGCAAAAAAACAATATGGAGAAGTGAGTGAGCCAATACTGTACATACCATGTTTATCTTTTTTCAGTGGTTCATCTCTTCTAGACCATTCCTTGGTTCATTCTGCCAAATTTTCATTTTCCTTGGCAAATTTCTCCATAAATTGTTTGTTGTAGGTTGCTTGAGGCTCCGGCAAGTGATACATAAGCCTCAAATCTTCTGGAGTAAATGACCTGATGAGCTCTTGACCCTGAGTTTTGAACTGTCTGTCCATAATATCAGTGCTATCCAGCACCCATTTTACCATGTCTGTATATGGAAGAACTCTTGGTCTTGCTACTACCCGGTGTAAAAATGAACAAGCCAGCTCTGTAAGAGATGCTTCAAAAGAATTACTTGAGCCTGCAGTAGCGGAAACCTCCATTACCCTTGGGTTCTCTTCTTCAAGAAAATTAAACATACCCTCCCAAGTGGTGATACCAGTGTCCTTGTTGCAAACAGTGTCTGCGTACAAGGATGCCATCACTTTACTTTCAGAACTTGGAGCTTTCTCTTCCTTTCCCATAATACTCTAAATATTGCTTTGTATATTCTCCTGTTCTTCGCACCTGCGGTTTTATGAATTAAGTGAGAATAATGATATGAGAAAAGTGACAGGATAGTTTTAAATGCTGAAGGCGTATGAAATATATTATTTTAACGTGAAATAACCTTTCAATCAAAAAAAAATCCTTTTCATTAATAATTGACAATCCATTCATTAATTTGATATCAAAGCGCATAACGAATATCGATTAATGGAAGTATTTTCTTCGTACAATGAGCTTTAAGAATGTGCGATCCTGCGATCTGCAATTTGCTTTGCAATATCGCAAAATCGCAATATCGCAAATCACAATATCCGCATTATCGCAATCTCATACATCGCGAAATCGTAATATCACGAAATCACAATATCGCAAAATATATCATATGAAAAATATCTGTTAATATATTTTTTGCGATATGCGATTTGTGATAAATATTTTAATGCATAGTTTTTGGATTGCGCTATCGCAATTTAGAAGATTCTGTTTTGCAAAAGATATATTCTAATTTTTTGCGATGAATGCGATATTTTCTTCAAAGAAAGATTTTATTCTAATATGTCATAAACTTAAGTTTATTTAAAGATTTTCCAAAGAATTTTCTTAAGTTAATGATAGTAAGTTTTATCGAAAATGAAAACAAACATCAATTAATTTTTTGGATTTTTTAAACTAAGGGTCCCCAATTATTTAGTATTTTTACTAATACTAAATAAGGAGGGGGTTGTTGCTGGCCACAACACCTTCATACATCTACATTTTCCACATCATGCGTCCTTCGGGATATTTCATCCACCACATGAGTACTAGTTGTAGGTGACATCCACAACTCCATTTCCACAGCCCTGCATTAGCCCATCCAAACATGTTCAAAAATAAAAAATGAACATTAAACAACATTTACCTTTTATGATGGTCCTTCATCATGACATTTTCTTATTGTAATATCAACATTTTGCATACATATTGACACATCTCCAAGATATTCAATTGTTAAGGGTCTTCTTTCTTTTCAGACTTTCCCAAAGTTTACATATCTTTCCCATGGAGATATCATGGTCAATTCTACTAGTCATCAAATGTTGATTTCCTTTTCAATGCGACCATAGTTGCATCTTTCATGATTTGTTATTTTCTCTATTCACATATCACTTCCCAGGAACTTCTAATCATATTTCCTCCATCTTTGTCAACCACCTCATATTTCATATGAGAACATATTATGTTGATTTCTTCTAGTCAATATGTGAACCGTGCCCCTTCATGCATCTTTCCAACAAAAGATAACCCTTTCCTTTGATAAAATTCATGAGGTAGAGTATCTATCCCAGTTATCTGCAACTATATGATGACATGACCTAACTTATCAAACATATCCATACACACCTACTTCCTTCTTTTCGTCATCTAGACTTCCTTTAGCAACTTATTTTCCTTGATTGAGAGTACTTAAATAAAAAATGATAAAGAGTTTGCTAACCTTAAAAAAATGATAAAGTGTCTGCTAACATTAAAAAAATGATAAAGAGGCATCTTGCAAGAGAAGATAGTTTTTTAAGACTTTCAAAAGACAAAATTTCTACCCATAAGTTGATAAATTTTACTAAATTCTTAATAATGTTAATAATAATCTAATTTTAAGGTCACAGCCAACCATACGCTAAATTGGTATATAAGAGTCGTTTGTTTGTGGGATAAGGGACCTGCCTCTGCATGGCAATCTCACTACTAAAGTCTACAAAAGTGTGCATACTCTACCCCTTTGGATTTGAACTTGTGACATTACCCCCTTTGTATTTAAACTTGTGACGTCTTATGAGGAACCACATTTTCTTAACCATTAGGCTCGGTATTTGGAGACAAGGAACACGACAATGTGCAAAATGTCTATACCTACAAGGTTGACATTGATATCCACAACATGTCCTTCTTTAAGGATGGCTCAATAACCTATTTAGAGGTAGTTGACTAGTCACAAAGTGAACCAATAGTCTTTGTACATTTTGCATGTACACCCTAGTTAAAGATCAATGGGAATTCATTGATATATCGAGGGAATTAATAGGTGTTTTTCTTAATAGAGTGAGTCAATAAGTGGACAAATTTAGCATTTTTGGTAAGTTTATTTTTCCAGTTTATTTATTTAGCAAAGCAAATTTTCTCTTTGGTCTATTCATTTTTCAAAATTTGGATGATGTGGATAGTCTTAAAATAGGTGAAAACCTTTAAAATAAAATTTCCAAAGCCAAAATTTCCATCAATTAAGTGGAAATATAACTTCCAATAAAAAATTTACCTGATTAAGGGAAGAGTTTCATTAAAAAAAGATTTACTTCATCCACTAATTAACTTACTCCTTTCCAACCTAGAGTAGCATCTAATTTCACCTCTTCAAACTTGGGTGAAAAAAATTGTAATTTGATTTCTTGGTTCCATCTATGTGATAAAGAAAATTAGGGTTCTCAAGGATATTCTTTTGTAACCCTTAATATTGCTTTTATTCAATGGCTGTTACAAGCGTGTTGTTCCATGGAGGTCTTGTTATAATATAAACTCATAACAAAGGGGTTTTTTGGCATACAGTTTTCTTAGTGTGCAAAGTTCCAACTTATCCTGACGGTTATAAGGCAAGATTGTCTTTAAATGAAAAAAATTCATGAGAAATCAAGCCCATGTTTTTTCAGCGACATCTCTTTCATTGATATTAATTCTGTTAATATTGATTTTTTGGTAGCTATGGTCTCATCCCAACCATTTTGGGAGACAATTGAAGTACCAAGTGATCCAAAGATGGATATGAATATTTATACAGCAGATTATTATAAGTATTTGGATACAATGCATTTCTCTGTGTGGCTTATATAAATATATATGTTACCAAAATAAATACAATGAAATATAACATATCCAAGATTGTTATAACAATTATAACCTAAATAATTTATTTGGGATCTTTACTACTTTTTGGAGGTTTCACATTTTAACATGTTTACTCCTAGTTGTATTTGAAAAGGCAGTGTCATCTCATATAAGCATAAAATTATTTTGCATCAATTAAAAAGTCATGAATGCAATTGAGGTCAGAAAATACCATGGTTGTTTGTCTTTCTCTATACCTATGAAACAATTGCCTCGTGGTTAGTTATCACTCTCAATGTTTCTATAGTTTTGTTGCAAGTTATTTTTATGTTTTTCTGGGGGACACATTCAATTACTAAGCCCTCTAAAGGAGATATAACTACAAAATCCATAACATTGTTTCATTACACAATACTTTTACTAAAACTACATAAGAACAATCATCAGGATCTCAGTTCAACAGATTTCAGCTGGTGGCATGTCATGCAACCCAAAAAACTACAATGCCCCCATTACATGAAATGTGTAGATGGGACCAAATAAAAACCCTAGGTGACTTTGACAAAATAATAACCCCTTGTCATAACAACTTAGCCACATGAAAGTTCTTGTGTTAAGCCCCTTGGGGGTTGTTTCAACTTTCACATGCACAAGTGAACCAATTATGGTGCCTCGCCTCTTTGGGCCAACTATAATGCTTCTATTAAGTTTAAAGGAAGAAATTTCAAATAAAACCTATATAAGAACATAAGCATTTCAATTTTAAGCCTACAAACATCTTTACACTGATATGAAAAGTGCATTGAACAAATCATTTACCAGTTAACCATTGAGTGAGTTGGTGTTCTCTTTATGTTATTAAACCATTAACTATTCAAGATTGTGTAGATATGGTCAAGAAAATTAACATAAACAAATACTATGAAATATCTCTATACCTTTTTAACAGGCTTTCTCTTAATTATACTTGAAAGGCTAGTGTCATTTTTATTATTAGGGTTTTTTTCGTCTTACTTTAAACTTTTACTGGATATGAGATAGATTGTGTTTAACCCATAATCAGGTTACATCCAGGTTGTATCATGTAGAATCCATATCATATACAATTTTATACAAATCGAGGTGGAAAAGAAAGAAGGCTTAGTGACATAATTGTGGTATGTAGACTAGCAAAAGTGATGCATTTTAATTTGAGTTCAAAAGAATGAACAATTGCATAATAATGCTAGACAACAAGCCAAGGTTTGGATGTTTTTAGAGAGTCTTATTGTCAAAATGATCTCATCTACTCTTCTTATTAAGGCTTTTATATCCCTAACCTAGACTAGCTACTCAATTCAGCTAAGGAGATTTGAATTTCTCTACCTCACGAAGCTTGTTACAATTTCACCATGTTAGGTTAATAGAAAAAATATTTACAATTTAAAATAAATAGAAAACAAATGGAGGCAACTAGCAGTTTTATGGTGCTTGATTCAGCCATCCTAAAAAAATTTATCCAGTCCCAAATTACTTCTCTATAAAGGAGAGTAATCTCAAAAACTAGGCACAAAAGAATCCTAAATGCATTCAGACTCCAAAGCAGTAGTTGAATACTCATTGGAACTTTTATATATTCTTGAGAATACAGTGCGAGTTGATTTGGTTTTGCTGCCTGAAAACCTAATAATTAACAAGTAGCTATCTTGATGTTGAAGCCTTGATTTTATTACTTAGGATGGAGGGATATTATTTCTTCTTAATTTCTGATAACCATTCCACAATGGCAGTAACACCATGGAAAATAGGTAAGAACCAACTACAGTAATATGCATAAGACATAACAACTAAAGCAAAGATGGAATATTGATCAGGATAACTAAAACAAAGAGAACGGATTAAAGAGTCAAGATTTTTCTCAAAGAAAATCAGACAAAAAACAGAAGCATAGCAACAAGTAGCAAAGCAAAGAGGAAATATTCAAAATAATGTTCAAGGAATGACCTTACAACTAGACTACTTGGATAGTTGGTTCTTAACTAGATCTCAGCGGTCAAAGATATGCTCCACCCCTCAGGCCTAACAAATGGTTGCTGTCTGGTTTCACAAAGTAACATGTGTTGTGGGAATGTAGAGTTTATAGAGCATTTTGGGAATGGGTTACCACTGAGTACAAGAATTTCTTTGTTAGTCATCTTCTTTGGGAGGGCATCAGTTTGGTTATGGTTGGATTATCAAGCAGTCTAGTAGAGGTATATAGAACACCTAAGCATCTCTTTTGAGAAAAAATAGATGTTGTGCTACCTAACAGGAATGCCTCTCCCTTCATGTGAGAAATATTGCAAATGCTAGATCAATGTTAGCAGCGTAGATTTCAGCTAGAATTGGAATTTTAAAAAGAGTGTATAACCTCTCTTTAGAATATGGGCCAAAGAAGATATACTTGCATTCCTTGCATATGTAGGGAGAGGTAGACTATAACCACAACTTGGTCCAATGATACATACTACTTTATGTACTCTTCTATCATTCATAAACGGAATATGAGATGCAATTTCATGAAAAAACACAAACGAATATCAAGGAAATACTGTGAACCCGCAATAAATGTTATAAATTCCTTAGAGAAATGGATAATGTAACTCCATTTTCTTATCCAAGTGGCAGATATGAATCCTTTTGAAGAACCAAGAAAAGAGGTCAAAGAACTCACTAAAATTGACACACTCATCTTGGATCTGCAAGGAACATTTTTACCAAATGTGAAATTACTACTTAGGACAGGTAGAATTACATTATATATTTGAATTGTCCATTATACTAAATAATAAAATAGTTGCTCATTGAAATTTATGGAGGAAAAATAAATGGCTCAACTAAGGTTTCTTTCAATGCCAATTGAGTAACCCAGTTGAAATACACTAGTATAAATTTTAGTGTCACAGATGCAGTATTTTGTCCACTGAGGTTCATTTTTTTGGAAACCATCCTAGAAAAGGAACATAAGTTAGTTTCTTCTATCAGAATTTAACATCACTCCAGTCCATCTTTCAAATAATGTCTCTTCCACGAAGGGTCAGAAAAGGAGACCTACAATACTCATGGATGGAATTAAAGTATCAATGTATGTTATTTATGAAATAATGTCAGTATATATGTTATAGTAGAAAGATAAAAGAAATATTATGGAATGTTAAACCTTCTGTAAGTGTAGATTTAAATGCAGAACATAAACACACAGTAAACTTTTTCATGAATTGCAATAAATAGATTATTTCACGAGAGTTAGACTTTCTAATTACATATTATATGAAAGGTAGTTGTGACATCTACTAGGAATTGAAAGCTTTGCAATATTATTGTAACAAAAAGAAGTAAGCCACATAACTTTGCGTTATTTTTCAACTCAACTGGAGATGCCATGCTGCAATTTTCATCTGGATCATCCAGAAGCACATCTAACCATCTCTCAATATTGTCTTCAGTCATTTCATTGAAATTCTCAAATGATGTTTCAGATGGCAGTTTTAAGTTTGTGTTATTTTCACCTTCTTGCAAAACTAGTGATTGATGCTCACTATAGAATGTTTGAGCCATATTGCCAGGTAAGGTGCTGTTATTTGCACCATCTGAATAATTTTTCTTAGTTGGGGCAACAGACTGGTCACCACTTTTTGTTACTAATCCATTTTTCTTAACGACACGACATAAGACAAAAGAATCCTGCAAAAGTAATTCCATCAATACTTCCTATTGAAACAGTTCTTAATGACATTTAAAGAGATCTGAAATAAGTTATAACTGAAGAAACTCCCCAAGAGACAGTATCTCGTAATACCAACAACTTTAATGGTGCAGAGAGACTCAACATTATCATATACTTCCCACAGGTTTAATGGCTACAAATGAAAAATATCAACATCCAAAGAAGAAGAAACAGACAAGAAACATGTAAATCTGTTGCTTGGCACTACTTCTCATCAAGCCGATACTCATGCATAACCCAATCTGTCCTTTCTCTAAATGGAGCATGACCCGTGTAGAATACTAGTGTCTTTTTTGATCCAATTGTACTCCGCTGAGATGTAACTTTCCGGTCCTTTCCAGTTGCTTTCCAGTAACCAGCTTCAATGGCCCTATTATTATGTGAGCCATTTGGATACTTCCTATCGCGTGGACTAAAGAAATGCCAATATAGATCTTTTCTTGGGAGGCAAATTTTATCTGCCAAAGAATAAGATATTTAAGTCAACTCAGTAACTAGCAGAATTATTGGTGTTCCAGTGACTATAGAGCATAGTTATCCAAAATAGCAAGACAATCAAATTCAAAATAACATGTTACTTAGCAACCAGAAACCTGAACAGAGATGATAAAGTTCTATTATTGAATAGTCAAGCTGCTGAAGAAATGTACACTTGTTTTAATTGTCTACCAATATGTGATGCATGCACACACGGAGCTTAAAAAACAATATCACTAGACTGCTCAAACTTAATTTAAGGTGGCCTTACCTTAACGATAAAGTATATAAAAATCTTAAACTAACTTGAAGATAAAAGACCTAAAAAATAACAGAAAAAAAAAGAAATAGAAACAAACTACAACCTACCAGGCAAATTCCACGGTTCAATCTTGTAAAGGTCCACCTCAGGAATAATTTCAAGCTCAATCTTATGGCCATGTGATTTCCTCTTCAAGTAATAAGAAACAATTTCTTCATCTATTGGGTGTAAACCAAAGCCAGGAGGCAACGAAAATGGTGTCATCAAATTGAAAGAAATCTACCTATGTAAGAAAATTGATGTTTGAGCAATCTGTATGAAAATTAATAACAAAAAGAAAATGAAAACCACTTCAAATATGCAAAAGGAAATTAAGGATTTTGAGTCTCAGTCAATTTCATCCCAAAACAAAATCCTTTGCTCAATAAATTCAAAATGAGCCAAATCACATGCAAAAGTATGAAGAATTACAAAGAGTTTCAAGTCGACTATCTTTCCTATAAACTAGATAGAAGGCTATTTAAAACCTGGCACTATTCTAGATTTCATTTTTCCTAGAAAATGTTAGGAGTTATAATAATTTCTGCATAAGACTATGTTCATGGCCAGGAAAGTTAAGTCACTAACATAAATTTAATGATTTCGAGGAATTTCCAACTCAGGCTCCATCCTAGAAAACAAAAAAGGCCAAATAAACTCTGAAAAGAAGATACAATCAAAGCTTATCTTTGTCCATGAAATGGGGAATGGATAGTTCATAGACTCCACCCAAGGAAGATCCTCCAGGCTGAGGATTGGACATGAGCATGAGGTCATGAGAGAACTCATAAAACACAGAAACCAAAACCCAAGCGATGTGTTGACATTGACAATACGAATCAACACACACACTTCTTGGGTATAGCTAACAATTTAGGAAAACATAGACCATCAACCATGACAAGGGCACTTTCTGCTACAACTTCAAAACTTGTTATAGAGCATCAACCAATGAAGGGAAGAGTTGGTTCCTTCTCTGCCACAATGTATTACATCTACTTATGCTTGGCCATCTACTGAGCATCTACATGGCCTCCTACCTAACTCATCAACTAGAAAAAGAACAAACATAGCAACTGAATATCTTAGTGGGAAACATCAACCAGTCAAAGCTAGAAACATTCTCAATAATAATAGTAATAATCCAATTTTAAGGTCACGGCCAAGCCAGACACCAAATTTGTGTATGAGACCCTCTTTTTTATGGGACAAGGGACCCACCTCCGCGCAAAGATTTGACTGCTAAGTCTACGAAGGCATACATACTCTACCCCTTTGGCTTTGAACTTGTGACCTCTTAGGAGGAAACACATGCTCTTAACCATTAATCCCACTAATAATAGCAGAAGAAACTTTCAACAATATAGCTGATTCCAAATTTTCATGATACAAACTTCAAAGACAACAAATACAGATTGTACACAACATGCCAACAACCCACTTTCTAGAGATAGAAGATGTTACCTAAAAGAATCTTACATTTTCAGGTATAGCAAGATAAATCAAAAAATGGTTAAGGAGGCAGATGAAAAAGTTAATACCACCCATTACCTTTTAGTCTAGTTTTCTGAGGCATTAAAAGGTGGTTATTCTCTCCTTGGTAAAGATCATAGTAAGATATGTTTGTTTATTCCAAGGAAAACCTTACAGGATTCCCCCTCTTCCCTGGAATATCTACATGGAAGGAAATTCAACCACCAACCACAATACCCCCTAGCGACCACAATGGACTCAACCAGATTTGAACCGGTGACCTGCGACCTCCATGTAAGCAACGTGCCTTACACAAATAGTTCAACCGATAGAGTTACCCCTTGGAACATAGTAACATATGTTTTCACTTAACTACCTGCCCATCAATTTCACGTGGATTTGAGAAAGTTTATTCACCCAAACAAAGTATCACTCCCACGACCCAAACTGGCCGTCCTGACACACTCGTGGTTGGTACATCTTCATATCCAATCCTTCACTGCTTAAAATCAATCCAGCCACCTATCTTTAAGTCAAGACTCAAGACTTCCAAATCTTACATAGATGCACATTCAAGAATTTTAAGTCTTACATACATTGCACATTCAAGACTCATATGCCAACAAGAAACAAAAAACTATCCAAGATATTTATAATTCCAATCATTATTCCACCCCTGATGGAGCATTTTTATACAAATCCCCACACAGTTTACAAAATCTAGATGATGGCATAATATTTACCAAGTGACCGATCTACTATACTATTATGAAAATAATAGATATATAAAGCATGTACAAGATGGGGCAGTACAAACCTTACAAATTTACACTTCGAAGTCTATCGTAAAAATCAATTCCGGGGATTTTTCTACAAAGAACAAAACCTTTGCTCGAATTCAAATAAAACCCTGTGCCAAAAAGAAAAAGTGATCCAATTTAGATAAGGTTGACACCATGAAAACATCGATCAGTAGAAATAATAAATAATTCGGTAAAGAAACTTTATAAATAAATATATTTGAAATTGTTCTGTCATTCTCTGTACCATAATAAAAGAGAAGCACTCAATTTTTCTTTAAAACTTGATAAATATAGGCCTCCATACTACAACAGTTTTCACTTCAATTTTCCTGAAAGGAAACTAGCTAAATCCCCACCTGAGGTTTGCAGACTACAAAAATGACCCCTTTAACATGAAATATAGATCGAAATTAGCTAGATTTAATTTTGTACAAATTCAATAGTTCAGAGAACCTTGCCTTTGGTTTACACTAGGATATTCAATATACAATCAGCTAAACTATATTCTATACTACAACCAACTTCAATCTTTCCCAATTCAATCTTTACGCTTGACACCATAACCAAACAAAATTTTCTCCAAAACGTTACTTTCGCTTTCATCTTTCATCTCTCTACTGGAGACCACAACTCGTGAAATCAAAAGAAAATCCAGATGGATGTTGAGACATTACATTTAAATATCTTAAAGGTTAAGATGTTTGAGACATGTAGAAGAGCTACGGTACCAGTGTTTACTTGAAACGCCAAAAATACCAACAAGCTTTGAAAATTTCCACTCAAAACACTATGATTAAGAAGGAAACACTCCTTAGATGCCCTAGTTGTACAAATTTAAACATCTACAGGTCTGACTTGAATCCTCGAACCTGCGACCTTGAACGGCCGCACACAGTACGCAGGCAACATAACACAGGAGATCATTACCTGGTCGACACCTAATCTTATACTGTCATGCTAAAGCCTAAGACTATAACGAGCACTTTAGGGTTTGTTCTGTGTACTGCCTCAGCTCCTTTCTACATGAATGTGTACCAACTGTTGTGGTTTTGCTTTGAACCTCACAATTCATTTCTTAGGCTCATCCCCACAACATTATCAATTCCATTAAACATTGAATCTACTGAAATTAGGCGTTTAATCCAGGTATCTGGATCAAAATCCCTATCTCCAAAGAACCAATTGACATCTGTATTGCTGGAGCACCATCCTAGCTTGCTGATATGATTATCGAGGATAGCCATAACTCCACTGGCACCTAAGCTCAAAACTACTCTTTTATATAATTCAATGACAGGAAAATCAAGAAGATCCAGGTTATTTGTAACAACCCCTACCTTGGCATCCCAGAGGTTCGGTTTTCTAGAAAATTTCCTAACTGTTGTCATGGCGCCAAGGGAAGAATCTGTGAACATGAAGAGGGACCAAGTCAAGCGAACACAATTTAAACCCATGTCTCGGATATTTGGGGTTTGTGCAGGCCCTCTGCCACCATCATGTCGACATGTGTAGCCCAACCAACACAAGCAAGCTTTACCCTGGCATATTGGATATTGGAGGCAAGCTTTATTTGCAACCATTCTATATATTGGGGGCAAATGTAGTCCCAAAATCCTCCAATGTAGTAAATTGGGGGCGAATACAACTCAAGCCCATCTAGAGTAGTAAATGCTAAGGCGAATCCAGCTTTTCAGGTTTTATGCGCTTTTATTTTTTTGGACTAAATCATAATAATTAACCATTTTTAAAATAATTTTGGGGCTAATTATATAAAAATATACAAAATATATTTTATATAAAAAATTCACCCCTCTAAAATCTAAAATCTCTTAAATTTCGCCCTTGGGCTAAAATTCGCCCCTAAAATTTTCCCTGAGAGATAGATAAGGAGAGAGGGAGGGAGAGAGTGATAGGGTGAGAGAGAGAGAGAGAGAGAGAGAGAGAGAGAGAGAGAGAGAGAGAGCTAGGAGTGAAAGGGATATAGATGACTTGAGAGAGAGGAGGAGAGACAGAGGAAAAAGAGTTGGTTTTTAAGGGGAGAGAGGGAGGGAAAAAAATACATATAGAGAGGAACATGGAGCAAGAGAAAGGGGGAGTGAAAAGGAAGAGATGGAGAGATAGTGTGTATATTTGGGGTTGATATAGAGAGATAAAGAAGGAGAGATTGAGGGACATAAAGATATAGATGTTGGGGGGAGAGATGGAGGAATATTTCTTGCACTAAATGTATTGAATTCATGCTAGATGGTGATTTTTAATCCTATTGGATTCCTTTCACTAGATGCATTAATTTCACTGTAGATGTTGATTTATAATGATATTTGATTCAATTCTCTAGATGCATTGATTTCAATTTAGATGTTTATTTCTAATCCCATTTGATTTCTTTCACTAGATTCATTGATTTCAGTGTAGATGTTTTTTAATTCTATTTGATTGATAGCACTAATACATTGATTTCATTGTAGATGTTGATTTCTAATTTCATTTGATTTATTCCACTATATGTATTGATTTCGATGTAGATGGTGATTTCTAGTTCTATTTGATTTCTTGTACTAGATGCATTGATTGCGTGTTGATTGTGATTTCTAATTCTATTTGATTTCTTACAATAGATGCATTTATTTGAGTGTAGATAGTGATTTATAATCCTATTTGATTCCTTGCACTAGATGCATTGATTTCGGTGTATATGGTGATTTCTAATCCTATTTGATTACTTTCAGTAGATGCACTGATTTCATTGTAGATGGTGATTTCTAATCGCATTTGATTTCTTGCACTAGATGCATTGATTTTAGTGTAGATGGTGATTTCTAATCATATATGATCGCTTTCACTAGATGCATTGATTTCAATGTAGATGCTGATTTCTAATATTATTTGATTGCTTGCACTAGATGCATTGATTTTAGCGTAGATGTCAATTTTTGATCTTATTTGATTGCTTGCATTAGATTCATTGATTTCAGTGTATATTTTTTCAAATATTATCTAACTGAGTGCTTTAGATGAATTGATTTTCATGTAGATGGTGATTTTTTGATTTTATTTAACTCAATGTATGATGGTACATTAACTTAAAGTAATTGGATTATCAATGTGCATTCATTTCAATTTAAGCAAAAAGAAATGATTGACAATTTGCATTGATTTTTGTGTTATAGTAATTCAACCTATTAATATTGGAGAGAAATAGAGACAGGGTATGATGTTTACTACAATATTTTGAGTTGAAGAATTGAATGGTTTACAGTCTCAACTATCCTTTTCATATAATTGATAAAAAATTATGGAAAAACTAATAAATAATGTAAAAAGTTTGTAAATCTGACTACTCTTTAAAAAAAAAAAATTACATTATTTCTTGACTTTTGCAAAACAAACTGTAGATTAAAAAAAATCATCAAAATATTTTGAAGGAAATAAATTATTTCAAACATTAGCAATACAACAAATGATTTCAAGTGTAATCTTGATGAAGTAAATCATTAAAACTACACTTCAAAATATATTTATTAATACATAGAGGGATATTATTAAGAATTATTAATAGTCACAAGTTGTGATACTAAAATTAAATGAAATATATGTGAAGTATAAATCCTGTTGCAAACTATTGACAAGATTGTCTCCCTTCTTCATCACCAACTAGTTACTAATTGACAATTACATAGACATATATAAATATAACACAACAGTTGTAACATTCACAAACATTAACATCCAAATCCAAACAGATAAAACGCACAAACCACTCCCTCGTGGTGCAAACCTTTCCTCAAATTCCACATTTAAAAATGAAGATGTGTGCCTCAAGGACATTGATCCCTCTCGACACATGATAGATCCAGAATTAGATAAATCTAAATTGACAGTTACTAGTGTAATCATTAATTCTTATTAACCAGTTTTAATTATTATTCTCCAAATTTCATTCACAATTCCTTCAACCCTATGTGGTGAGGATGTAAGCGTATACTTTTATTTGAAAATAGAACCGGGTTACCAATAAAATTATATTTAAAACTGAGTCAGTTCTCAAACCATCCAATAATTAATATTTCAACTATATGAATCTAGCAATATTTTTGTTCTTCTGTTATGAATATTTCTTCTCTTATGTTTCAGATATTTTTTTATAATTCATCTGATTCACTGGGTTATATCTAGGCAGTGCCATCACTTTTTAGTGGATGAATTCCAAATTAGATAAGATAAGTTGGCATCGTTATCAATTATTTTTCTTAATTCTGTTTATCAGATTCTCAATTATTTTTAAAATTTGCAATTAAAATAAGAAGGACCATCAAAATAATGCTTGAAATCCTATTTCAATAGCAAGGTAAGACTTCATTCCTAGAGTTGTGCAAAGTCATGACTCCCACGAAAGAAGATTTTGATTTTTGTGGCAATAATCATAAATTTGACCTCACACTTCTCGATAAGTAGATATATATATATATATATATATATATATATATATATATATATATATATGTATATTGTGTAGAGTAGGATATTATTGTACCTGCCACTGGCAGGATACTACGCATCAAGTTTTTCTTGATTGTGACATTAATTCACCTTGATTAGACATATGTTTCAAATTTTTTTATTATTTTTGCCATGGTTCACTATAAGATTTATTATTCTTTATTTATTTTAATTATTTTAATTTGAATTATCTGTTATCTAATTGGCCAAAAACTTTCACTTGTTATTGCAAAATGCCTAGATTTTATCACCATTATTTGTATTGTCATTACAAAAAGACTCGTATTTATCTTGCAGGTCCTGTACTTTATCTGGACTTGCATTAAGAAAAATAATGAGACAGTGCTAAATGCATTTTCCCTGTACAAGCTACCCATTATGGTCTATCAGATAGCACACACATACATAGAGAGAGCTGTTTTCTCTGTATCAGTGACCATTTATGGTCTCTAGTAGATTGTAATATACGACAAATAGAAAATAAATGTTTATAAAGCAGTATTATATGCGCAGTCTGCATTGTTTTAAGGCGGACCCGATGCATATTATTAAGTAGATTTGATAAGCAGGTTTGGTTTTGGTTTTTAAACCATTGGCAAATGCATAGATTATAATAAATCGAATGGACAAAAGAATTTATTGACTTTGTGGGACCCTCACGAATCGCATTGGAGAAAATCATAACAATGGAACATGTTAATAAAAGTCCAGATGGCGATAACAGAGCTGATGTGTTTATGAACTGTGATTTTTATGTGTTTGAAATTCCAGCTTAAAAGGCATTAATCGCATCGGAACATTCGCGAATGCATCAATTGTATCGGAGGAGGGGCATCGCATCAAAAAATTGGCAAATGCATTAATCGCAATTAGAATCATTGATTTGTGATTAATTGCATCGGAAAATAGAAAAGAAAGGTTTATAGAGCTGTGGCGCCTGAAATTTTCAAAGGTTAGCGTTGGGATTAGAATATGACAGCATATTATATGCGTAGTTTGCATTGTTTTAAAGCGGACCCGATGCATATTATTCAGCGGATTTGATAAGCAGGTTTGGTGTTGGTTTTTAAACCATTGGAAAATGCATAGATTATAATAAATCGAATGGACGGAAGAATTTATTAGCTTTGTAGGACCCTCATGAATCGCATCGGAGAAAATCATAACAGCGGAATATGTTAATAAAAGTCCCGATGGTGATAACGGAGCCGATGTGTTTATGAACTGTGATTTATATGTGTTTGAAATTTCGGCTTAAAAGGCATTAATCGCATCAGAATGTTTGCAAATGCATCAATCGTATCGGAGGAGGGGCATCGCATCGGAACATTGGCAAATGCATTAATCACAATAGGAAGCATTGATTTGCGATTAAATAGAAAAGAAATGTTTATAGAGCTGTGGCGCCTGAACTTTTCAAAGGTTAGCGTTGGGGTTAGAATATGAGAGCATATTATATGCATAGTCTGCATTGTTTTAAAGCAGATCCAATGCATATTATTCAGCGGATTTGATAATCAGGTTTGGTGTTGGTTTTTAAACCATTGGCAAATGCATAGATTATAATAAATCGAATGGACAGAAGAATTTATTAACTTTGTGGGACCCTCACGAATCACATTGGAGAAAATCATAACAGCGGAACACGTTAATAAAAGTCTCGATGGCGATAACGGAGCCGATAGATTAATTATGAACAAGAGATTGCATAGTTAAAAATAAAATAATAAATTTGAAAAACAAATAATTAAATATAAAATTAAAGTTATATTTATTTTAACTAATATGGTAAAAAATAAAATAATAAATCTATAGTGATTTTTTTCAAACAATAAAGTAGATTGGGATATGTATTTTTTAAACTATACATAATAAAACAGGTAAAAGTATTACAAAAGAAAACTTATCAATGTTTTCCATTGTGTGATAAAGTACAACATATCAAATGAACCTTTTGCAACTGTGGACCCCACTGAACGTGAAAAAACTTAAACCAAATATGGAAAATAAATTTTCCTTATAAAACTTATCAGGTCCGAGACTTGCCATTGCAATCGGCCAAAGACATAAGAACTTGCGATTACGATTGGGCGAATCGCGTTGCATCATTCAATAGTAGCAAAGAAAACATATTCCCAAATTGTTATGCGATGTGGAAATCAAATCCACCTTATAAAACTTATCGGATCCGAGACTTACGATTACAATGAGTAAAAAATAAAAGAACTTGCGATGCGATTGTTATTTTGCCTTTATATTTATTCATCGCATCGCAAAAGATCAAAAGTGAATTTTAACATTTATTACAAGGATTTTCCGATTTCCGATTGTACGACAATATTAATTCAAAATCAGATGGAGGATCATGGCTTATTTTGTTCTCAATACACGAATGTCACCCCTTGGAGAGAATTTATGTTGAAAATACGGGGAGATTAAATGGTAATTAAAATATTTGTAGCTGTTCTCATTATTGTGTTTTATTTTGGCTGAAAGCATTCATTTGAATTGGAGAACAAAAGTTTGAATCCTTTCATTCGCATAACTAGAGAGAGTTTACCCGACTCTGAAATGTCAAAGAGAAGCAGAAATTCTAAAGTTTCTTTTGTTGCAAATGCTCCTATGCTAAACATACCACCCAAGGAAAATCCCGTGAAGCTCAAGCTAGTCATAGACACCTCCTGTCAAGGACTGGGGAAGATGACATGGGAGAATGTATACAATTTGATTGAAAAAGAGAAACCTAGGGTTGTTGTGCCCAAAGCAACTGTTCCTGATGAAGAAGATTCAGACTCTGAGTATGAATCTCAACTTAGTGCATTGGAAAATTCATTTTTACACCGAGTTGCTGCTAGGGCGAGTATTTTTCCCTACTAAGATGTTATTAGATGGGTCATGGACAATGTGACCATTCAAAACAAGAATTTTGTTTCTGCTTCTGGATCAGTGTTCGGGTCATTTAGGGCAGAAGATATTAAAGCAATGTACCATCTTCCCAATCCACAAAAGATTTAAAACAAAGAATTCCTTAAAGAATATGCTGCAGAACATCCAAACGAGGTAGAGCCAATCAAAGAATGGAGGAATAACCCTGAGAAACATAAGCAAGAGGCATCAGATATGTACTCTGTGGATTCTCTCGCACCTCCATATTGTTATGCCGCAACAATGATGTCTAGGTTGTTCAGAAACGACAAATCTGCTAGATTTTCTATTCAAATGGTCCCATTAATTCATTCTGCTCTTAATTCTAAAATTATGGACTGGGCTGTTATTTTGTCGAATAAGATAGCTAATCTAATTCTAGAGTATAGAAAATACAATAATTCAAGGAATTTTTCCCCTTTCCATTTTTGTGGTTATATTTTGGATGCCCTCTGTTTCAATTCTGAGTTCCCCATGCTAGGTTGGAAATGGACTCCAAAGGAACCTATTCCTATTCATGTGTATCATAGTTTCTTATGGAAAGAACATTTCAAAGTTCATGTTTACAGAGTTTGACATGGTTTTCTAATTCCAATTTACCAAACCATTTTTGGTCATTTCCCTCCTAAACTATCCAATAAAGACAAGATTGATTTGTCTGCTATCGGAGATTGGTTCGGAGAAGAAAAATTCACTTATATCAGAATTTTTGGGAGTATTTTTCAACCACATATCCTTCCCCTATATGTTCCATATAAGCTGTTAGCTCAGGAGATTTCCTATCAATTGACAGTTGAAGGAATGTCTAGAGTTTTGAAAAACAATAAAAAGCTTATGTGGCCTACCTTCCCTTTTAACTATGGTGACTATACTCTTAATATTTTTTCTCATGCTGAGAAAGAAGTTGGTAAGATTTCTAATCTTAAGTTTTCAACAATTCCTGGAAGACAATACGACCCAAGGAAAGTGGCGCATGATTTTACTACCTCTGTTTCGATTGCCCGATTCGAGCATGAACCAGACATTTTTGATGATTTATTTGTTTCCATGGATGATATATCCCAAGTCTTTGATTCAGCCAAGTCCAAGTTACAGGCCGAGGACTTGAATTTTTTTTTTTTGTATAGAAGCCAAAGGTTACTTACTGTGCCTCTTGATCAGTTGAGAGCTCCCACATAGGAGAAAGCATCACAACAAGAAAGAAGTACTTCTCGTAAAGAAGTAGAAGGAACTGATCCCATTTTAGGGAAAAATGATGATAGAAGTAAAGCCGACAGTGCCAAAACATAAAAAACTTCTCAAAAAAATATACAGAAGCCTTTAGTGCAAACAGAAAAAGGGAACACTGGCACTGATGCCCAGGTACATATTGAAAAGGGAAGTACAGAAAGTAAAAATACTGAATAGGCACTCAAGAATGATGCAGGTTCTCAACTTGGAGGACAAGTAGATACTGAATTGGTTGTTTCTTCTCATTTGCTAAATCAATATCAAAAATTTTCACAACAAATAGGATTGCAAAACAATTATCAAGCTGACAATCCCAAAGATCAGGATGTGGAAATCATTCCTGAAAACCCCACTGGAGAGATTATGCTAAATATAGAATAAATCCCTCCTATAGATATATTCAACAGTACCAAACATAGGGTTGTGGTAAGAAAAAAAAGGAAAATGAGGAGAACAGATCAAGATGCTCTTTTGGCATCACAGGGGGAATTGCTAAATGTTGTTTATAAAAATGTTGAGGTTGATCCATCTGAGGATCTCACCAAATTGTCTCAGTATGCTGGTGCCTATAGTGCTGCCAATATAGATAAAGCTTCTGAAGTTTCACAGCTAGTAAAACAAAAGGATATGCAAATTGCTATCTTTGAAGAACAGGTTGCAGGTGATCAACAAAAGATTATTCAGTTGGAACAGTGGGTACAGGATGCAGAACTTAGAGCTAAACAACTAGAAGAGCAACTCAGCCTTGAAAAGAAAAATATTGATGAACAAGCCTTGGGCAAACAACAACAATTGACTCAAGAAGTAGAAAAGCTACAAAATCTTTTACAAAATGAGAGAAATTCAAAAGTTGAATAGGAAAAAGTGTTCCAATCAGAAATGGAAAAGTTCAAGGAGTATCCCAAGTTGGATCAATTCATTACTGAAGCTCTTGAAATGAACAAACTGCTATCTCAACAATTAAATGAATTTTGTTTAAATTTGACGCAAATTGAACCTTTGTACGAAATTACATCGTCTTTGATAGATAAATCAGTCACTGTTAGGGAAGAAATTGAAGATGTTGATGATAAAATTTCCGAGTTTCTTTCATGGCAGGATACAAAGGAAGGAAGAAAAGCTAACCTTCCTAGAATTGAAGAGAGACACAAGGAAATTTTATTTATGGAATGGGAACAACAGTTAATGAAATCAGAAAGAGCCACATCAAGGGCTAAACGTTTAATGAATAATACAACACAATTGATTAATGACAGCTTGTACACTACCAATTTGATCTCAGATTGTACTCCAGGCAAGTTACCTAAAGTAAAAGAAGCTGATTCTAGGTGGAAGCAAGAGATAATCGATAAAAATAAAAAAAAATAGAAAACTTCAAGGAATTTCATGGGATAATATGTGGTCTTATCTGATCAAGCCACACAGCCAACAGATGGCCATCAAATTCCTTTCAAATGTTATTCAGTGTATCATTCCTGAATTCTCTGATGCTACATACACTGGACAGTTACATTCAAAAATGAGTCGGTCAACAGAAGTCCAAGATATGCTCAATATTTTCCACCTTTGTTCATCCACCTCAATCGATGATTAATGAGCTTGTCTACTACAAGCTCGCATTTTAGTTTAAGATATTTTATTTTAGATAGATTGTAGGAATAGTTTTAGTTATTTTGTTTTATTGAGTAACTATTTAAACCCCTTTCATGCATTTAGAAAGGGGTCCTTAATTTGTAATATTTTTTGACTTGGAGATTACATTTTTGTATTGCATTTACTTCTATATTATTTTCTAGAGGATCAGATATGGTGATTTCGTGCGGAATTATTTTTTAAGAGTTGCATTTCTATACCTTGTAGTTGATTTTGCATTGGAATTGCTGGATTAGTGTATCAAATTTCATTCGAAAGTCTCAAGATGGATACGATATTTCTATCTATTCACTGTTAATTTATTTTGTCATATGATATTCTGTTTTGAATTTTCTATCGTTTATGTGTGCTTCGTTTTACAATATTTCTTTATATATATCATTTTTGAGTATATTAGAAATATTTATCTTTCATAAGTGTATCTAAATGATATATAATGATGAATACAATATGCTAATATAACTCTGTTTAATTTCTTAAACATATTTATCTTTATTCGTTGCTGCACATTTCAATTAAGCTATAATACATTTTTATGGTTATTGTTCAATTGAAATAATTTTGTATTCACATATGATACCCGGGCTAGTTTTAGAATTTCTTTATCAGTATTTAAATTAGATTAGCTAGTATTTTCATTTCAATTCATTTAGTCCCATTTCCTCCATCCAATCATTCCATTACCAACCCATTCAAATTACTAGGAAACTGGTCCTACAAATCCAGTCAAGGCCACCATTCCAAACGGAAAAGGAGCTGAGAGCACATCAATTATAGAACTACACATAACATCTTCAGAGTTTTCAGGAATTTGTTTCAGAAGAGTAGTTAGTTTAAGTATAAATGTGTGTTCGTCTATTGGTGCTGTGTTTATAAAGTTTCATTCTCTTGAACTATGATTCAATGGTAGTGATAGAGCTATGTGGACTGCTTGTTGAGCTAAAATTTGTTGAAGGTTAAGCAAAGCATTGCCTAGAGACCGTATCATTTGAATAGCATCAATTTTGTTGTTTTCATGTTGTTTTCATATCCTTTTGAATGCATTTGTCATATATTTGTCAACTTTGGTCATATATGAAGTGCAATATGAAGCTGCATCATATGCGTTTAAAACATATTGAGCATCTGTATTTGCATTCCATAGGTGTGGCATATTGTATGAAAAGCTATTATTCCATATTTCTGATGGTTTTCTTTGCAAGAATACCATTGGTTGTGTTAATTTACTTTGTATTAATTTGATGTAAGTAGTTTCTGTTAACTAGAATTCATCTAAGAAATCTTCATGACTAGTTGATTTTTCATAGTGTTTTTGCTCTAAGGTGCTTTGCAAGGACAAAAAAATTTCATTTATTGAGCCATGTGCTGAAGTAATTGGTTCAAGAATCCTTATTCTTTTCATTGGTACACTGTGATTCTTTTCTTTTTTATAGCTTTTGGTATGATGATGTTCATGTATCTTTGAAGGTTCTGGATCAAGGTGATTTGTGCTACAAGTTATATAGTTATCCAAGAAGTTTTCAATTTCTAAGTTAGTATTAATTCCATATACTGGAGCATTTTATATCCATATAATAGCATGTTCATGTGCACTACCTCTATTTTGGAACTCAGTTACAAAGTATTAATCTAATATTTTTCCAAAAAATGTGCTATCTTGACATATCAATTGCTTCAATGCACTTGTCTTATGTCTATAGTAACGTGTACATGTTACTGGGTCCTTTCTGACAAGATAACCAATGTTGCATTCCTCAATTGTTTCAATGTGTTTCTCTTTATTTCTATTGCTATGTAATTTAATAAGAGTTTGTACTAGTGGTGTCCAAAGATGCTCTACACTTGTAAATGTAAGAAAGAAAGTTGGAGGACCTAATTGTCGTATCATTGCAAATATATGTTTCTACATTTGTTGATGGTAATCAGGATAAATTCTTATCTGTTTGAAATCTATGTATCCAAGCAACATAAGTACATTCTCACAGCAATAGATTAATTCACAAAATAGATAGAAGAAATTCCTCTAAAGGTAGCCAACTCTGACGAAATTATTGATTTCATCGATCAATTCATCATTACCAATTTTGGTGTACCTAAGGCTCTGGTCTGTGATAATGCATCTTATTTTTCTGGTAATAGTATAATGGAATTTGCAATTAAAAGAGGTTTTAAATTGAAATATTCAGCTAACTATTATCCGCAAGGTAATGGTTTAGTTGAATCCACTAATAAAAATCTCTTCAAAATCATTAAAAGGACTATTGATCAAAGCCAAAGGAATTGGCACAAGTCTTTAATCTTTGCATTATGGGCTGATTGTATTACTCTTAAAGCTTCTATTGGAACTTCACCTTTCAATTTAGTTTATGGTAAAGAAGATGTAATGCCATCAAATCTAGCTCTTCCATCATTAGTCCTAGTGCAATTCATTGAAGAAAATAATATGCTCTCATATTGTAACCCCAACACTAACCTTTGAAAAGTTTGGGTGCCACACCTTTATAAACCTTTATTTTCTATTTACCGATGTGATTAATCACAACTCAATGCTTCCGATTTCCATTAATGCATTTGCCAATGTTCCGATGCAATGCCCTTCCTTCGATGCGACTGATGCATTCACAAAATTTCTGATGCGATTAATGCCTTTTAAGCTGGGACTTCAAACACATATAAATTACAGTCCATAAACACCTCAGCTGTTCAATCACCATCGGGACTTTTATTAACATGTTCCGCTGTTATGATTTCTCCCGATGTGATTCGTGAGGGTGCCACAAGGTTAATAAGTTCTTCTGTCCATTCGATTTATTATATTATTTTATTTTTTACTCTATCAATTAAAAAAACATAACTTTAATTTTATATTTAATTCTTTGTTTTTCCAATTTATTATTTTATTTTTAACTATGCGATCTCTTGTTCATAATTAATCTTTGTGCTCAGCCTACTTGCTTAGACTCTCTGTCCATATACGTACTGTATTCATTTTTATTTTTTAAATCTACGCACTCTAATCCGAAACTTCAAATACATATAAATGACAATTCATAAACACATCGGCTCCGTTATCGCCATCAGGACTTTTATTAACATGTTCCGCTGTTATGATTTTCTTCGTTGCGATTCGTGAGGGTCCCAAAAAGTTAATAAATTCTTCTGTCCATTCGATTTATTATAATCTATGCATTTTCCAATGGTTTCAAAACCAACACCAAACCTACTTATCAAATCCGCTGAATAATATGCATCAGGTTCGCTTTAAAACAATGCAGACTACGCATATAATATGCTCTCATATTATAACCCCAACGCTAACCTTTGAAAAGTTTAGGCGCGACAGCTTTATAAACCTTTCTTTTCTATTTCCTGATGTGATTAATCGCAACTCAATGCTTCCGATTGTGATTAATGCATTTGCCAATGTTCCGATGCGATGCCCTTCTTTCGATGTGATTGATGCATTCGCAAACATTCCGATGCGATTAATGCCTTTTAAGCCAAAACTGCAAACACATATAAATCACAGTCCATAAACACATCGGCTCCGCAATCATCATCAGGACTTTTATTAACATGATCCGCTGTTATGAGTTTCTCCGATGCGATTCGTGAAGGTCCCACAAGGTTAATAAATTCTTCTGTCCATTCGATTTATTATATTATTTTATTTTTTGCTATATTAACTAAAAAAAACATAACTTTAATTTTATATTTAATTCTTTGTTTTTCAAATTTATTATTTTATTTTTAACTAAGCAATCTCTTGCTCATAATTAATCTTTGTGCTCAGCCTACTTGCTTACAGTCTCTGTCCATATACGAACTGTATTCATTTTTATTTTTTAAATCTATGCACTCTAAGCCAGAACTTCAAATACATATAAATCACACTTCATAAACACATCGAATCCATTATCGCCATCGTCACTTTTATTAACATGTTCCGCTGTTATGATTTTCTCCGATGCGATTCATGAGGGTCCCAGGAAGTTAATAAATTCTTCTGTCCACTCGATTTATTATAATCTATGCATTTTCCAATGGTTTAAAAACCAACACCATACCTGCTCATCAAATCCATTGAATAGTATGCATCGGGTCTGCTTTAAAACAATGCCGAATACACATATAATATGCTCTCATATTCTAACCCCAACGCTAACCTTTGATATTACGTAAGCTAAACCTGAGAAAATCTACTTACTTTATTATTATCAACTAATCAAAGCTTGAGATAATCCAAAAAATGTTTTTATCCTTGAAGAATTAGAAAGAAATTGTAAGTGATTTTTATTCTTTTTCATAGTTATATTTTATTTGAATTATATTAAGAAAATTGTTCATTATCTTTAGAAATTTTTACTTACTAGAAATATAGTATTCATTTCATTTCTTCAGAGATAATTGTTCCTTCCAGTGAATCGCCAATTGTTGTACTGTACAACAACCCTCCCAATTTTTATATTTTTGGAATAAATCCCATTTAAAAATAGCTCCCCTTTTTATATCTTTTCCATAAATAAAAAAATGCATATCACATTTTATTCACAAAGTTTACAAGTCTTAAAAACTTTCCGATCCGATGAGTTAAAAGACCTTTTAACATATTTCAAACATATTAGAAAAAATTTATACTTAGAAATATGTTAAAATGAATAGTAAATCGCAATCGGAAATTCGGAAAAGTTCTTTTAAAGAGTTGTTATTGCTTGGAGAAGTTCCGATGCGATTGTGCTCAATCCCAATCGAATTTCAGAATAATATTAAGTATTGCACTTTTTCTATTTATAACAATGTGATGCGATTTATCGCAATTGCGTCTCAGGAAAAAGATTAAACATTGCATTTGTCTCGTTGCAAAATTCCAATGCGATTGCGCTCAATTGCAATTGCATTTTTGGAGATAGATTATAACATTCCACTTCATTTTAAATCTTCGATGCGATCGGGATTTTGAAATAACGTTTTCACTCAAACAAATTGTTATGCGATCATCGCAATCGGAAAATCGGCATGAATCATATTCTATTTATCTTGTGCACCATTGAAGACTTGCGATGCGATTGTTATTTTGCCTTTATATTTATTCATCGCATTGCAAAATATCAAAAGTGAATTTTAACATTTATTACAAGGATTTCCTGATCTCCGATATACCATTACGGTTTTGTAAAATCGTCACTATTCAATGGAAAATTCAGAGTCAATAAACTGATTCCAAGTACAAGATGCGTCATTGGCCTGGAAAATTGTTGAAAACAAATAAGTTGAATAAAGTTGAATAATTTAAATTGCCTCGATGTATTTATTTAGCATTTTTCTATAAATATTTGAGATTCTATCATATAACATTACACAACAGCAGTGTATACAAGTAATAACAGAGAATGCAATTATAGAAATTCAAAATTTAAATTAAATTATGTTCTAAATAAACTTTATCATCTTTTTATTATTATTTATTTTAATTACAAAAAATTTAAAAAATTATTTAAAAAAAAATAATTGTAAAAAAATATTAGGATTGAAATTTGTTGAAATTAAATAAATCTAATACAAATAATAGTACTTAAAATTGTGATTTTTGAAAAATAATTGTAGTAATTGGGATTATGTTAAATAGTTATAGTGAATAATTCTTATTTTTCTAATTCAGATTCAAATTTTCACAAATTACATGATAAAAATTAATATGTTGATGATTATTACTTAAATTAGTTATATTTGAACTAATCTATACCACTTTCGTATATATGTAGATTAAATTCACAGTTTGATATTTTTCGAACTCCACACCTCTGACATATTTCAGCCATGAGTATTAATTGTACTGTGAGTAATTATATCAATTTAATGGTTTTGATATTTCTCGAGATCTTATCTCATTAAGTGTTTCGTGCCAATTTTTATGGCTCTATTAATTTTGTTCAACTTGCTATTTTAACTAATTCAATTTCCGTTTCCTGTATATAGAAATGCATGTGAGTCTTGGCAGTTCACTCTATTAGTGTTGTACATAATCTTGTGCATTGAAGGTTATAAACCTTTTCAATTAATATGAGATTAACAATGTTCAAGTCTTACCACATTAACTTTATCCTTCAAATATGATTTATTCTGAATGTAGTATGGTTGAAACCATAGGTAATAAAGATAAGGTTATAAGGCCATAGGTAATTATATAAAGACTTTTATCGTAAGTCGTGGTGAGTAAATTAAGTTATGTTTGCACTATATATTGTACAGTGACGAAGGAAGCTGACCCCCGAGCTACTTGGCATCAATGGTGAACTTCTCTAGACTGGCCCACAGTCATATATAACATTACTAAGTACACATCAGCGACATGCTAATAAGAACATCATAGATAAAATTATGATGCATGGAGCTTTTATTACTTGTATGATTAGAAGTTGCAAATAGAACATATGAATAACACTTTAAAATTGGAATCTATCACATTCAAAATGCTCAACCATAGATTAACTAATTATAAGTATATTATAGTTAAAAAAATAAGTTTTTATTTGCCTTAATTATAATTTAATACTTAATAAATAAATATATATATATATATATATATATATATATATATATATAGTAGATATTTATATATATAAATAAATATATATATATATATATATATATATATATATATATATAGTAGATATTTATTTTGTTCAATTTGCCACTTCTCTTTAAATTATTTGTGCTAATAGTTTCTTTATTTATTATTTATATTACTATGTTTATTTATTACTTTATACTATTAAATATTGAATTGCAATTGCAAAATACTACTAATTTATATAATTTTTATAATGTAAATTTAGTGAATTATGATAAATAAATATAATAAATTATTTTTTAAAATAAGTTTCCACTTAAATTATTATTATCAATAATTTTTTGTATAATATTTAGGTAAAGATGAATTTCTTATAAATTTAATTTGCATAATATTTATACATCTTCTATACTATATATATTTTTTAAAATAAATATTCAATTTTATTTTTAGTTGTTGCTACTTAGTTTAATTTAATTACTAATTTATTTTGTATTGTTATTATGTAATTAGTATTGGTTAAATGTAATTAATATTTAAGTTTTTTCACACCGTTGTTAAAACACAAATTAAGCTTAAAAAAGAAATTACGCTAGGGACGTTGTTTAGTGTTCATTAAATTATAAATAGTCATTAATATATTTTTGACTTTCCTATGAAATTTGATTGAAAACACTTTTAAGAACTATTAGATCCAGGTCATTAAATAATTTGTTAAAAAACATAAATTACAGATTTATGTTTTTCTGATTCCAGGATTAAATTAAAGTAAATCCATATCAAATCTACATGCTGTTACATGAAAATATTTGGTTGATTGATCCCATGTATAGCAATAAGGATTAGACCCCATACAACTTATTCATTAGCAATATATTCCTCTAGTTACGTCACTATATAGGCATTGAATCTTATTACAGGGAATTAAATGGGGTAGAATAAATATTTCAATTTATTTAAAGAGAGTTAAATGATGTAGAATATGAACTCAATAGAATTTCGGTTTGTGGATTTGTTTCAGTTTTCATCAATTTGTAATGTTATCCACATAGTTTTTACTTGCCACTCCAAATTATTGAATTTTGATATGTGAAGTTGTTTAGTTTTCATTAAATTATAAGTTAGTTATTAATATAGTTTCTACTAGGTTGAAAATACTTTTCAGAACCATTGCATCCACATCATTAAAAATTTTTACTAAAGAACACAAATTACAGATTTATCTTTTCTCGCTTCGAGGATTACATTAAAGTAAATCCATATAGAATCCACATTTATCATTGGTCATTTCTTGATTGTACAAATACTCACAGCTGTCCACCTATTCTACTGCGAAAAACATCATGGAAAAAATAAAATTCAAATTTCAATGTTATTAATTATACATAGAATCATTATTAACAATAAGGTTTTCCGCAACGAATATGTAATTTATGACATTCATTATGCAAACGCAGATCTAAATTGGAGGATCTAGTGATGTCACAGACATCCCATGTAGATCTCTTGATATCAACAACCATTAATTCAAAATTAAATAGCATAAAATTATAGTAGTTGTACCAGTTTCTACTTTGCAATTGTTCTTTTGCTTGAAGCTTTGTGAATTTTATTTGCGCTCTTTAGATTTTCTGTTCTTGATCGTCGAAATATTTGTATTCTGCTCAAGACATCTGCAAGTAGATTTATTGTGTGACTCGACACTCTGCAAGAAAGCTTTCGCAAGTCAGGTTGGAACTGTGCCCCTCCGGTTAGAAGGTTTGCTAAGATAATTTCTCTTACTCTTTCACGTAATTCCACACATTAAATTCACTTTCTTGCTTCGATTCTGAGTGCAAAGTGGATGATATTCTACCTGCAATTTACATATTATGGACTGTGCTTTTAAATGATAGTTGATGGAACATTAATGATTGAAATTCCATTCGAATTTGATAAAGTTGGTGCGTCCTACAATTCTCATTTCTTTTTAACAAATTTACAAAGTTCCTAGAAGTACTTCTCAAGATTATATCATACAGAGGAAACATAGAAAACAAAATATTTTTTAGGTCCTTGACATGAGAATACCATTTGTATCAGCTTAGGAGGACTCAAAGTCATTTCCCTTGGAACGACTTTGTTTAATAAAGCCTACGTTCATTAAAAAATGTAGATTATTATCATTATCATTTTCTGAATCAAATTCCACTTCATTTGTAGCTTTGGTATTAGCAAATCAAAAACTATGTTCTTGTTCGACTTAAATTTTTTTTGCCATAATTTTAATTCTCAAAAAGATAAAATACTTTTCCTAATTTTAATTTTTTTAAAATTATTATCTAATTAAAAATTACTTCGTTGTAATTTTAATTTTTCCTAAAACCTTCAAGATTACGTCGTAATTTTACTTTTCAAAAAAAATTATATCACACAGACTGTATGTTTTGAAGTTTGTTTATATTTTCAACAAAAAAATATATCTCAAAGAGTGTATGTTTTGAATTTTGTTTCCATCACATTATTTTATTATTTGATTGAAAATTAAAATATATATAATCTGATATAGAATAAATTTTGTCATCCTATAAATCCTTGCCTAACTGGATTCTATACCATTTATGTCGCTGTAAAAATGCATTGGCTCTGCATTATTTGGCTTTGTTTTTTTTTTTTTTTTCTTTGTTTTTGTTTATTATTTTGCAATTTTAACTAACCTGGACAGTACAGTACTACTAGGAAGACGAGTTTGAGTGAAATTTTCTGACAAAATAGTCTTTTGTTCTTAAGCTTTCGATTTTGTCAGAAATTTTTTCATTGTGGTTCTCCAAATTTGATGTATGATCATGCTCTTGAAGTAATTCTCGAGTGATCGCTACAGTCCCATCTCTTAAGCTTTCAATTTTGTCAGAATTTTTTTTATTGAGGTTCTCCAAATTCGACGTATGATGATGCTCTTGAAGTAATTCTCGACTAATCACTACAGTCCGGTTTCTTGCATCTACAATCTGTGATAAGGTTCATTGTTTTCCAGTTCCCAATCTTTAGGTGTTTATTCTGATTCTTGAAATATTATATGAATTTTGTGTTGAACTTCCTGATGACAGAGGGTTTTACAAAATAGTGACTACTTCAAGACACAGTGCACAAAATTTGACTCTATGTCTCTCAGTTCAAAAAAAAATACTGCCATCTAAACCTATTCTATTTCACACTCTTCTCTGCTTTTTAAAATAAAAACATATGAAACTGTTACAAAGACTCTCAGGCCTTTTATATGTGGAAACACATATTACACTAAAAATAAAATTAAAGCAAGACGCCCTTTCGGAGCCACCCAAAATGAAGGCTCATATTAAAAACATTGAAATGTTTTAACATTAGCTCTTATAACAAAGTACTTTATAAAATTTTTGTCATGCATATAAAACATATTAAAACCTTTCACATAAAACCTTTGCATTGTTCACCATTTTAGAAAGTGGTTCAAACACAAAAAACTAGAGATAAAAAATGGAACAGTGAAAACAAAAGTAGTTAATAGAACAGATGCAAAGCCAGGGGTAGTTAACACAGCCCCAGAAACAAAACTCTATGAAATAAATTAAAGTTCAAGCTATTTTGTGGTCATTGGTATCCTCCAAGAAATTATTGCATCTTGTGCATATTATGGAGGCAAGAAAATGCAAGCACCTCAGTTGAAAGTTATTCAGAATTAATCTTTAAACAATTTCTTCCAAAATACAAGACACCTAACATGAGTCATCAGTCTAATTGATCAAGTAAAAGCAACACTAGGAGCAGTCAAAACAGAAGCAGCAAATAGAACAGATGCAAAGGCAAGAGTAGTTTATAGCTTATGTAGTTATAGCTTATTGAGAATAGTACTTGTTACACTATAGTCTAGAGATTTATAGCAAATTAGAGTAGCTACCCAAATAGTCACATTATTCTTATTGCTATGGACCTATGGTAGTGGTAGTCTTAGTCCCATGCCCTAAGTTATTATTATAGGATCTTAAAGAATTTATATAGTATAAATCAAGATTGTTCTATGTCATCTATTAGTCACATTATCCCGCACAAGTTACTATGTCTCAACTTCTGGTATTGCTCTTACTCTTCAGTCAATTGATACCTTTGGATAGTTAATTTGTTGTTTTTTTCTTGATGTTTTAACAAAGTTAGGTGCCACTTGCTGCGTTGAATCGAATATATAAATTTGGAATGATGGAATGTAGTCACATGCAACTTTCAAAGACACTACAACAACTAATAAAAGAATAAGACACCGATAATACCAAAATAGACTTTAGAAACAAAGCAGCGGAGAAAACAAGTGTTGGATACTTTGCATGTAGACCTTCTAAGAAGTGGTTTAGCTGCAATTTCAAATGGTGCAAATGTTGTTTTTGTATGCAGTACATTTTTTAATATGAAAAAAATAATAAGAAGTTGTCAAAGATCAACACGAAGGAAAGCAAAGAAAAAAACAAATAGTCAATACTTTAAATCTAGATGTCGTACCAGGTCGTATAGATATGACTTCATATAATCCAAATCTTGTTGTTGTATACACCCCCATTGTTAATGTCCATATAAAAATGGTTGGTTATTAGAAATCATCATAGAATACATTTATTTGTCAATATTTGCTACATTGACTTGCAAGTACATGATTTTGTGCAATAAGGTTGGGACTTGCATAAGGGATGAAAAGGGTGAAAATGTGAAGTTGGGTTACACTTTTTGCCCTTTTTTGAGAAAAAAATTTCATTTTTTTCGGTTCTTCAACTTTCTGCAAACTATAACAATTTGTTTGTGTAGAATTTCATTTTGCGATAAAAATAAAATTTGTGAGAAATTTTGTTAGCTTTCTATTACTTATTTTTTGAAATTTTTTTATGCAGATTTGATATGTCAACTTAGCGTTTCTTTGAGTGTGTGTTTCTTAACAATCAAAGGATTCATAAGAAATCATGTTATGACGCAATGTTGTATTCATTGAAAATTTGTGTTTTTGAAAAAACAAAATGTGTTACAACAATCTAGACAGAGTCTACTTTGTTTTCGTCATATTAACAAAGCCAATGGATGCATATCATAATTACTAGAATTTTTTGAGCTGGTCTAATACGAAAAACTGCGTATTTTGGATATGTTTCGCGTCGCAAGAAATTTCTTAACATATAAGTTATAAACTAAAAATCTAAAAGCTACCCATTAGAGACGACGGACCAATATAATGCCCCATAATTTTTTCAAATTTTTTTACAATGTATTTTGGGAGATACAAAATTTTGATTTCACTGAATCACAATGACCCTCACAAATTGTTTGCACCCATTTTATTAGAAAAATAATTAAAATTAATAAATGTTTATGAGATTCCATAAAAGTTATATTTCCTGAAAGTAGATTCAATTCTGAAAATTCTTGTCTTGGTTCCGACAATTAATTAACAACCTTTTATGGAGTTTAATCAGTCCAAAGTTGCAGAACCGTTTTCAGAGCCTGGTTTTTGCATGATTGGTGACATGTTAGTTCGGCCGAACTATGTTTTCCGCTTAAGGCTCGTTAAATCTAACGTTTTAATAGTTCGATCGAACTTTTGATCAAAATTTCGGCCGAACTATTGTATAACTCTCCGTCAGTCGAAAAGTTTTGCGGAGCCCCCTACTAAAACACATTTCGTGTCAATATAAATTGCCGAGAAATGATTCACAATTTTCGCACATTTTGCACACTTCATCTCATTTTACAAAGATCTTGGTTTGGGTTCAAAAAATTTTCTTCAAAATTTGGGTTTAAGAGCATTTCTTGGAAGCAAATTGATTTTACAATTTTGGGTTTAAAGAATTTTTTTGTTTGGAAGACATTTCTTGGAGGTGGCGTGATTTTGGCAAAAATTGTAAAAAATTTCTTGGACGTACATTCAAAAGACATTTCTTGGAGGTATGTACGTGTTTTGAGATGAATTAAATCTTTTTAGCTTCGTTTCATTTTTATAAGACATTTTTCTCTCGTGTGTTTTGGATTGGAATATGTATTTTTTAGAAAAAAATTTACACTTAATTTTTTTAAATTAAATCTTTTGTGATATTTTTTGTAATTGAGTTATTGTCTAATTTTTTGAAGGAAATTTTTTGAACTTCATACCCTATTATCATGGGAAATCAAAGAACTTGTGCGAGAAAATATGATCGAAAAAGATACCCTGAAGCACGTAGAGAAGAGACGAGACAATCTCGCAAAAGAAAGTTAGAAGCCCTCTCAAATATTGAAGAGGAAAATCAACCTCAAGCAGAAATTGAAGCAGGTATGTAAATGTAAATATTATGATCTATTGATATATATTTAAAATTTTCCTAATGTAAAATGTGAAGATTAATTTTTATTTGATGAACTAGTTTGAAAAATATTTTTTTTAATGTAAACAGACAGAGATATTCCTCATAATATTGAAGAAGAAAATCAACCTCAAGAAAAAATTGAAGCAGGTATGTAAATGTAAATATTATGATTTATTGATATATTTAAAATTTTCCTAATGTAAAATGTGAATCTTAATTTTTATTTGATGAACTAGTTTGAAAAATATTTTGTTTAATGTAAACAGACAGAGATACTCCTCAAAATATTGAAGAAGAAAATCAACCTCAAGCAGAAATTGAAGCGGGTATGTAAATGTAATTATTATGATCTATTGATATATTTAAAATTTTCCTAATATTTATTGACATATTTATTAATTTAGTGATTTATTGAATATGTACTATTTTTTCGAATATGTACAAATGAAATCACTATCGATAATGAGATGTGAGAAAATGTTGACACTCACACATATGGAGATAAAAAACCTGACCATGTTATATGATATCGTGTCAACTGCATTTTTGAAAATCATTTCTTAAATGAGCGAGTGACAGTTCAGGCTCAAATGTTGAAAGGTCTCCTATCATCAGGGAAATTAAAAGAAGCGACGACACTATTGGGTATTCGAAAATCAACCAAAGATAAAAAGAAATGAAGGAAGAGGTGATAAAAAATATGAGTAGTGCTATAAAGTCAATTAAGAGATGTAGAGATAAATATGTTTCAAAAATACGTAGAGGAATACAGATGGCAATGGTTTCACCAAGTACTCAAGAGAATCGTTTGATAACATCTATGGCACGAGCACTGGGAACCTCACGAAAAAATCTACACAAAAATCGAAAATTTAGACTGCAAATAGATGTAAATGATGAACTCACTTGTTGGAGAGCTATTTGTAGGCAACCATACAAAGATAGACTTGGAGAAGATGTTAAAAAAATAACATATGAATATTGGAAGAACAATTCACATGCTTCACCAACTGCAAGACATGTGATGTGAAGAAGAATAGCGTGAAATTAGTACGAAGAACATGAAAAAAATCTCTTGGAAACCACTCAGATAGAGCTATTCAACAAGTTAAAAGAAGAGAATCATCAAATTCATGTTTCACTCAGTGATTTTGTTGAACAAAAACCATGGTATGTAAAACCTATCACCGTACGTGACACTTGTTGTTGCCATTATCATGTGGAATTTGAGTTATATTATGACACATTCCTTGATTTCGGTAGAACATTATGGAATGATTCACCTCCTCCTTCCACTATCTGTGAATTCATATCTCAAATTCTATGTGAAAGAGAAAGCGATGAACTATTTTACAAAAAGAAATGTGTTGGTGGTAAAAAATGCGATGATTGTGGAAATTTGACTAAATTTCAAAACAAATATCATATTGATATAAATGATCAATCATTTTCCAACATGAAATTGAAATGGAAGAGATATGAATATATCGATACATCGATTCAAAGTGCAAATAGTGTTAAAAGAATTGAATTACTAGAAGAAGAAATTTTTCTGATAGACTTTTTGAGAAAGTTTGAGGCAGAAATTTACAAATACACCAAGAATTCCCATAGAGCTCGATGGAAAGACTTGCAATTCAAAAAATCTCGTGAATTTTTTCCACCAGGGACCATTTTGTTAGTGATTGATTTTGCAGAAAACTACACATTTGTTCCACAAAAAGAAATTCAAAGTGAATACTATCATTCTGACCAAGTCTCCATGCTCGTCCATATTCTATATAGAAATGCTGAACAAAATTTCGATCATATAGAAAGCACGAGTGAAAATTTACATATCATTAAAGAATATCACTTTTATATCGGTGACGATCGTACACATGATACATGTTTTGTACAACATTGTTTTGGAAAAAATTATGATTCATTGAAAAATCGTGGAATAACATTCAATGAACATTGGATATGGTCAGACGGATGCGCAGGTCAATTCAAATCTGCATGATCATTCTTTTGGTTGTGTTGTCTTCATAAGAAAACCTGCATTAAACATTGTTGGAATTTCTTCGAGACTGGCCATGGAAAAGGAGAACATGACGGTGCGGGAGCATGCATAAAATGAGTACTTCGAAGATATCAAATGAACCACTCTGCACGCCGATTTGTGAACGCTGAAGAAGTTGTTCAATGGTGCATCGCTGCTCTAAGCCATGAGAAAAACCCATCAAGAGAAGTGCGATGGTACATTCAATTTAATTTATATTGGAAATCTAATTTTAAACATTGTACATTTATCATGCAATGATTATTTTTAATTGTATTTTGATATCATATTTACAAATTCTTTTTCTAATTTTCCATATAAAGGTTTTTCTGGCATATTGGAAATGAAGACGTAGATAGATCAATTGGAAATGACGTTGAAACAATAAAAGGGACTTGAAAATTGCATTCAATTCAAACAAAGTTGTCCAGAAATGTGTTTGCATTGGATAAAAGAAAATATTCTTGTTTTTGTGATGTTTGCATAGACAACACAAAATCCAATGATGTTTGTGAAAACAAAATGTATGTGAATGATTGGAAACATACAGAGCTAAATACAAAGGGAAAAATGTCTGTTGAAATGTTTGAAGAAATGCAATCAGAGGAAACTACAATATCATCCGATGGTGATCGAGTTTCTGATCTTGTTAGAGAAGGTAACATTTGAATTACTTTCTAATGATTTAAAGATCTAGAAATAAATTTAAATATGCATAATTAAATGTTAAATTTATTTTATTGTGTAGGAGATGTTTTTGCTGTAATTGCACCTATTGACAATGATGAAAATGTGAAGTATTATTTGATGTGTTGCACTAAACTAAAAATGAAATTATTACAACACTATAATGATCACGGATTTCAGTATGACAGAGGGTCTATTATACTGAAAGGTTATTTTTTCAGAAAAAATCATCAAAGTGGAGACTTTGTTTACTTTGAAGACTATGAACCTGATTCCATAAGTTGTCAATAAAGTTACTTGGTGTGTGCAGCACGCATAAAGTTGATATAAGTTCAATCAAAGAAAAAATCGAAAATTAAGAAATGGAAAATATCAAAATCCGATCATGAACGGATTATTGAAGATGGAATTCCATTAGAATTTTTTTGAGTGAAGTGTCCAAAAATTTATTATCTTTGGATTAAATATGTTTTAGAACTTCCATTACTCAACTAAAAATTGAGTTGCTTATGTTATTTGTGGTTTTCACATGTTACAAATTGTTTGGGTACAAGCATGTGCTCTAGTATCAACTGAAAGTAGTTTTTCTATACATGTGCATTGATGAAAAATGTTATATGTATTGGATATATATATTCTAGAATGAAATTAATTGTTCTTGTATATTAATTGTTCTTGTATATGTTTTCCGACCGTATGGTACAAATTATTTCACTTTATTTTGTAAGGTCAGATTCGTTCCCCATATGGCCTAGCCTCCAAGGGACGAGATAACAAGTGGTTGTCCCCACTTGCCCGAATCTCAGCTTTTAAGTACAATTTTACTGTTTATGGTAGGCATCTTACATGATGTCCTAGCCAAGGATAGATTCTCTTTGTTTCAAGTTTCCGGTAAAAGTTGTCACCGAATGAACTACTAGGATATTATAAATACTAGCTTTGTAAGATCATTTGGCATTCGGAAAAATTCAAAAGTCTTAGACTGTCAATCAATTTAAAGTATCATTCACCCTAGGGAGTGTAAAATATTCAATGTAGGTTGGTGACGATGCTCACTCCTAGCTTGAAGCAGCTCCAATGATCAATTCTTTAATGAATTCCAATGCACTAGACCAAAGTTGGTGACCTACTTGGTTTTTCACCCAAGAAATTCCAAGGTACTCTTCTTACCTTTGGCCCCCAAAGCTACAATGGATTTATAGGAAGGTGAAGAAATTTTTTTTCACTGATAGGAATTTGGTCACATCCCTAATCTCCCCTTATCAAAAAGTTCATATCTACTACATTATCCAGCATGTACTCAAGATCATTATTTCGTAATTAGAATATCAAAATATCATAAGTTCTCACAAAAATACATGGAATACCATTACGACACTCATCTAATAATGGGGAGCTCAAAACCTAGAAAGCTCCTCGTCCCATTAATAATAATGTGTTTAATTTAGTCTTTTAGGTGAGGATTAGGTGTGAATCTTGTTTTCACATACAAAAATAATTAATTTTTTAATTCCATAAATTTGATTATTCACCAAAATACATGTCATATCCACTATTTGTCTCTCCTACAAATTCCCATTATTTTATTAAAATATGATTTTATCTCACCCAACTATCACATGTTCCTAAATTTACTCCTAATTGTTCCCTATGCCCTAAATCTACTCCTAATTGTTCCCTATGCTGCTTTTCCCTTACTTATTTTTAGAAATTTATTTTCCTAGATCCATCATAACAATGGATCTATCAAGCGCCGAGATGGATCAAATATCTAGAGGTGCAAACCTCTTTTTTGAGTGCAAAACTTGAGGAAAGGTTTGCACCTTGAGAGATTTGATCCCTCTCGGCGCTTCATAGATCCATAGTTAAGATGGATCTAGGTTGGTTTCAGTCGTGTGCAACCAAGGAAAAACTATCGATAATATGAGGAACATATGATTAATTTTATCAATAATATGTAAATACATCTAATATTAATATAACCATTTTAAATATGCTAAATATGTTTGAGATTTATCATGTCATTTTAATTTTAAATTTTCTTAGTTACCTCAATTTGTTGAGATGATAAATATTGTAGAATAACTTTAATAATGGAAAATGATCAAATAAAATTTTTGAATGCAAAGTGACAATGTAATAATATTGAATGATAGAATGTGAATAATTAGAATGTAATCAATTACAAATAGCATTTATTGTGATCAATCTTAAACTATTTTTTTCTTCTATTCTTATTTTCACCCTTATTAGTTTTGTCATCTTTCCGTATCGATTATATTAGAAAGAAAGTAAAAATCATAAATCATAAACCATTTAAATATTTAGCTCGAACTCTTATAGTAAACACCATACCTTGTCTCTCTTGCTCTCCAATATTATTAGGTTTAATTATTATAACACAAAAATCGTTCTACATTGTCAATAATTTTTTGCGCTTACAATGAAATCAATGAACACTATTAATCCAATGAATTTATAAGTAATGTACCATCATACATGCAATTATATCAAATCAGAAATCAACATATACAATGAAATCAATGGGGATTGTCTTGTTACAAGTAACATTTCAATTTACCACATGTGCAAATGTAGATTGAAACCATCCAAAACTTTAAGTTTTAAAACCTTAAAACCCTTTTGATTATATATTGTGCAACATTAAAACATTAAACATTTAAATTTCATTAAATATCACATGCAAAATGTAGATTGAAACCATCCAAAACTTGAGTTTTAAAAACTTCACATGCCATGCCAATTATAATTCAACTATCCAACAAAAACATTTAACATTAAATATCACATGCCAAATGTAGTTCAGATGACAACATTACTTCACATTCACATGCCAAAAGTACTAAAACCATCCAAAAATTAAATAAAACAAATTATATAATACCAATGTAATAAAAAATGTCCAAAAATTGTAAATCTCACAAGTATCAAAATGTATCAAGTTTAACAAATTTTAAAACCATCTAAATTTGAAATCAAATCTACTGTAAATCATGTCCATCAAATGGAGGATCTGGCGTCTCAGTCCGCACCCTATCCTGTGAATAGGAAAACTACATACACAATGCACATGTAGTTGAACATTAAAATTTGAAGTTTTAAAAATGAATGAGAATATATATATCTAGAACTTCATGTAAAAAAAAAAATATAACAAAAAAATCATGCAATACCTCGTAAGGTTCCCTCTCCATTTGATGAACAGGTTCTCCCATAGGAACATCTGCAGTGGTAAACTGTACAATATACATGTACAGTTATATATATATATTAAAAACTTTCAAATGAAAATGCACGTGTACATATATAAACTTATTTTCAATAATATTAAAAAAAGGAACTAAAGACAACTTGTTCAAATGTTGTGGATGTTCCTATCTCCGTCGTTAGAGTCCCCGGATTAAAGAAATCTTCTATAGGAACCTAAATTCAAAATTTTTTAAATAACTCAAAATATAGATCTCTCTCTCTCTCTCTCTCTCTCTATATATATATATATATATATATATATATAGATATATCTCAATTTTTAATAGAACTTTTTGAGGTAGAATATATATATATATATAACTTTTAAACATAAATTTTAAACTTGTGAAAAATTGTACATACTTGTGGCTCATCTCCCAATGAAGTAGAAGGTACATCTCCTAATGAAGAAGAAGGTACCGCCATCCCAAAAACATCAGACGGAATCGGTACCTGTTAAAACATTTTATCAAATTATATATATACATACATGTACATGTGTGGTGACAATTATTTATTTTAGAGTCACTTAAAAAACAATAACATGTGCCAACATATCATGATGGTCAGAATCATTTGCATCGTTTCAACCGGAGGTGCCGAACATAATATTAACATTTTCATCACGTATCATGCCTGAGAACTGCAAATGGTGTTTTAACATATAATCATACATTTTTGTTAGATTAATGTACACATACAAATAAATGTATACATGTACATACACATGTATTTATTACAAATTGTACACATGTATATGTAAAAATAATTTCAAACCATAAGGTCACTAACACATACCGTTTCGGTGCCCTCTTCCTCATGAAAAATTAGGTCTTGCAGACCATTGCGACAACTTATTGCATATGTTCGGAGATCTTCAACATTCATATTGTAAATCTCCTCATCTGTACGATAAACAAAATTGGCACGTGCATTTTCATGTGCTCCTTGTCGATTTAAACAAAGATCGACTCCACTCAATCCGCTATGAACATTGTCAATCAGGACATCCCATGCTTCTCGACTTATTTGAGAAGTCTCATTCATCTCTGATCGCAGAGTTTTGACTCGAAACGGTCGACTCACCAATGGCGACTCAAGGTGAGGCAACTCCACATCTCGCTTAGCGCCCTTACGGTTATATAATCAACCTTTCCCTAGGCCAAAAAATTCTGAAGGAAGGTCATTGTAGTTGGGTTTCATACCCAAAAAAAATTCCGCATAAAACATTTGTGCAAAATAAACAGGAACCTCATCATTCCATGGAAGCCTTCCAAAGGCCGCAAGATGTCGATCATACAAATAACTAGCTTTGTTTGGGTGCTTGAAATACTACACCTTCAACATTTTTCTTTTCGGCCCTTCCTTATAATTAAACATTGACTTGGCCTCTGCTCTTGTAACTTTTTGTTTTATGTCCTGCCATTTATCGGGACCCATCACTGTTTCTTTTCTCTTTCTCATCAGCTCTACAAATGAATCAGTCGTTGGCCCAAGATTTCTGTACACATTTACCATTTCACCCAATGAATGTGCAACTATTTCAAGGCTTTGTCGACTCTCAGCAGGTAGAGACAAAGCCACAAAATCTCTTTGCAATTTTGCATGAAGGCTTTCACACCTTTGTAAGGTGCATTCCAACATGTTGGTTTCCCATGGTATATCAGTAATCTCAGCCAGATAAATTGTGTTGGGTTGACAACCTTCTTCTTGAATGTAGCGCGCTGCCCTGTGTCTATTTTGACCACTAGCTCGAACATTTTCAGCCTCTGCATCAATATATATATATATAATTTTGTATATTAGAAAAAACACGTGTAAAAAAAGTTGTACAAATTTAATGAAAAAATATTGAAATTGATGGCAACCTTGATGTTGTTGGTTAACATCTTCTCCAACATGACCCTGCTAAGAACCAGCCCCAAAATGACGTTGCTGAGAACCAGACCCACAATGACCCTGTTGAGAACCAACATCGGTTGATTGGCCTTCGGGGTAATAAATATCACCCCCTTCCCACAACCTGCTACCACTCATACCTTGACCGGTTGAACCTTGGCCACACTCCATGGATGGAGTTGAAACCCTTCTCCTCTTACCTCCTAAAAATTAAAATATGAAACTTATTAACAACTAATTTAACTCACAAAGTTAATAAAAAAATCAATTCCATATGTACACACATGTATGGAGATTTAAGATTATATTTAAATACCGTGAACATCCCCCGATCCCTGAACCTCCATATGGGATTCGGCTGATCTTTGTCGTCCATCCTCCATGATATATATCTATTGGTCGACATTTACACAAAATAGATTTCAAAAAATCATTTTGTAATTTAGTGTACACAAATTATGTACAACACAACTTTCAAAGCAATAATTGATCATGTGTGAAACTAAATTTAATCGAAAAAGAAATTATAAAAATGATAAGTTCACCAAATTGTGCTTTACATGGTAGGAGCACACTTTGTATAAAATTTACCACTTATACACTTTAGTTTGTGGGAGAAACGACACATGTACATAGTTTACCTTAAAGGTGTTGTGTTTTATGGATATTAAAATGAAGAACTTCTATTTAGTCATTGAATTCATTGCTAGTATTCAGAGGAGAGCCACTACCTCATCAAATTCACCTCCTCAAGAAGGCGACAATGGTGAATGTTCAAGGTATAAATTTGCCTTTAATCAAATTGCTTTTGATTATGATAAACATGGTAAATATTCACATAAGATATATAAAAGAACTTGCACATGTTCCTTTTGTGATTTGAATAATCATAATGTTTATAGATGTTGGGAAGAAGATATCCATACACATTGAAACTTTCTAAATAAATGAGGCAAAAATTCAAAGGCCCACTGGACAAGGAAAATGATGTTGAAAATAAGATGCAATTGTTTATTACTCATTGCCATAAGAAAGGTCACCTTGTGGACAAGTGTTGGACTTTGTATCCAACAAGTCATCCACAACATTTGAAGAAGGTGGAAAGAGATAACGACAAGAATGGAAAAGAGGATTCCATAATCGATGAGGGTCAAGATGATTCACATGATGAAGTGCAGCTAAAAGATGCGCCATTGAAATGGTTTTCTAACAGATGGTTAGATTTCTTATCTAATTAAGGCCTTGCATGTATTTTGATGTTTCATGAATTTCTTTGCAAATTCAAAGTATGGTGCATGTTGCATGAAGCAAGATGTTTAAAGTAGAGTTACGTTGACACACTTAAATGCAACAAATATGGAAATTTGTACCCGAGCTCTATTATTTGACTTGAGAGTCGGTTGTTTGAAGAGGCATGTTTTGTCGATTTGTGTTTGGTTGATGGTTTTGTACACCAATATGTAAGAGTACATGGAGATATTCACATGATGTGAATTTTTTTTCTTTGAAGGAGAAAAATGATATGTCAGCGAACTATGTTTCTTGCATGATGTGTTTTCAGTTTGATGGTTTTGTTTGTGACAAGACGTCACAAGATTTTGGGAAGGTCCACTCTTGAGCGAGAGCCTCATGATTACAACCTAATCATGAGAATCAAATGGGAGTGCATCCTTATTTTGAAAACAAATAGGATTCTGAGATAACTAGGACTCAAACCATTATTTTTTAATTTGAAATATCATGGTGTGTTGTTTCAATGCCTAAATCCACAACCCTAACATAAATTGTTTTATTCCTTTTTTGCAGGATTTAGTTGGTTATATTAAAAGTCAGTTGAATTTAAAATTCTTGGCTTAGTGGCATGAACCAAACATATTGTACATATTAAATTCAAGGAATTTCACTCTCCCAATCATTTCTAAATCACCCATATCACCAAGAAAACATGTTTTAAAAGAACATACTTTGGTATGGGAAAGACCTTCGATTTCAAATATTATAAGAAGGTTTTGATATGGTTGAGAGAATGTGGAAAATAGAATCCATAAACAAATTATTTTTCAAAAAGTATTACTTTCAAAGTATCAACAAGGAACATGTACAAGGGTGTTCAATGAATTAACGCTACTTATTTAAATTCCATGATGTATATCTTACTCATAATTTTAACAAATTATTAAATAATGATCTAGATTGGATAATTATATTATTTGTCATATATTTTGATGCTTATAGAGTAAAAAAACTTAAAGAATCAACTTGTAGGGTCATTTTAATGGTGGGTGGAGAATTGGGGTCTAAAACCTTTTGGAGTCATTTTGAGGCATTAAATGACATTTCTGGGGGTCAAACGATTATCCCTTGTGCCAAAATCTTGACCATTATTCTACACTTAAAGACATATCCAATGGTGCAATAAAAACATCAAACGAAGTTCATTCAAAATTTATGACTTTAGTAAGTTGACCTATCATGTTGACCACCATGGTACGAGAGAATGACATCTTAGCCCCATTACTCATGCATGGAAAGCTAACTACATGTGGAATTTTAACAAGACTCTAAAAGGTATAAAATCACAAACCTCGTTAATGGTTGACAGAGTCAAATCTTACACCTAGTTGGCTATCACACTAGGTTAAATACTTGGCCACTAGGAGGAATAAGAGTTCCATTTTGTGTTATTGTATTTTTTTCCATAGTTGAAAATACAATTAGGAGTGTGAAGTTAGAGAGGAAAATGTATGAAGTTAAGTTTTTATAGCAACCTTACATGCTAAAAGTCTTTGCTAACTCTAGAGAGATTACCTCTTTCTTTGTACTCGCATATTTTCCATACCAGAAAAGAGAGAGTAGAGCATGTTTACATTTTAGTGTTGTTTTTCTCCCATAAGGATTTCCTAGGGAAAAAGGAGTCTAGAGCATCATTACTTTTTAGGGTTTCTTGTTTCCCATATAAGGATTTCCTAGGAAAATAATTGTGTTGATTGTCTAGAGATATTTATGTGTGTGTTTCATTATGTTCTCTATTTCTTACATTTTGTTTCATTATGTTTTATATTTCTTACATTTCTTCCCTCCTATTTTTCTTTCAAATAAAGGTTTATAAAATGACATGAGAAGAAACATGTGAGACTTGGAACAATAATTTTCATTATATATATGGAAGGCAAGAAGGATTATATCCCCTTAAGCTTAAGCTTATTTAGTTTGTCAATTTTTATCATATATTTTTTGGTAAGGGTAAATGCTTTTTTAGCTATAGTACAAGTCATGAGTTCCCCAATTTTACCTCATGTAAAGCATGATTCTAGGATTACTACAATTTGTACTTGGTTTTTTATTGTGATGATGCCCTGTCTCAATCACTTGGACATCTTTTGATGGGTAGTTAAATCTTTATAACAATACTTAATTAAAATTTATCTATTTGTATTATGTGAAATTATGTAAAAAATGGTATACTAATTTTCATAAAATTGGGTTGAGTTTATTATATATTTCAATGAAAGTTGATTAAATATGTTTTGTTTAAAAGGATCTAACAATTTTGTTGAGGTATGAATTTTCAATTTTGTGTGGATCTCTATCAACCTTCACTTCCTCATTTCTAGAAAAAATCTACTTGCTCATTCGTATACCCACTTTCTATTCAAATGCATGAGTTTTGAACTCTCAAAAACTATGTTTTTCCACGCAGAAAAATTATGTCACATTTTATACTAACTCTAAATATTATTTTGAAGTTTGAATTACTGTTATTATTTTATATAATTTAACATTAGATATAAGTTTAAATTGAAAGCTACTTAGATGAAATATAGCTTAGATATGGCATTTGCAAATTATTATCTATTTATTGAACTAAAGGACATAATTATTACACATGTTTAATTTACATTCAAATGTTTCTTTGATTTATCTCCTATAGCTTAATGTAATGCTAGATATATAATTTCAGTTGAAGGCCCATGAGATAAATATGACTTCTATGTGAAATTTGTATTGAATCATCTATTTGTTGTGTTATATGAACATAATTGGTACGCATATCTAATTTGCATTACTAATGTTCATGTCATGCTTCTTTAATTTATCTTTTATAGATGACCGGAGCATCCCTTTTTAATCTATCCCTTTTGACTTCGGATATTGGGCAATACTCATCCGAATATTTTTCTAGATCATAAAGAAATGAGTAAAATTGTATTCCATTTGTGTCAATGTTAAGGTTAAGCACATGGATTAAAGTTTTATATAATATACAATGCCACTCTGTACATTTATATCTAAAGAATCCAAAACCTCATTCAAGACCATATGTTTTGTTGGTGTAGTTTGATTGGTTATATTGCATTGCTTTTGCAGTTGTTGCTGTGGGCCTCACCATCTAGTGATTTTAGGTAAAAAAAATTATTTACATGGAATTTTTAAGTATCCTAGAATGTTTATTATTTATCACTACTAGCCTTGGTGATTTAGTTGTTTGTTTTGATGCTGCTTGGTTACCCATATTTAATAGTTGTTCATGTTTAATTCATTGTTAAGGCTTTTTATTGGCCTATCAGGATGTATTTTTCTCAAATCCATAATGGCTAAAAGAATGAAATTTATCTATGAAAAAGAGAGGTCATATGGAAAACAAATTGTTTGCAAGTGTTCTTTTGAACCCATAGAACTTGCAACCCCAATATGGATAGAATACTAAGTAATACATTGCCTCCTCATCTAACTTAGCCAGGGATTTCCAATACTATATTTGAGTTGGCTAGCTCCATTTCAAGATATTATAATGTTAGATTATTATTTCTATAGATTTTTATTATGGTAGTAAAATGTTACAAAAAACCGGAAACTACAAATAATATTATTCTAGATATATGTAAAAAGGACATGGTAGAGAAAATCAAACAATATTAAACTTTTCATAAATAGTTTAGATCTAAATACATTTTCTAATTTTGATTGTAAATTCCAAGCCTTAAAGCAATAATTTTTCTAATAATTTTTTTTTAATTAATAAATAAAAAAGAAGCATTTTCAATCAAAATCACATCCAACATATAATAAAAATAATAAAAACAATTTAAAACTTCATACACTATGACATTACTATATGGCAAAGAGCATAAAAATATACAAGAAAAAAATCCTTTTATATAAAAATGGAGAGCTTCAAATATACAAGAAAAAAAATCTTTCAGCCTCCTCGTATCCCAGAGAAAGAGTTGCTCAAACAATCATATTTTAAACAATTAAAACTTGGAGAAAATCATCTGTTTTTGAATTTCAATTATATAAAAAATTAGTCAAATATTTGAAATCTTTTTTTTGGCTAGTTGCAGAGTGTAGGTGCAGTTCTAGCTAGAGAGAGACTCCAAGAAGCGGTTTCAAGACAGGGCAGGTTTCCAAGATTCCAGTCAAGAAGGGAGGCAAATATTTCCAACAAAATATGTTGTCTGTGTTTTCTTTAGTACTCAATCGAGGTTGTATTAACCTGCAAGCGAGCCTGATGTTTCTTATATAATCACAAGGATTATTAAAAAGTCGGTTCCACTAGGGAATGGTCTGTTATTCCAATTGACTAGATGATATTGTTCAGAAGTGTTACTGGTACTTCTGACCTGCCAAGAAATGTTTCTATATCCCTATGCATATTTGAATGGATTATAATGTTTAGTTTATAATGGAGGGCAACTTTCTTCACGGTTGATGACAAAACCACTATACTGCAAGGATCTTTTGAACGTTCTGTCATCTGAGGGATATTGCTGTGAAAATTCCTATTAGGAACAGGGGCTGGGATTTTGAAACTTCTACAGTACTTGTGGCAGAGATCTCACTATGAGGATTTTGTCACAAGGATGTTAGATGAAAAACAAGTCTTACAAATGAATGGATCATATAATAAAGGTTCCACCTAATTATTTAGTTCTACAGAAGTACTCATTCGTCAAGAGGGTTAGAGAATTAGGAAGCTACTTTCAGAATGAACACCTCGTCGGAAAAGAAAGCTTTAATGATGTAGGTTTTTCCTTTTGTTAAAGATGTCCCAGAAATTCTGTTGCAAATGATGGATAAAAAAGGAGGACGATACCTATAGTTCATGTCCTTGTTTTTCAGTAATATCTCATCTCTATATTATTCTTCCCTCCCTCACGTGCAGTAAAAGTAATGACATAAACTTTTGTAGGTAGAAATTCAAGGACGGTGAATAAAATCTTTTTTCTCAGACATTTAATGGATAGCAGTTGCAAGAACGAAGAATGCAGAAGAATACCTATAGATGCAGACTATGACTATCCAAGGGAATGATGGTGAATTCTTTTGAATATCAATGTAATAAATTACATCAATACATTCTGTAGAATTTCTGACATTTTCTTAGCCACCAAATCTCCTTCCTAACACAAAGGCGTTGTATAATGGCATGCTTCACTATCCTAACCGGAAAGAAATATATATTTTTTAGAGCAAGAGTCATAGTAAGGCGGAACGAAATCCCATAAAAGGGGTATGCCATTGTATTTTAATAGAGTTAAATGGCACATTGAGACAAATTTAATCATTATTTCAGTAGCTTTGTTCAAATTGTTGAAAGTAAATGTCATTATGATACAAAGAAATTCGATAGGGGTTTGATACACTGCAAGTGACATTTGCAGGTGGATTTACACAAGTGGGTGGAGTGATTCTTGGTTTTCCTTCTTTAAAACCTCTTAAAGAAATTCTACGAAATTTTTGTTAATCACAAAGATTGTAAGTTCATTATATAGCACAAAGATTGTAAGTTCATTATATAGTATATGTTCTTCAAGAGAGATTTTGTATCAAGATTTAAAAAGACATTTAAAACACATTTAAAATACAGTCATTTAAAACATAGACATTTTAATACACATAATTTTAATAAAATACAGACACCTTTTTTTATTTCAACGCACGAAAATTATTTCGCGGGCATATGGAGACTTACCCGACAAAGTTGACGAGCGTGGACGGCAGGACCACCAGTGCGGCGGCAGCAGCAACAGCGTGAACATAGCGAAAATGATAAACTACAGTAAAACCGTGCAAAAAATGAAACAGTAAACCATAAAATTTCGCAGGCAATTTATTTATAGAAAATAGTTCGGCCGAACTCATAGTTCGACTGAACTTTTGTTGCCGGTTTTCCAATCTCCGGAAAAAATTTTGTTTTCCCGCGTCGTCAGTGTGCCGTCAATCTAAACAGAATCACGAGTTCGGCCAAACTTTATAAGAAAGTTCGGCCGAAATTTAGAAAATGTTTGGCTGAACTATTGTTGAAAAAAAATTTCGGCCCCCTATTCTCACAAAAGTGTAACTGAGCTTCGCGTATACACCCTAAGACAATTCTCATGTTTAGCTATTTGTATCAAGCCTATTGTTGCTTTCAAGATGCTACTATGCTATAGTGCATATCTAACTGTACATACATATTCGTAATTACAACTATGTTGTTTACAGCTAGCAAGATTAGCTTTACTAATCAAGACAAATTCAATATGTATTTCATGCTTTCTATTGTATATAAAATTGAATTATTTCTATAATACATAGCTTGTATATGAGATTCATGTTTTCAGAGACAATAATGAATGTTGCATCTTCTTTGTTTTGTAGTGATACTTTTGAGATACAGAGAGATGCAAAATAGGAACTAGTTACTTGCAAATTTGCTTCTCTTATTTTACTATTTTGAAATAAAAGGTACAATATAATAGTAAAATTAATATTTTGTGCCAGTAAACATTATCATAGAGATATATTCAATAAAGAAAAAAATATTATAGAAGCTCTTCTCATCTTCGAGGAAAAAAAATCTAAGATACATAGTACTTAGTAAACAAATCACCATACGAAACTGAAGAATAAATACATAGAAAAAAAATGGTTGAAATCATAGACATTGAAAACTACCATCCAGCAAAAAAAAATCGGATAGATACTAATATTGATATCGTTTTAATGAACCATAGTCTGTTTAGACTACAACAATTTGCATATACTCCTGGAGATTGTTTGTTCAATGCATTTGAAGTGCTTCTGCACTTTCGTTACTTGTCTATTGAACTGCGCAATGGAATAATAGACCATTTTATCAATTTTATACATCAAAATGACACATAGGCAAAATAATCATACCAATATGAACTAGATCCTGTCATGTTATATCAACTTCATGGAATTCACGATGTTGACACATACCTTTGTAGAATGCGTTTTTCTACATCTAATAGCAATTTCCAATCTAAAAGAGGTCTATGGGGAGACACATTTTGCATATGGTGGCTATCAAAGTGGTTGAACATACCAATTGGAGTCTGATCCCTAACAATGAAAACAAGGTATTTTTTCTTCAACCACGATCTAGATACAATTCCACTAAACATTTTGTTTCATGATACAGATCCCATTAGTGGACATTTTGAGCCCCTATTATACAAAATATTATGTAGACGCAACTTTGTACCAAATTATTCCTTGTCACCTCTTTGCAAATATCTTGAAAACCATTATGGATCCGTTGTTCATGGAATGCAAATTCATGGATTGCATATAGAAAAAAAAAATATGTCGAAATGTGATAATACCATGTTTAGTGCAATTTTTCATTTAATAGTGAATTTGATGAACAATCTTTTAGAATCTACATTGTCCAATATTTTTGCAATGCACTAATGGCTAGGAGCAACAATGCATTAAATTGTATAGAAAAACACTTAACAAATGAAACTATACAAAGTCAAACAATGGTTGCAGGCTGGCAATAATACCTAATTAATATGGCAATGCCATATGAAAAAGGAGGAGTTGAGGGAACATCATTTTGTTTCCAATGGACATCGATCATATTCAATGTAAACATACAAATATGGTCATTTACTAGTAAAACCATTGTGAATTACTACCAATCAAAAAAAAATTCCAACCAAACATACAACATGTTATCATTTGAAACAAGTACATCACACATTCATTATGTACCATTACTATCAAATCAAAATACAAATTGGTGCAATCTGCAACATAGAATAGTACAAATGCACAAAAACACCAACAATAGAATAAACTTGCACAAATTGAAACAAATGATACGTACAAATGAACCAAATAAAATTAGACAAAATAGAAATAAAATAGCAGATAAAAATTGTTCATCACAAAAAAGTACTCCCACAGAAATTTACAAACGACAAATTGAAGACACCCCAAAAACCAAATGTCCAATATGTAAGACATTGCAATTTCGAAAGAACATCTCAAGCATTGGACTTGAATTAGAAAAAATGTACATAAAAATATCTGGAAAACAGAAGACATTGCATTAAATATCATTTGTAGATCTTGCAAAACAACACTTGCAAATGCAAAGTTGCCTCGCTTTGCAACACCTGAAAAAATAAGACGTAATAAGCCATTGCAAACTGTAACAAGACTTTCAGAGCTCGAGGAAAGACTTGTTGCACTGAGAATTCCCTTTGCAAAAATAAGACAATGTGGGAAGAAGCGATCACAAATGGGCTTAACTGGTTCAATAATCAATGTACCTGTCCAAATGGACATTGTCCAAAAAGCATTTCCACAATCCATAAACAATATAATCACAATTTATATTGCATTAAAACGACGACTAGAATACAAGAATGCATATCAAATAGGAAAAATGTGTGTGCATATTGTCATGAGAGCACTTAAAGAACTATGTTCTCGAAATTTGTATAAAACTGAAAACATTTCCATTAATAGCAATTGGAATCATATACTTGAATTGGACAATAAAGGTAATAAATCCGACGATGACAACATTGATAGCAAAAGTGAAATTGATAGCATTTCAGAAAGTGAAAGGCAAACTGAAACCTTCGTACATGGATTCATAGCTTCACAATGAATTCATGATTTACAAGACAATATTATTGAAATAGCACCAGCTGAGGGACAACAACCACTTGGGATATTCAGAGACAAATATGCAGAAGAAATGAGTTTCCCAACACTATTCTTTGGAAATCCACGTGACAATGATATACTACAAAGATTTCATTACCAAGAAATAGTAAAATGGGAACTAATGCATTGCAGTGGTCACTTTTCCTATCACATCACAAATTTGTTCTTCAAGACCATGCAAATACTCATTTAAAAGGTCATGTCATGCATCTTAGTACGAATAAGAAAAGGAAAATTACAAGGAAGAAAGTTGTTAGAAAAAGATGTTAAGTACAAGCCCAACTTAGAAAAGTTACTAAAAAGTCACATTGGATACATAGATTTCAAACACATAATAATTTCTCCTGATTACCATCAACAAATGCAGAAACATATATTTGCAATGATACGACAATTAGGTCCTCCAACTTTCTTTGTTACATTTACAAGTGCGGAGCATCTTTGGACACCACTAGTACAAACTCTTACTAAATTACATAGCAACGGAAATAAAGACAAACACATTGAAACAATTGAGGAATGCAACATTGATTATCTTGTTAGAAAGGACCCAGTAACATGTACACGTTACTATAGACATAAGACAAATGCATTGAAGAAATTGATCTGTCAAGATAGCACATTTTTTGGCAAAATATTAGATTACTACTTTGTAACTGAGTTCCAAAATAGAGGTAGTGCACATGAACATGCTCTTATATGGATAGAAAATGCTCCAGTATATGGACTTAATACTAACTTAGAAATTGAAAACTTCTTGGATAACTATATAACTTGTAGCACAAGTCACCTTGATCTAGAACTCGAAAAGATACATGAACATTGATCATCATACCAAAAGCTGTAAAAAAAGAGAAGCATCACAGTGTAGATACAAATTTCCAATGCTACCAATGAAAACAACAAGGATTCTTGAACCAATTACTTCGGTACATGGCTCAAGAAATGAAAATTTTTTGTCCTTGCAAAGCACCTTAGAGAAAAAACACTATAACAAATCAACTAGTTATGAAGATTTCTTAGATGAATTCCAGTTAACAGAAACTGCGTACATTGAATTAATACAAAGTACATTAACATAACCAATGGTATTCTTGTAATGAAAACCATCAGAAATATGGAATAACAGCTTTGCATACAATATGCCACACCTATGGAATGCAAATACAGATGCTCAATATGTTCTAAATTCATATGTTGCAACTTCATATTGCAGTTCATATATGACCAAAGTTGACAAATCTATGCAAATGCATTCAAAAGGATACGAAAAGAACATGAAAACAACAAAATTGATGCTATTCAAATGATACGGTCTTTAGGAAATGCTTTTCTTAACCTTCAACAAATATTAGCTCAACAAGCAGTCCACATAGCTCTATCACTACCATTGAATCATAGTTCAAGATAATGCAACTTTATAAGCACAGCAAAAAATAGACGAACACACATTTATACTTAAACCAACTACTCTTCTGAAACAAATTCCTGACAACTCTGAAGATGTTATGTGCAGTTCTATAATTGATTACTATATCAATAGGCCTAATGCTATTAAGCATATATGTTTAGCCAAATTTGTATCAAAGTATAGGAAAGATGGCAGACCAATATCAAAAAGAAAAAAATAAAAAGTAATTCAATTCATTAAATACAAAAAACACATTGACTATGAAAACTATTACAGAGAAAAAGTTTTTCTATATGTTCCATTCGAAAACAATGAAAATGCACTAAAGCAAGACTCCTCTACATGGAAGAGTGCATACATGTTGCATAAGAACATAATAAATAACAATGAAACTAAGTTCACATATAACATGAAAAAGAAATGGGGTGATTTGGAAGAAGAAATTCAAAAAATTGATAGCAACACTGCAACTTCTAATCATCCAATAAAAAAACCTGAAATATCTAATGATGTTATTGAGAAGTATGACTTCGCTAAAGATTTGCAATTTCCCCAATGCAATGAGAAAAAAAGACATCTTAACATTGGTTTTCAATTTACAGAACATCCATTTATGCTTAACAATGAAGAATACTACAAGATTAGGAGAATGCTTAATAAAGAACAACTATCAATACTCAAAGACATTGCAATGAAAAAATGAAAGAACATAGGCAAACATTCTACTTATTTTTGACTGGAGGAGCTGGTACTGGAAAAACATTCACAGCAAAAGCAATATTCCAAATGCTCATGCGCATCTGCAATGAACATTACAATACATACCCTTTGAAACCAAAAGGTTTGATATTAGCATATACAGGTAAAGTTGCATATAATGTAGGTGGAGTTACAATTCATTTTGCATTGCTAATGCCTTTCAACAAATCTAGTTTTATTCCACTTAGCAACGATGTATTAGACAAGTTAACACAGCTGTACGAAGAATCAAGAGTTGTTCTCATTGATGAAGTATCTCTAATTGGAAGTTGTTTTCTATATCAAATTGATGATCGACTAAGAAACATTAAGCACAATCAAACAAAATACTTTGGAAACATTGATATCATATTTTGTGGCGACTTGTACCAAGCACAACCTATACAAGATTCACTAATATTTGAACAACCTACAATAAGAAGGCAACCAATAACATATGACTTTTGGAAAGAGCATGTAAAGTACTATGAATTGCACATTGCAATGCATCAAACAAATGAAAAATTCAATAGCATTTTGAATAGGATGCGTTTAAATAACCAAACAAAATATGATTTGAATTACCTAAATAGACATTGTATTCGAAATGCTCCTAATGATCCTACTTTCCCCTGTCTATTTTTTAGGAATAAATATGTAGCATTACACAACAATAAAATGTTATCTATTGTTCCTGGTGATGAAATTGAAATTAATGCAATTGATTACGAAGAAGAAAACCATGGACACATACCATCTCATGCACAAATAGCAACATTGCCTTCACAAATTGCCCTAAAACTTAACATGCTAGTTGAAATATATCCAGGAAACTATGACTTACAAGACGGTCTAGTCAATGGTGCAGATGGTATCATTAAAGCATATGTAAAGTTAGACAACTTTGATGTAATATGGATCAAATTCTATGATGAACGTGTTGGCCGTCAACAAGCACATAAATTTTCTTTTTTATATAGCAGAGAAATTTCTAGTGATTGGACTCCCATACTACGCACAACAAAGCCAATTTTTGTATTAGCAAAAACAGGCAACTTAAAAATCAGAAAACAATTTCCAATCCAACTAGCATGTGCACGCACAATACACAGATCACAAGGCTTGACACTAGAAAAACTTGCATTTGATCCTTTAGGAATACAATTCCATGGATTAGTATATACAGCTCTTTCTCGTGTGAGAAACATAGAATCATTGTATTTTCTTAGTCCACTTAAGAAACAAAACTTCCGAATTCAACACAAAATTTCTGTTGAAATGGAATGTTTACACAAAAATGCAAAGTGGCAATTAGAATACAACTATTCATTATTAGAAAGAAAAGCATACATTTCAATTCTTTGTCTAAACACTCACAGTTTACAAATACATATTGATGATTTGTTAAATGACTATGATCTAATGCAATCTGAAATCCTATGTTTACAAGAAACGCATTTGAATAATTCAATGCTTCTAAAAAGACTTGAAACATTCAATTTCATATCAAATCACAGTAAACATGGTTTGCTAATTTGTATTAAAAAGCATATAAAGATCTTGAACCATATTCATTTTGAAGAAAAAAACATTGAAGCTACACTAGCAAATATGCTTCATCATGACATGGATATTGTAGTCGTGAATTTCTATGTTGCGCCATATGCAACATTGAACAATACATTGGATCTTTTTTCAAAATAATTATGAAAAATACATTCAAATCAAACAATAGCAATTTTTGGTGATTTCAACATCAATATGCTTGAAAGCAACAACAAAACAAACAAACTAAGATCGTATATGCACAATTACAACCTTCATTTTCTTTTAGAGACAAATAACAATCAACAACTATCAATCATTGATCACATATTGTCAAAAATAACTTATAGATATAAGACTTTCATGTTAGATATATATTGGAGCGACCATAATACTATTTGTCTCATCATTGAAGACAAAAATGCAACACAAACATAGTGCAAATGAAAGTAGTATAATGCTTTTTTCTAGTCAATAGTATCAGACTTGCATATTCATGTCCTTATTATACAAATGAAGTCAATAGTGAACATTGTTACCAAACATACCTTTAATTTGTTTCTAAAAAAAGTCTTTGAAAGATGCATAATAGCCTTTTAACTACTATGACTTTGACTTCTAATTGTATGTCTTGCAGATTACTATAGCTTTCTGCAATGAGTCAAATAGGCAAAGACAAGTCACAAAAATAACTAAACACATTCAAGTTTGCTTGCTACACTAAACTTACTTACCCTTCAATGCATATGTATAGAGATATCTCTATGTTTAACTGTTTACTTCTTTCTACAAAACTATTGCAAGACCTATTCTTATATTACTAGTGCTGACTTCTATAGCACTCTTCTTCATATAGAATTATACTATGCATCAATTATTTACTTCTCAAGCATCACAAAATTCATTTTAATTCTTGAATTTGTCTTTCAACCCATTGTAATATTTTCATGCACAAATGAGACACGCCCCATTGCAAATTTCAAACTATATATAACCACTTTGGATTTATCTAACAATAAACACCACAGAATACTGAAACTTATTCTCCATAGTATTTTAGCACTACGACACAATTTGTTTCACTTTTCATCATCTCAATAATGTTTTGTGCTTAAACTTGACAATCATCACAAATTGCTTATTTACATCAGAACTGTTACATGCATAATTCTATGAATCCCAGTCTTCTTGTTCTTCTTTTCTTGTCAGACTTTAATTCCTTTTCCTCACCCTTCCTCTAGAAACTTGTCAAGCTTCCTATTCACTTTACATTTGAACCCTTTTTCACTAAGATCTCCTCCAATTTCCCATGTTGCTTCTTGTCAACCTCTAAATTGCAATAAAGATAATATCAAATACAAATTAAATTCCTTCCAAAATTATAGCTCTATTTCAGTTACATCAAACTAAATTATTTCATAATCCATATGCATCTTAATTCACGTTGTGCAATTTGAACAAAATGTTTCCAATCTCATCATTATTTCTCTTAATATCCCTATTATCTTTGAAATTTTATCTGTACCTTTTCTTTTTGGTTTCTTTTGTCCTATGGTGTTTCTATGTTATTTTTCATTGGGTAGTATAACAAGCTCAAATGACATATATCTTGATCAACATATTCATTGTGTAAACTGCCAACCACCCATAATAAGCAACAACATCGAAAAGTGAGCTTGATCTAGAAATACATCCATATTTGCTTATTACGCCCAACTTACTTAGTCTTTGATGCATATGTAAATCTTTTCATGCCAATCAGCAGTACCTGAACTTTCATACATCTGTACTAGATGCGTTTACACATTTCTATAGCACTAGAATTGAACCATTTTTTCTCTCACCCAAAAAAACTTCTAATATTTGCAACTCAAATCAGTATATATTTCTATTGCACCAATAGAATTTTATGAATTTAATATTGTATAGTTTATAAGTATTCCATTATCGAAGTTTTTAAATGCAATTAATATTTCTTCCAATAAGTAATATTCAATTTCCAGTACAATATACAATAAGCTTATACTTTTATTTTTATTTTTAGTTATTAAAATTTACCAAACACTTCGTGGTTGCGTTCAAGTCCACCATTCAGTGACGTTGCATCTTTTTCATCTTGCAGTTCTGGACAACAAGCTAGAATAGAAAAAGAACAACAAATATCAAGTGCAACTGAATCAAACAAGTAAGTAAATTTGAAACAAATTCTTATACGTACCATTCACATAGCATTCATATTTATCACCAATATATTTTACTTCTAATTGTTTCTTTTTCCACATCAACATCATCAATACACAGATAGAAAGCAACATATTTAGTTCCAGTTATCATTGAAGAACTAAACATTCACAAAACTGGAAAAATGTTCAATGGAGATGTTACGGTTATCTATAGCACATATCTTGATAAAGTGCACAAAGCATGACAAATACTACGTGCAGATTTGACAGATGCCAAAGGAATCATGACAATCACATTTTCCATACCAACTAAGCTTATTGAACAACATGGACAAAAAATATCACCAAGAAAATAAATATCTATTAAAAATTTAAAGTTCTTCCCAAAACAAATTATGACCGCGATGATTGTGATTGGATTCTGCTGCTAAATGAACTAAGCACCGTATAGAACATACCAAAAATTTCCAAAGAATACAAATTCATTCCAGATACAACAGTAAAACAACTTACAAAAAATACAGAAACATATCCAATTGCAACAATTGTAGAAGTTGTCATAGCTGCACAGAAAGTTGGTTTCCAATATACATTGCAAATTAAAGATGGAAATTTTGATGACAATAGAGAAACGGTAACATAAATTACTTTGAAATGTTTTTATATTGCTAGTTCCATCCTACATTTCAATTCAATTTCAAAAAAAAAAAAAAAAACTTTCTGTGTTCTTTTGCAGTTGCAGTTATTTGAAACATTTGCACCGCTCTATGATGAAATTGAGCAAGAATTGCAAAAATTCCATCTTCCAATTATGTTATTCAAAAACATAATGAACAGGAAAGAACTAAAGGACATAACACTTTGAACAATGCAAGCTACATTCATCACAAACTTGAACGCAGATGCAATAGAAGAACTCAGAAAATTGAACCCTCCAACATTCTCTGTAAGTACAAATGAAACAGTACCTCTACTACTCAATATGCAATTGTTTCTTCATCTGTTTCTATTTTTACATATGCTACTTCTCCTCCTCTATGAACATATAAAAGGAACATTGACAATTGCAAGCATTTACTCTACACCATTTCAACCAGTTTTTGTTGAATGCAATTCACCAATACCAGCCTCTACAATGATAGAGGAGAATACAGTTGATTGCCTAAAGTGCAATAAAAATTCATCCTTTTCCTATTCACAGTGTCTTAATTTCATAATCAAGTCCAACAACACCAATTTGCAATGTTTCATCCGAAGCAAATTCATCTTGAAACAGTTACTTCCCAACCTAGTGCATATGTCTTTTCAAGACTATGTTAAAAGCAAACAAGCAACAATGTATATGCTACGCGATTTCAAAATAAATGGTACATTTACAATCAACGAAGACAATGAGCTCCAATCTTTTGATAGCAATGGAAGCCCTACCAAGGCCAGGTATACTTATAATTATTCTTCATCTTTCAACAAAAAATCAAATATATGAAATTTAAATTATGCTATCCAAAATAGCAAGATTTCTACTATTTTTTCCATTTTCTTTGCAGCACCACCACTTCTACAAACATTGGCTACAACAGAAACACATAGTAATCCAGAAATCAGTTCAAAGTTCTTCTCAATATTTGTACACGATTTTACTGCTCAAATATGCCTTTCTCAAAGTGCAGTATGTTTGCAACATTTTTCCAGAACAAGAATGTTTTCATAGAACAATTACAAACAAAAATTACTACTTATACTTATAGTTTTTCTTCTACCTATTCACAGATACTTTCAGACTTAATATATGTATATTTAAGAAATATATCTTTTCCATTTGACATTTACAAATTTTTTTAGATTTCATACATATATGTTCAATGAATAGAACATGTCTTTACAATCTGACATTATATATATAAATGTTATAAATCTATTTAAAAATTTCCTGAAAAAATATTTGTATAGACATGATGCCTGGGCTACTTCCAGTCTTCTGTCTTGTGGTTTATTGGTTTTTAAAAAATCGTAATTGACATGTGGAACATTAATTCATCTCTGTAAAAGAGCGAGAGGCACTAAGATTATTTGTCCATAGGATGTGCACCACAAGTAACTGCCTCTGTAAACGAAGCAAGGGCATTAATTTTTCATATATTCTTATGTATCAACTTTGAAAATCATCTCTCAATTTGGGCAATATTGTTATGGTAGTAGAAATAGTAAATCGCCATTTCTAAGTCTATCCTTCCTTAGCTTATAATTTCTTTTTTCTTTTTTTTTTGCAGATTCTTATATTTACTGTTAATAGTAATGCACCAAATTCTATGTCTAAACACTATACTAAGACTAAATTTAGTCTTATCTTCCCTACTCCTTGCCTTTGTTATAATTTGCTTTACAATATGATTCTTCTTCACCTGCACTTTACGACTGAAAGCTTATATATTAAGCATTATTGGGTCATTGATATTTACTTTGTTAAGTTCTTTTTCTACTTTAATATTCAAATACTCCAGTCTTAGATTTTCTTTGTCTTTTACAAAATGCACTGCTGTGAAATGTAACACAATGTCTCTGTTTTACAACACTGCTTTGTTTTTATCTATTTCGCACTCTATTGTGATTTCAAAATAAAAACATTACACTGTCTGTTACAATAGCCTCTCAGGCTTCTTACTGTATATATGCCGCACATATTAAAACATAAAACAAAAACTATATGAAATGAAACTAAACTAAAGTTTGTGGGGCCTATTACAAATGCGCGTTGTATATATTTAAAACAATACAACAAACCAAAGGTTGTAAAACCTTTTGTCGAGTGATAAAAACATTAAAACATTTCATTTGTGCATACACCGCCGGACCTGAAAAGAGATTAAATCCTCTTCATAAACTGCATCAGGTCTGAAACATAATATTGCAAAGCAACCAATACAAAAATTTTCGATGCTGATTGAAAGGCGGATCCACAATCAACTATTAACTGCACCATATAACATAGATCTGGTCTGCACTTATAGCATAACAAATGGTTCAAATAAAAAACTCTGATGCCGATTGTTAATCGGACCCAAGTTCAACTTTTAGCTGTGCCCTATAATATGCATCAGGTCTGGTTCCTTTCACTATTCAATTGGGCAACAAAAAAGACACTCCTGATATGTTTCAACTTGCGATACAATATGATAATGCCGCGTGGTCTTGTGGACCTGTGGACCTTGGCTTAAGTGGAGGGTGATTGTTATATGAAATAACATGCCATGAACTCATTGCATCGGACCATAACAAAAGGCTGTAGATTATATGAATTACTTCTGATTCTTGTGCACACAATACAACACAATATTTTTTTAATTAAATTGAAAATTAAAAAAATTACAAATATTATCTCTTAAAAATTGAATTAAAAATAAAAAAAATTATAAAATAAATTCCACCTTTTATCTTATTTTAGTACTAAAAATATTATTAGTACTAAGTTAGAAATAAAAATATTATTACTACTAATTTATAAAAACCGATCATTGATAAGCAACAGGTAGTAGCTATTCTGTCATACTCAGATTGATGCCAAAAATAAGCTATAAGCATATGTAGTAGATCTAATCTACACATCAAATGCATATGCTCATGGGTTGTCCTAGTAATTATTAATTGGTTACCATCATCAACACAAAAGTTCTTATTACAAAACAAACCTTCATAAACATCCTCAAACTCAAATTGCAACATCTCTATAATTACATTAAGCGGCATGTAATAGCTATAATAGCTATCCATAAACATTTCCAACATCACATTGCAATATTACTATATTTAAACTAAGCGGCAGGTAGTCGCTACCTTGTAGCCTTGTTTAAAAAACGATTCAGTTTTTTCGTATGGAGAAGGGTTAAATTTTATGGTATATGTTGAAATTTGGGGATTTTTAGGTGACATGCATTAACAATCATGGAAAATTAAATTTAGGTGAGTTGTATTGATCTTTACTTGTACTCGACCATGTTTCATGCCTAATCATACCATTTTGGAAATTTTAAAGTAATGTTTATCCCAAAAAAAAATTGAGTTGTGATGGATTTTTACTTGCTTACGACTGTTTTGGGGTTTTAAAGAAATATTAAAAAAAAAAAATTATATTTAGATTAGATTTCCCTTGGATTTAGACTAATTTTGAGTTAATTGACATAAATATTTGTGGTAAAACCATATTTTTTTTAAGACTTTCAAATAATGTTATTATAAAATATTTTCAAAATTAAAACTCACAAATTAATATTTCTGGACATTAAACTTTTAAGTGACATTTTGATAGTTTGTTTTGGAAAATTAGCAAAACTCAATTTTTGAATTTGTTCTAATACTTCCACGCACTTATCCATGATCATTTTTATTCTTTGTCTGATGTGTCATTACATTTTAAAGAAACATAAATTGACTTAATAGTAATTGTTTTCAATGATTCTTTCATAAACTAGCACAACCACATTAAAAGTATTAAAGTGGTTGATATAAGTTGAAGGCTTCATTTGTATCTGACATTGATAAATATATAACAAAAAAAGTTATAATAAAAAAAAATACTATTGCAATAAAAATATTATTATTATTATCATTATAATTAATAATAATTATTTCTTTATAATAATTGTTATTTAATACTAACAACCCAAGGGATTAATACTAAAAACCAAAGGAATTATTACCCTGAGGGAATGATATTTAACCTTAGGGATTAATATTATAAATTCAAGTTATATAGACCCTAAGAAAAATATTACAGACCCTAAATTAAACATTGTTGACCATGGTTGAAAAGGGTTGATTTTCATTTTGAGATAATCCTTTATAGAATGCGACATTGGATCATGGTTGACCATGGTATTCCATATTTATTTTAGGGTTTATGTTGGAGTGGGGTCCCCTAGGGCACACTTTTTACGTGAATGAGTCAAGGGGCTTTGGGTTGGGTCAAATTCCCTAATTTTGATGTAAATGAGTCTAACGGTAAACTAGGGGCCTCAAACCATGGTTTCAGACCATAGTATTTGTGTGCAAGTAGAATATAAATAGATAGATGGAGTCTAAGGAAAATTGTTTAGTTTGGCTTAAGACTATTTTATGTTTATGCGTCTCCAATATGTTGAAAAGGGTTTTTGTCTCGGTTGGGTTGAAAGGATTCTAATGGCTGTGTGCGTGGAGACCTAGTCTTGGATGTGTGTGGATTCCGATGGCTGTGTGTGTGGAAGTGATATGTGTAAGGGAATGTCTGATATATACTGAAAGGATCTAAGTTAATTTAAAGGACAGATTTTGGTGAACTTGTGTTATTGCTTCAAGTTATTTATCTATTGTTTCTATTAAGATCACATTGTTCTGTGTTGCTTATTGATTATTGCGCAAGGATATATGTTATGGTTATGTATGCATATTGATGGTTAATAAACCTGCTTAAGTAATTCCTCATTGTTAGATCTGGATTCTAATTTGTTATGCTTTCTCTACGGTAAAGTAATTTGTGACTATGTCTTATTCTGTTAAGGATTGCACACATTCCGTGATTCTACCTTATTCTATTGTGCGCATCTGTTTAGGATTGATACAAGTTTGCATTCGATTTTCTTAGAGTCACTTCATTATTTTCTCCCTCAGGGTGCGGAAACATGGTTCCAACACCCCCCCATACTGCTTTGGGTGAGACTTTGATCTGCACAAGTAGGTTATTGCTGAAAGGGATAGTAGTTGGAGGGATTGTTGGTTTCTCCATAAAATATGAACTAGGGTCAGGACCCCTCAAGAAAACAAATGGTACCATTGTCAGGACCAGGGATCATTTTGAGGGAGATTTGATGTTGTGGCATCCTTCACGGAACGAATTGCAAGATTAGCTGGATAGAAAGATCCCTGAATTCACACTCCAAGAGAATCAAAGTACTAAGTATCTGACAAACATTGGGTACATAAATATATTTATATAGAAGTGCATGAAATATTATTTTGCTCCTTTGTGCATGAGCTATAGGAGTGGTTGTCATGCTTAGCTGAATTCAATACCTACATTAAGGACGATGTAGTCACTAAGTGATATTATGAATTGATCCAGCAAGTAGAGAAGCTAGATAAAAATATCACCCATGCGGTAGATCATTGGATCGATCACCTCTTGGGAGGCTTTGTGACTGAATTTTCCATCTATCTATTTGTGTCATATTATGAAGCGGAAAGAAGGTTTTTCAAAGGCCCTATAGGTAATCTTCTGTGCTCTCTAAAATTGTTGTTGAAAATTTTATTATGTGAACATGGATGTATGTGCGAAGATATTTCTTGAATGCCTCTAAGAATACCAACTGCGCGCAATGGAAATATTTACCGCGAAATTTCTAAAATTTTTATTTATAGCCCTTTGAAGCCTATATCTGAGAGTGAAGGTGAAACATAAACTAGTATCTCTAGTGATTTTGAAGGAGAAATTCCATCACACCATAAACCCTTGAGTTTTTTTTCCAACCCCATTGACTCCACTTTCGCAAACAAATCATAGAGTACTCACTCAACAGCGTAGTCCATCACCACCTCCACCTCCACAAGAAGTGGACATGATTTCATAGATGAAGCTACCTAATTTCAGAAGCATTAGAAATGACGATATTGACCACTGTTGCTTTGTGATTGAGGCTGTGTGGCAGGCTCAACAAGTTAACAATATTGATATTAGGAAGGCGCAGTTGGCTACTTCTTTCCAATATTTCCCATTATATTAGTACATCAGGTATGCTCAAGAAAACCCTAATGCTACCTTGGAACAAATAAGATCATCCCTAAAAGAGCAGTTTAAGAATCCTACATCATACGCGCAGGTGGTAACATAAATGAAGGAGATTCTTTGGGAAGCTAATGAATTTGTATGGGAGGTAGATCAAAGATTGAAGCACACCATTAGAGATAATGGATTTTTCATTGATGATACTCAACATAAGGAATGGTTCATTGCTATGTTGATCTCACATCTGCACCAGCGCTTAGGTTAGTAGAAGATTTCCAAACAGGGTGAGACTGTGCAGGTTGCAATGAAATTAGAGGCTACTACAACACCAGTTGCACTGGGAACTTAAAAGATTCTGAATCAGTTGGAAGCCAGACATATATAAATTCAAAGCCTATGTAAGGACAAGGGCAAGGCAGTTTGTGCAGAGGTTTGGTGCATAAATTGTAAAGCTTCTGGGCAACATAAAGATCAGTGTCATGTCTTCAACAGTTATCTGAACTTTTGAGTTCCTAGTCCCTTAAAAATTCCTCTGTGGTGCACAATCTGTCAAATTGATGGATTACATTACATAGATTCTTGCCCAAGGATTGGAATGTATGAACCTGATTTGAAGCAGTTGTTTTCAATATTTTGTTCGTTATTAGGGAATGATGAGCAACATTTTCACACTTATGATATGAGGTTAGATAAATATTAAATATATAGAATGTAGGCTGGGCCTAGATCACCTGCATCCCATTCTAGGTGCACAGGATTTCAAGGTAGAGGAAGAGGCCGAGGAGGTGGATCAGATGGCCAAGGAAGAGGAGAATTCATCTGCTATAAGTGTGGAGATGTTTACCATTAGGAATGCGAATATCTAAATCTAGCACGACAGTCTTATAGGTACTGTAGACAATTTGATCATGTCATATAAGATTGTCCTATATTAATTTATAAAATGAAGGAAAAGATGACACAGACTCCAACACAAAATATTCATATGGTTTGCACTAAAACCCATAAAGAAGATCCTAGTGTGAATGTGGTTACTAGGAGCAGTGTAGCCAACAATCAAGATAAGGGAAAGCAATCAACCACTATTGTGTGGACTAGTAAAGCAACTAAAAACAATGAAGGATTTGATCTTCAATGAGCAAAGGAGACCTTTATTCAAGCATAGAAAGAAATTGCAGATGGAAGCACGTCAACATTAGGAAGACCTATGAATGAAGCAGTAGGATATGAGGAGATCAAACCATTTCTAGAAGCATTTATAAAGTTACTACACAAAATAAGGAAGTAGAAAATTTGCAGGATTTGATAGATAATTGCATAGAGAATGATCAACAGATGGTAGAACACCAAGTGGTCAACAAAATATACAAGAATAAGAAGATAACAGCTAGGGAAATGCGTATGAGCATGCATATTGGTGCTTATGAAATGGACCAAGTTATTCTAGATCTCGGATCAGATGCTAACGTTCTACCTAAGAAAACATGGTAGTAGTGCATGGGAGAGGAAAATATGGAGTGCTCTACCATTAAAATGCACATGGCCAATCAGCAGAAGATCATTCCTTTAGGGAGTACATCACAAGTTATGATCAGTATAGAAGGTGTTGAGGTGATGTCGGACTTTCAATTCATACAAATTTTCGATGATACTGATCCCTATCCTGTGCTTCTAGGACTGGACTGGGCCATTGACATGGATGGTGTCATAAATCTGAATAAAAGGAGTATGGAATTTGAAAGCAATGGAGTCAAGGTAATCATTCCTATAGATCCCGCAGAATGAAAAATAAATACTGAACTGGTGCGCGCTGATGATGAAATCGATCAAATATATAATATAACCTTGCGTGAGGAATATTGGATTAATCCAATAGCAGATGGAAATTTTAATTGGGAGAAGGATATATCTTGTTTTTTAGATTCTGATGAGGAACTAAAAAACTGACAGAATTGTTTACATGGGGTATCTTCCCTGCACTATAATCGCATGACCTAGTCTCTGCGTTGTATAACATCTGAGGTACATGATCTGATGCACTATGATTGATTAATTGATATAAAAATGTTTACAGGGAAGCTTGGAAGGACTGTGCCTGAAGGAAAAAGATTCCATGCTTTTGATCTTGGCTTGCGCACTACTCCAATAAAATGGTGGGAAACTCATAAGGAGAATATGGGAAACTGGGAGGAATGTGTGCGCATGATGAGGTTTTGGTTTGAATGCCCATTCATTAAAAGGGATGATGTGTACTCTAGAAAATAATATCACGCAGACATTTGGCGAGATTGAATTAGGTATGGGATGTAGAACTAAAAATTGAGTTGGTCCGTATGTTTATTCACAATTGGGGAAGGTTCCAACTGAATGATATTTGGAGATAGAGCTATGTAGAGGCACTAGTGAATGGTCTGTGCTTGCAACAATTTTTATTCTTACAATTACCTTTGGGAGTGAATTTGATATGGTTTTCCAAGCTTTGCATAATATTTGAGAAGTCATATTTGATACAAAAACTTCTGAAATCAAGTGCACTTCACAAGCCTGTGACATGTAGTAAAATATGTTATAAATTGTAGGAATTTGATAGTGGAATAAAGTGAAGATAATCCAAGGAAAATTATGATACCTGAATATGAGGAAAAACGCACTGTGGCTGGGCCCTTGATCACCTTGCTAGATGTGACAAAGCCCCTAAAGCTTAGGCTGGTGAATATTGGATCTAAAGAACAACCTAAGTTGGAAAATATTAGAGACTACTAGGATAATGATATAGTAGGCAAGGTTGTTGAGTTTCTAACAAAATATCAATATTTTTTCCCTACAAAGTTTCCATAGGTGAAAGGAATCATTGGGGAACTTGGAGTTATGAAAATCACATTGAATCCTGATGCACGTCGAGTAAAACAATGCCCATACAGGTTGAACCCAAGATATAAGCAAAAGGTGAAAGAAGAGTTGGAAAAAAAGGTTATTTCAGACATCATTGAACCTGTAGAAGATTCTGACTCGGTAAGTCCAAAGGTTGAGAATTCAGGATCTGTGTAGATCTGCACAAACTAAATGATGCTTGTGTGCACGATCCATTCCCAACTCCATTCTATTATGAAATATTGGATAATGTTGGAGGCCAAGAATCATATTCCTTCATAGATGGGTTTTCAAGATATCATCAGATCTAGATTGCACCAGAATAAAGGAGTAAGACCACCTTTCCTATTGAATGGGGATCCTTCCAATATACAGTTATGCCCTATGGATTGAATAATGCTTCTGCCATTTTCTTGTGTGTGGTAGTTGTTTCTTTTAAAGAGTTTATCCACAAGTTTTTGGAGGTATATTTTAATGATTGGACTCTCTTTGGGTTGTTGAAGAAGCATCTGTCAAACCTGTGCTTAATGTTGGATACTTGTAGGAATTATAAGATATGCTTGAATTTGAAGAAGTGTATATTATGTATACCATTTGGGACACTGTTGGGATACATTGTCTGCGAGCAGGGGTTGATGGTAGATACTGCAAATATTGCAGTCATAGTCAATTTGGAGGTACCTGAGAATTTTAAGCAGTTATTCTCAATATTAGGGCATACGGGGTATTATAGGAAGTTTATTTAAGTTTATGTGTTGATGTGCCCATGGAAAAGTTTTTCAATAAGGATGCATCATTCTGTTGGGATGTAGACTGTCATAAGAGTTTTGAGCTGTTGAAGGAAAAGATGGTCACTGCGCCCATCCAAGTCTTCCCTGATTGGTCAAAGGTATTTCATGTACATGTTGGTGCCTCCTACATTGCGCTCAGATATATCTTAGCACAACCAAGAGCAGGTGAATTTGATCATTCTGTTTCTTATGCAATCCATAAAATTTCACACACAGAGAATAATTACTCAACCACAGAAAGGAAAGGGCTTGTAATGGTTTACGCACAGCATAAATTCTACCACTATCTGCTAGGTCACTTTAATATATTCAATTATCATTTTGATTTGAAGTACCTGGTAAATAAGCCTGTGCTGGGGGGGAAGTTCTGCAGGTGGTTTTTATTATTCCAAGAATATGATTTTGAGATTATGCTAAAACTAGGCACATTGAATGCTAGGCCATATCATCTTTCGCGCATTGAAACAGGTGAGAAACCTAGAAATTCGGAAGATGGATTTCCATACGTGCAGTTATTTGCGATAAAGGTGGTTGATAAGAATTTCCCTAATATCATTCAGTTTCTAACTACTAGACGTGCGCCTGATGAATATATAGTTCAACAGAAGAAAGAGATCATGGCGCACAACGGACTTCACCATTGTTGCTAGACATTTGTACAAAACGGGTCCAGATGAGGTTCTGCGAAGACATATCCTGGAGTATGAGAGGTGAAATGCTAAATGAAACTCATTGAGGGGTTTTTGGTGGTCATTATGCAGGTAAGGCCAGTATGTGGAAAATTTTTCAAGTTGGGTTATGGTGGCCCATGCTACACAATGATGCCTATGCGCATTGTCACGCATGTGATGTATGTCAAAGGACATGAAATCCACTGCTCAAAGATGAGATTCCCTTGCATCCACACATGATGCTAAAAGATTTTGAGAAATGGGCTATAGATTTTGTGGGACCTATTAATCCTCCAAGAAATAAGAGAAATGCACGCTACATTATCACTATGACAAATTATGTCACCAGATGGCTGAAGCCAAACCTGTGAAGGATTTTATTGCTGATACTACTATGCAGTTTATATTTGAAAATATTGTCACTCAGTTTGGCTGTCCTAATATTCTGATCAGAGATTAGGGTACAAATTTTGTAAATGACACCATTGAAGCCTTGACAAAAGAATTTAATATGTGTCATTAGAAGAGATCTCCCTATCACCCTCGAGAAAATGACTCGATTGAAGCATTGAATAAAATATTGGAAACTTCACTGACTAAGGAATGAAATGATAACCAAAATGATTTCGATGAGAAATTTCCAGCAGTTCTCTGGGCATATAGGACCACTTGCAAGAATTTCACTAGAAGGACACCTTTCAGAATGGTATATGGGCAAGAATCTATGTTTCCAATGGAGTTAATTTTTCCTAGTCTGCACATTGCAACATTCACCAATATGGCCGAAGAAGATGCTCTGGAAGACCAGTTGTCGGAGTTGGTTGCTCTGGAAGAAGATCATTTTTATTGAAAATTATCATCGACAGGTTCAAAACATGTACAAAAAAGAATGGAATGATAGGAATATAAGACAAAATGGGTTCAATGAAGATGATTTGGTCTTACTTTATGACAACAATTTTGTGTGTCACCGAAAGAAACTAAAGATGCATTAGCTAGGGCCCTATGTTGTTAAGAACATCACTGATGGACGAGTAGTGTGCCTGGCCATGTTGAGCAATGAATGCCTTCCTATGTATGTCAATGGAAGTCGTTTGAAGCCGTACAGGGATGGCCCTATGCCTAAAAAATTACTATATGGCTGGAGTATTAGACCTACGTAGATGGGATGGCATATGCGCAGTAAGGTGTGATGTCCACGAGGTAGTTGTGCGAGGAGGTTGAGTGGATCATAGAGGTGTCAAAAACTAGCCATTGGAATAGTCAAACTAGAAAATAAATATTTATTACCATTTATAGGAGCATATAGGTTCTATTTAATGAAGGGATTTTTCCAGAATTGCGATTGTTTTGTCATTATGGAAACAAATTAATGAAGAAGGAGTCACTAAAGACATGCCAAAAGTATAAATATGACCTATGTGGTCGCAATAGTTCCCTTTGATTTTCAAGTTAATTGTTTGCTTTGAGCTCCCTGATTATCGTTGAATACTATGTGTCTATGTCTAGTTTGGATCAGGGGTTTGAGGACAGGTTGTGTCAATTAGGGTTAGGATACATTATTCCTGGAAGTATGACGACCACGAGACCTCGAGAATACCTTACTGTGCCCAAGGTCCCTATTGCTAAAACACATGCACCCTCCATGTCTAAGAAGGGACAATATTCTAGTACCCAAAAATATCCAATGGAGAAGACCCCAAAGCCACTCTCTATTGTGGCTAAGAATATGAAAAGGCCTATGGCCAAGGCCCCTGAAACAATTTTTGAAGATGAGGAGGATGTGGTCGAATTGGTTGCATTCTTGAGGTTACCGAGCTATGTTGCACCACGCAAAACCTCAATCACAATCCCAGAGATCTAGAGAAGGTGCGAAAAAGCATCTAGATGACATTAATCCTTGAAAACATCCCAATGGAAGGGGACATGTTTGCTAAAGTGCTGCAGCTTAGAATCAATGATTTAGACATTGTGGATGTCGAAAAATTTCTAGAGCTTGCACCAGAGTTTTATTTATACCAAATCAAGTATGAAGGAGGCATTGTGCACCTCGAGAAAAAGAGATGGGTGTTGGGCTTGCAAAAGGAAAGCTTGCTCAATTTACTGCAAATCCCTCATTTTGGCTGCAGCCCCATAAATGACATATGCATCAGCTAGTTGGTCACGCTACTGCATGAGGATGTGTTGTGGTTAGGAGAGTGCATCCCCATTGATGCCACATTCATCCATAGGATCATGGGTATTCTTGCTAAAGGAGCTGACCCCATTACTGATTTTGACAAAAAATCCTAGGAGAAAACCACCACAGACCAGATTAAGAAGAAATATCAAGTCACACAAAAAATCTGAGGTGTTTTGGTAGATGAAACAAATTACCCAAGAGTTTGATTCGGTATGCTCACCTTGGCCTACAAGATGATGTGAAAATTTATACCAAAGGAGGTGCCAGTGCACGTCATTTATTTCGCTGGACAGTGTGAGAAGGTAGTTATTTATAATTGGTCCAATTAGCTATGCAAGTAATTCTTAGAAAATGTGCACGAAGCACAAGAGGAAGGCAAGAAGTTCCACTATGTTTGGTTATTATTGTTAATTGCACTGATTGGGTGGAAGACCACAGAAGACACCGAGTTTCTAGAGATTGAGCCTCGGATGTGCAAGTTTGTGTGCTTTGCAACATTGTGGAGCTCTTAAAACTCGATGTGCGCTACGGAAAATTATTTTTTTTTCGTCCTTTATGATGCCACTATTTATCAAGTTGTATAGTATAATCCGTGACTGTTTCCAACATTACATGATCAATAAAAGATGGTAGCTGACTTCAAAGTTACATTCCACCACATGCACATCCACAAAAAAGGTTTCACGGAAGGAGTATGGTATGAGTTAGCTTACTTAATAATGGAGGATGATTTTCTTAGAGTAACGATACAATGGTCGCCAACATGTTTGACACCTATCACACCAACGAAGTCGAGCACTGGCACACAACCAGTGAAAAAACAGAAAATGTGACCTAGAAAGAAGTAACACCCACTACCATAGGCGAGACCATTGACCTTGAAAAATAAATAGAATGAGAGAAGAATGGTTCTGCGCCAAAGGACACAGGAGAATAAAAAACCTCTAAGGGAACCAAGTGTGGCTCTTAGGCCACTGGAGGCTCACAGTAGAAGAGGAAGGGTTCTAAAGAGGCTGGGTAGGAGGTCTTGACGTTAACCAAAGATGATCTACATGAAATTTCCAAAACAGTCACGTCTATGACCAAGCATCGGTGGACTGATGTGGAGGTGCAGTAGAAGACTGCACTAGAGATTTTTCAGGTTGGAATCCAAGAGTTAAAGATGCAGGTGAGCCATATACAAGTGAGCATAGCTCAGGTGAGCCAGAATAGCAAGAAAGTAACAAGTGTGAAATGATTAGATATTTCATTACCAGCCACTGGGGTGCCTGCCTTGTCCAAATCCCTGTGACAGCTATCCAAGTGGATGCCAGCTGGCATGCGAAATTCCGTGGAACAGGTGATATAAATATTAATCTTTCTGTATTACCTGCAAGGGAGTTTCACTTGATGCACTCAATGATTTCCGATGAACTTTCATACATAGAGGCTAGTGCTCCGACCCATACAATGGAATCTCAAAATCAAGAAGAAGCAACCCACCAAAAATAACAAGAAGCAGAAGCATCATGTCGTGAAGCAAAAGCATAGCATGCTACACTGGAGGCCAAAATCCATCATGTATTTCATGATGTTCCAACATTCCTAGCTACAGCTGCACCAGATGAGAAATTCGAAGGATTGCCTATAACCTTTACGACCTCACCCACTAATGTGCAGACCACTAGAATAAAGTATTAACAAAATTTTTTAGATATGCAAACCAATTTGCAGCCTGAGACTCACCCAGAGGTCCGTACCCAAACAAAATCTGAGGTAAAACAAGCCCAAGACAGTATATTTGTTGCAGTTACCCAATGTGACAGTCTATTAGATGAAGTTATGAGTGTATGCACATCAGTAAAAAATGATCCAGTCATTCAGCAGTTGAGTGACGTGTTGCATCAGAAGGAACATCAGTTTCAAGAGATCATGATAGTGGTTATGACCTTGGTTCTTACTTGGTTCCTAGCTCATATGCAGGAGTGTTGAATGATACAAACAAATATTTAAGAGTTGCACTAAAAGAAACAGAAGATGGAAGCACATATGAAACTGTGGGTCGAGGAGGCTCTTCAACTTTCACAAACCTATATAATACTTTGAATACTAGTTAGCAGACACAACACAAAATTGAGATGGCCACTCAAGGGCCCAACACATAAAATCTAGTTCAACAAGTGCAAGGCACTGTAGTGCAAAGTCTGGAATTAGTGCTCCCTCTGAAATCTTCTGGCAGCGCGCTCCAAGACAAGCTCAAGGAGCAGATGCTTCAGTGACTAAGGATGAGTCACTTTTTTTTGTTGGCAGCATGTTTGAGTGGGGTTCCTTAGGGAACACTTTTTGATGTAACTATATAATTGTTATATATGCATGCTACACGAATGATTCAATGGGGTTTTGCGGTGGGTCAAAGTCCCTAATTTTTATGTAAATGGGTTTAACGGTAAATTGTGGGCCTCAAACCATGGTTTTAGACCATAGTATCTACACGCAAGAAGAATATAAATAGATAGATCGAGTCCAAGGAAAATAGTTCAGTTTAAATTAATACTATTTGATGTTTATGCTTCTTTAATACGTTGAAAAGGGTTTTTGTCTGGGTCGTGTTGAAAGGCTTCTGCTGGCTTTGTGTGTGGTGACCTATTCCTGGCTGTGTGCGGATTTTACTTGCTATGTGTGTGGAAGGGTTATGTGTAAGGGAAAGTGTGATATGTATTAAAAGGACCCAAATTAATATAAAGGATAGATTTTGGTGAACTTCTTGTGTTATTTCTTCAAGTTATTTATCTACTTCTTTTGTTAAGATCTCATTGTTCTATGTTGCTTATTGATCATTTTGCAAGGATATCTATTATGGTTATGTATGCATATTGATGGTTGATAAATCTTCTTAAGTAATTGCACATTGTTAGATCTGGATTGGGTTCTGTTATGCATTGTGAAAACGATTGTCTTAAAATTAAATTCAACCATTTTCAACCATGGTCAATCATGTTTACTTTAGGGTTTATAATATTTATTTAAGGGTTTATATACCTTTCGCTTATAATATTAATCCCTAGGCTATAATATTATTCTCTTGTGTTTATAATTCCTTGGGTTTTTAATATTAATCACATGTGTTTATTATCCCTTCAGTTAATATTATTCCCATGGGATTTAGTATTATAACCTAGGAATATGAACCCTTACAATAATAGACCCAATGGATTGATATTATAAACACAAGGGAATAATAAAACCAATGGGATAATACTAAAACCCCAACATATTATAAAACAAAGGGACGAATATTATTAAACCCAGGGGGCTAATATTTTAAAGGCAATGTATATAAACCCTTTGTTAGCCATGATATATATTGAACCTAAGGGATTAATATTATAAACCTATGAATAATATTATACCCTGGGAATATGAACCCTTATATTAATATACCTAAGGGATTTATGTTATAAAACCAAGGGAATAATAAAATTAAGGAATTGATACTATAAACGGGAGGGAATATAAACCATAGAGTTAATAGTATTAGCACACTGGGATTATTATCTCTTGGGTTAATATTATTACCTTGGGCTTATAATCCCTTGGGGTTTTATTATTAACCCCTTGGGTTTATAATATCAATTTGTGGGGTTTATAATAAAAATATTATAAACCCTTGGACCATGGTTGACCATGGTTAAGCATGACTGATTTCAAATGGATAGAATATTTGTCACAATGTGGTAATGGACCATGGTTGACCATGGTTTATTTTCATATTAAGACAATATTTGTGACAGTGCGACGTTGGACAATGGCTGACCATGATTGAATTTATAAAACATGGTAGATAATGGTTGACCATAGTTGACTTTGTTGACCATGATTGATATTATAAACCCAAGTGAATATTAAACCCTTGGTATCAATAATTAATCCCAAAGGACTATAAACCTAAGGAAATAAATTTAATCCCCATGAACATGAACCCTTAGATCAATAAACCCAACGGATTGATATTATAAAAAAAATGGATAAAAATTATAAACCTAAGGCATATAAACCCTAAGATAATTTTTATAAACACTGAAATAAACACGGTTGAGCATGGTAGAGCTTGGTTAATTTCCATATTGAGACAATCCTTGTCACAATGTGACATTGGACCATGGTTGACCATGATTGACCATGATTTATTTTCATATCGAGACAATATTTGTCACAATGTGGCGTTTGAGTGATGGGCCTCTAAATTAGACATAAATTAATGCCCATATAACCTTTCTCAGGAACATTTAATATTTAGTAAATCTCTCCTTATACACTTAATAATGTTTTTTTAGCTTTAATATGCTTTTAATAAGGTTTAGAGATAATTGCATATTTGTGCCTAATATTATTTATTTTTGAAGAATATTGTGAAAATATTGGGAAGATTATCAAGATTTGGAGAAGGAGATAATTTAGGGACTTTCTCCCTACTACAGGAGGATCAATATTGGAGAGTAAATGAAAAAAATATCATGAAATCATTGAGATATTCTAGACCGCCGATGATTGAGAAAATTTAGGAATGGGTTCCTTGTCATTTACTGCAAACTCCAAGTGTTGGGAACCAGATCCGCTAATTGAGGGATTTTGGAGGGCAAAGATTCCTTATTTCAAGGAGAATGCTTCCTCATAATTTTTTATAATTACATATTTGAATTGGACTCTAGGGGCATCTATTATTTAGTCTTATTGTGGAGAAAACTTGTTGTTTAGGAGTTCCACTTTCTTTTCTTACAGGGATGTAATTGGATTGATTCAATAATGAGGATTGGTGTCATTTTTAGCTTCTAAGGCTTGGTCTCTTCCATAGGACTATGAGTCCTCCTTGGGCTTGGCCATTCCAATTTCCTTACATCCCTCTTACATAATTTATTTATGTTCTTTTCACTTCTTATTCACATGCAACTCTCATTTCTATTTTGCATATTTTTGTATTTAGTATTGTTTCTTTTATTGTTGTAGCATTGAGTTAAATGATTGAAATGAGTTATTTTTTAGGTTTTTTGCATATTCAATTGAATTATTAATCCTTATAATAACTTTTTAATTTCATCTTAACCATTAATCTTCTTCGATTTCATTACTACACGAATATAAGATTTTCTGGAAATGCCTTGTAACGAAATAGTAGTAATTTTTTTCTATTCTTTTAGAATGGGTTAATGAGTTTCATTTGACTTTATTTCACTTGTATTAGGTCATAATAATTTTAAATTTAATAAGAAAAATTTCCCCATTTTATTTCACTTGATTCAGTTAGGCATTTGATAGATTAGCTAGCTCACTAGTTCTTGAATTTCCACATTTTAGAGTAGTAATTGTCTATTACTTTTTAGCATATCTGAATAGGGGTATTTTGGAGTGATTCCACTTGGAATGGAGACCTAAGAAATCCTAATTACTAAAAACATTTTTCTAGTCCCATTTTCATTTTATTTACTTTGTCATTCAGTGAGTTATCTCCAAAATAAAACATACTATAGCAAAAACAAAACTTCTTGTAACACTCTTGTAACATATGTAAAGTTGACCAGATTTTCTCCCAAAGCTTCGTTTTTGTATCTTAGGCTTGAACCATGAATGGTAGGATCTAAATCCATGATTGAGGAAGAATAAAAGCCACTTAGGACAAGCATTTTTACAAAGTAGAATAGGCCTATTTATTTGAATTCATACTATCAACATTACAATTAAAAATAGTTGTTATTTCCTAGGTTTAATTTATTTTCGGAGAAACACTTCCATTTATTAAATTTGTTTAGCCTTTTATTTCATGAAATTCCCTACATTACATCGGATCAAAAAAATGACACATTCCATGTTGCACACATATTACTGATACCTCTTAAGTTTTCATGAACCTCTAGTTGATAATTAAAGCTGGTAGCCTTGGGAGTTGCAACATTCTTATTGCAATAGTGAGGCTCTTCAGCTTTTTGTGTTGTTTCTCGGAAGATGTCAAAGTATACATTGTTTTCTTCCCTAGTTGGTTCATTTCTTTTATTTCTGCAGAAACAAAAAAAAAAATTGCATTAGGCATATTTCATTTGAAAACATAAAATTGCATTGCATTAGAATTCTTATTCAAAAAAATATTTAAAAATACTTCTCCAGCACCAACACCCCATTTGATCACGTGGTACATTAAGGGCCACATCACCATCCACTTTTGCAGGTATATGAATAATAGGGTGGTATAAAATTTAGAAGAAGCAGATGGAGATGATGACAATGCATAACGTCCTCTTTGATTTCTCATTCAGGATACTGATGTGAGTGTGCATATGAAGATAATCCCTCCATATTTCCTTCCCAACTTCCATGGTATGAGGTCAGAGGATCTGGAAACATTTCTATTTTAATTTGAAATACTTTGTATATCTTATGTATAATTATCACACACTAAAAATTTGAGATTGTTTCGTGCAAATTTGAAGGATAGATCTCATAAATGGTTCATGAGTTTAGGTACTAATTCAATAACATCATGGAATGATATGAAAAATATATTTCTAAAAAAATATAAAGATAATTATCTTAAAGAAGAAATATTTAGAATGAATAAGAAACAAGATGAGGGACTTCAATATCTAATAGAGAGGTTCATGTATAATGTCAAGAGGACAAAATTACATCATTTAGGATTTGACACACTAAAAATCCTCTTACTTAGAACAATTAGAGATGATTGGATTGATCTCCTTGATGTCATGAGTAAAGGAGATATATACCAATTATCATTTGAAGAAATTTGTGAAACATGAAAGCACATATCATGAGGAGGAGCAAGAGTAAGTAAATCAACATCAACATTGGTAAGTCAATATGAACTTGGAAATTTGCTTGATAAATTTAAAACATAAATTCTTAGCAATCCAAGTGAACAAGTAGAAATGTTAAGAATGAAATATGAGAAAAATAATATGATGATATTTGTGTTATCCATGCATAATAATATGCTACTAAATATTGTCCATCATTACCAAGGTCAATGTTAGGATATTCCGAGAGATAGGAAATAGTTAAGAATAACTTAGTCTAGTGTAGAGTTAGGTGAAGTGTGTTTCTTTACCATGTACATTTGTAACTTATAATCCGACAATCACGATTTGTAGTGATCTGACAGTTATCTCTCACCTCAGTATTAACGATACTTGATCCGTGGCTTAACACCCGATTGGTCCATGATCTCTATTTAAAGAGCATGGAGGGTCATTTGTTCAATAACCATTTACGAGGGAAACATATGTAATTTTTTATTTATTATTAATAAATTTCCTTAAGTGGCTGCATTGGCTCAGGCTGTGGACTGTTTCCCTCTTCGAGGGTTTTAACCATGTGATTATATTGGTGTACTGATTTATGATATGTTTATGAGCGGTGACATTTGTTTCTTGATCTAAGGAACTTACCCTATAAATTCCTACATGGTATCAGAGCTATTTTTAGGGTTGTGTTCGTTTTTTATCAAAATCCGAAGCCGGTTTGACTGCATGCGAATGTCGTTTTGTAAATATACTATTTCTAAACATTTTTGGGCTTCGAGAACTGATCTGTTGTGTCTGGAGCATCTGTTATAGTGAAGGGTTCCTTTTGTTTCATGCGAAACAATTTCCAGCTGCCCAAGTTATGACAGTTTAGATTTGGAGGTATAAAACATCTATTTTGCAATTATATTTGTTAATAGTTCTGCTTATTTCGGTTCCCTCTTTTTATTTTTAGTTTTCAGGTTTTATTTATTTCCCAAATCTATACCCTCTTCTTTGTGTATTCTCTTTGCTATGCACTGCGTGCGATCTCGACAAATCAGAAACATGAGAAAGGGGTTTTTTTGCCACATATGCTCTTTCCCCGCGTCTTTGTGCTATCTCGGGAAATCAGAAATAGTGAAAAAAGTGATAGTTGCCGGTAAGGCTAATCGAAAATATAACATTCTACCATAAGGCTTTGTGTTTCATTTTTTTTTTTGGGTTTTTTGTGTTTTTTGTGCAGGAAAAGGCACGCACACCAAAAAAAAAAAAAAAAAAAACCTATCGTGATCCTTCCCTTCATCCTTTCAAACAATAACGTGATCTTTTTACAATCTCACTTGGTGAGGGGCTAGTTTATGAGAATAGAGGTCTTGGGTTCAAGTCTCCTTCTCAAGCTTCTTTTGTAAAAAAAAAATTTCAAGGGGGTGGATTTTTTTTTTAAAAGCCGCACTTCATCCCGTTCCCGTAACTATTCAGCATCTAAAACTCAGATTTTTCAAAAGGCATAACTTCTTCATACGGAAGCCATTTTTCAAGCCGTTTTTTTTGAAATGGCTAAATTTTTTGAGATATTTCCATTGGAGAAGTTATTTTTAGCTTTTCTCAGCTTTAGTTTTAAAAAAAATGGAAAGTGCATGCCTGGTTATTCTTAACAACACCAATTATTTCCAATGACTACCTCACATTATAGATATACTTAGAAATAAAGGGATTTATAGAATAGCCATAGGACAAGAAACTAAACCTTCAAATGATGATAAAGCTACTAGATGGGAAAATAAACAAGATCAAGCATGAGGGTTGATAGGAATGTCCATTGCTCAAGATCTTCGATTTCATATCCTTGACATTGATACCACTAATGAAGCCCCGGAAAAGCTAAAAAATGTTTTTGGCATTCAAAATCAAATCAGGGCCCACCATCTTGAAAATGAGTTGCTTACTTTAGACCCCAATAATTTCTCCTCCATTGAATATTTTCTCTCCAAATTTAGAACCCTCAGAATTCTTTTAGAAGGTTGTAAGATCAAAAATGATGATGGTAGCATCATCTATTGCATTATTTCTAAGCTTGGCCCTGCATACTCCGTATTTTTTTCCGCCTTCCATTCCACTAGAGAAGCCATCATTTCTTTAGGAACCACCTACAAGGATCACTCTTTTGATTCCTTTTGCAATTCTTTGATAAGAGAACAAGAAAAAAATTTACACCTTGGTCTTATCACTGCTGAAAATGCTTTTAAGAAAGCCTTAGCAGCCCAACAACAACCATTTCAAAATAATCTCAAGAAGTAGTATCCTAAAAAATATGGTCCTAAACCAAACAAGGGCCCTAACAAATTTTAGCTGCAAACTAAAAAATCAATTCACCAAAATAACAAGGGGAAGAAAACAGATAAACATTGCAACTTTTGCAATCGGGATAGTCATATAGAGTCCAAATGTTTTAAGAAGGTGGAAGCCTGAGAAGCATCAATGAAGAAGCACAACATCAATTTGGAGCACTCTTCACCTTCATCTTCAGGCATGGAACTTTCTGCTTGTGGTTGTCAAGCATCAAGATCTCGTTATGCATTTAACTTATCTTCTTCTTTTCCTTCTTATGAGTGGCTCATTGATTCTGGAGCTTCTTACCACATGGCTAAAAATAAATCCATGTTTTCTTCTTTAAATGATTATAACATCAAACATATTTATGTTGGTGATGATAGATCTCTTAGTGTTGTAGGATTTGGAACCATTCATCTAGATAATGGTCAATTTAATGATGTACTATGTGTTCCTACCTTGTCATGCAACCTTCTATCTGTTTATCAGATAACTCATTTAGGTGAAGGGAAAATAATAGAATTCTCACCTCATGATGTTGTAATTAAGGACATGAAAGATCCTAAAAATATTTTAGCTACTGGCATTGCTGATGATTCCACAAGGTTGTATAAGTTTGACAACTTTGGGTCATCATGTCTTCCCTCTGTCTTTGTTGCTCATAATGATGATGTGAGAAAACTTTGGCATGAGCGATTTGGTCACTTAAACTATCGCTCTCTTCAAACTCTATGTAAGGAAAATATGGTGACGAGCCTTCCTATGGTATCTTGTCGAGATGGTGTTTTCTCTAGATGTGTACTCTAAAAACATCATCGGGATAGTTTTGACAAGCATGCCTCTTGGCATGCTTCAACCCCTTTGCAGCTTGTGCATAGTCATTTATGTGGCCCACTTCCTACTATTTCTTTCTCTGGTTGCAAGTACTTCTTAACTTTCATTGATGATTTTTCCAAACGCACTTGGGTATATTTTGTAAAACTCAAGAGTGAAGTTTTTAACATGTTCTTGGCCTTTAATGCCTATGTTGAGAAAAAATCTAGACATCAAATTCTTAAGTTAATATCAGACAACAACGAAGAATATGTTAACAACAAATTTATCAACTTCTGCACTGAGCATGGCATTCAATTGAAACATACTGTTCCATATACTCCACAAAAAAATGGTATAGCTGAAAGGAAGAATCACACCTTAAAAGAAATGGCTAATTTTATGCTTCAATCTAAAGGAATTAGTTTCAATTTTTGGGTAGAAGTAATTAATTGTGCAAATTACATAGTAAATCACACTCCTACTACGGTTTTAAAGGATATAACTCCAGAAGAAGCTTCGAGCTCAATCAAACTAGATGTAAGTCACTTTTGTGTTTTTGGAGGTGATGCTTGGGCCCATATTCCAGATGCGAAACATAAATCATAGAACCTAAGAGTGAAAAATTCATTTTTGTTGGATATTCTAAAGATGCCAAAGTATATAGATTTCTCCAACCAAAATCCAAAAATATAATCATTAGAAGAGATGTAAAATTTGATGAAATATATCGACCTACAAGCCTAGTTCGGTGGGTGTGCCACCTTTGGCCTCTGAGCCTGATTCGGCATATGTGCAACCTCTCTCTCTCTCTTCTATTCTTAATATCATTCCTTCTAGTTCAAATGATGACAGTGAGGATGAAAATCCTCCTCCACCTCTTGAAATTATTCCTTACACTCCACAGCTTCCAAGATGGGTCTGCTCTACTCAGGATGCATCAGTTTCTCTTGCAGGTGACCCTGCAGATCGACGACGTACACGTTCTCAATTCGAAAGAGCCTCTTCCTTATTGGCTCAAGTTCCAGAAAATCCTGATCCAAAAACCATTGAAGAAGCCTACGGTCAACCATATTGGGATGAAGCTATGAATGAATAATATCATTCCTTATTGGTGAATGACACTTGGGATCTTGTTCCTCTTCCAAAAGGAAGGAAACTTGTCAGATGCAAATGGGTGTACAAAACAAATTTTGGACCAGATGGAAAAGTGGATAGACATAAGGCTCGTGTTATTGTTAAAGGATTTTCACAAGTTGAAGGCATTTACTATAATTAAACCTTCTCCCCTATTACCAAAATGAATTCTATCTGCCTTGTTCTTTCCCTTGTTGCCTCCTTTAAATGGGAAGTTCATCAGATGGATTTAAAACTTGCCTTCCTACATGGATATTTACATGAAGAAATGTACATGGAAAAACCCGCTGGCTTTATCCAACATGACTCTAGCCTTTTTTGTTGCCTTGGGAAGCCTCTCTATGGTCTCAAACAAGATCCTCGGGCTTGGTATGCCAAAATGGATAGATTTCTATTAGATAATGGCTTTTCTAGGTGTCATTCTGACAACACTGTCTACACCAAGAATGTGGGTAATTCCTTCACCATCCTTGTTCTTTATGTTGATGATATTATCCTTACTGGTAGTGATACAAACCATATAAACCATGTGAATTCTAGCCTCAAAAATAAGTTATAAATGAAAAACTTATGACACTTGCATTATTTCATTGGTCTTCAAGTCTTGCACTCCAAGGAAGGCATTACCCTCTCTCAATCCAAGTATGCCTGTGATCTTCTACACCACTTTCACATGGAATACTGTAAGCCAGCCCCTTCTCCCTTTCATTCTGGAGTCAAGATTTCAGTCAGTTGTACTACCCCTGAATTTGATGCTACCTTATATAGTCAACTTGTTGGTAAACTTCTGTATCTAACCCATACCCGTCCTGACCTTTCCTTTGCCGTTGGTCTTGTCGCTCGGTTTATGCACCAACCTCATGAAAATCACTGGAAAGAAGCTAATAGAATACTTCGATATATTCGGGGTATAGTGTTGGCGGATAAATCTGTCTTGTGGACAAGACTGATCTCCCTAGTATGGTCGCCAATTTGTTGGCGGATAAATCCGTCTTGCAGACAAGACCAATCTCCATAGTACTAAAAGTATCTAGCAACAAACAGAAAAATAGACTAATCTATCTCTAAGCATATATGATCTATGAAAAGCTCTATAGAGGTGTTAAGGACTTACCGTTTGTCCAGTTCTTGTTTGAAGTCGTTATTGTCCCTCGCGCACTTGAAGGAGTTTTCCTTGTAAACCTGCAGTCACAATCAAGAAAAATACTACATAGCACCTGTATAGAAATTATCATAAACCATGCTTATCATAGTGATCAAGGAATCTATGAAATAAACCATTGATTGAAATATTATTGAGAAAAATGAGTATATTTGTATTAATTTCAAAAGAATAAAATCCTTACAACCCGAGCCTTGTTGTTGCAGAGGACTTTTCGGGGTTCGAAGCAGGAATCTCCTTTACTTTGATAAGCTCTGCACTCCTCCAACCAAGACTAATAGAGGTATGTAATCTTTCCTCACAAAATTTTTAATCAACTGAGTCTGAATCTCAACAACACTTAACTTCAAATATTCTAAAGCTTCAACTCCCTTTGCGGCTACCCAATGCCTCTTTTTATAGTGGAAAATAAGAGGTTTTCTGTTCCAAGTATGAAGGGATAGAATCCTCCTTCAAAGGGATAAGCTCCTCAGATCAAGGGGTTAGCACCATAAGGTAAGGGATTCATGCACCTCACAAGAGCGGTTCTGCCACCACAAAATCCATTCTAGAAGCTTCCAGAATTTACTTTAATTGATCTTTTTGGAATTTACTTGTGCCTTTTTAATCTTACAGGGGTCCACACCTATAACAAGGATAAAGTGCGTTCAGGTACGTAGGATAGCTGAACATTGGGTACGGGACCGCAGGCAAGATAGCCAGAAAGTGCGATACCAAAGTTTAGGAGACTTTTAGGAACTTTTTCTGATTTTCAAGGCTTGACATGAGGAACTAATATGTTTAGACTTGCAAAGGGAGAAGTATGAGTTATAATGAGCTCATACACATAGCAGAATGTCAAGATGACAATTTTTAGTGTAACAGATTGCCCCCTGAAGTGAAAAGTCTGGAATAGATGATGCTGAAGTCTGTCATATATGAAGAGTGCAGTACTTTATCATTTCAAGGATCATCCTGTGGACACCCGAATCAGAACCTATAAAAAACATTCAATGCAAAAAATATATATATCATCGCTGAGGTAGGAATTCCCATACTCAGATCAAAACTAACTAATTCAAACTATTCTAATACATGAATGATTTTGAGTACATCTGAGTATAGACATGTGTAGACACAGTATGGATGCAGCCATCTGTTTGTAAATAGTCTACTGTAAGATAACAAAATTCCTCGCAGCCTGGATGGTAGAAACTAGATCGAGGGTCTTGATTTCCGCCTCTCGAACTAGTATGATTCTATCCATGTGAATAAATGTGTTGAAGTCGAACATGGTAGAAACCACTTGATTACCAGTGAGTGATGTAAACTGTTAACAAGTGTGAGAGTAACCACCAGTAATTTCAATGGCTCTCAAAGTACCCAGTACAATCCATGAAATGTGAATGAATGAGCTAAAATCAAACATGTCACAGAATCATTCGATTGAAGGTCAATGATGCAACCTATCGTCGAAGGCGAGAAACCTACCATTAAGGCATGTAGAAGGGTACTGATGATTTCTAGACCAACTTCCTAGATATTGAGTTGTCGTCGATAGAAAGTGATCCGTTGTAGGCAAGCTCACAACACGAAATCATAGATCAAGTTTTTAAAACATATTGGCAAGGACTGACTCAGGGATGGTAAAAAATGGATGATAGATATTTTGCAAATTAATGGTTTATTTAAACTGTCCTCTTGAACACGTAACGACACTGTAGATGGCTTGGTGAAAATTGACCCAAAGCTAATACCCAGAAAGCAGCTGAATATTTTCAAATGAGGTTTGATTAACTGTTAGGAAAAGGATTTCCCAACCCAGGTGATTGAAAGTGTCGTGTTCAAGAGTGGTTGACTGGATTTCTGAAAAATCAAAATGCAACAAACATGCCCATTTTCCTCTCTTTTCCCCCACCATTTCTGGCAAGTACCTCTTTATTTTTGACAAGCTTGAGGAGGATAACATTTTCTTGTTTATAAGCTCATCCTTCGGATGAGTCCAACTTAGTTTAAGATTCGAACCCTAAGAAGGAGTGGTTCGTTCCCGTTTGAAAGTTAAACAGGTCCTTTACTGTTAAATTTTAACGAGTCCAGTATAGGAGAAACTCGGTGTTTTTCAATTTTAGGGAGTTAGAAGAAAAACTTAAGAAAACTCCATGGGTGTACTTTTTCGTAAATTTAGTCCCTCGAGCCCGAAAAAGGATAAAATAATGCGGGAGAGAACTCTATTGACCGTATTTAGTCAACGTATACCTTTTTCGTAAGTAGTCCATTTCAGTCCGTAAAAGGGGTAAACTTATACTGAAGGGACGATTATTCATTTACTTTAACGAGTTCGAACAATCAAGTACTCGGCAATATTTTCATGTTTAGAGAGTCTGAAAAGAGCTTAAAAGAGAACTCCAATGTTTCGCTTTTTCGTGAATTTTTGAAAGAGTCCAAAAAAGTGATAAAAGTATGCTCTTTGTTGAAAAATGATCAATTCTCCTGAAAAATCCAATTTCTGCACAAAAAATTGAAACATTACACATACCTATTTAAGATGAGTAAAAATGCTTCAAAAATACCCTTTTAAAGTGAAAAATAAACAAATTAAAAATTCATCTATTCAAAAAAACTTATAAAAAGGACTTTTTCAATTTCATTTTTACCGTTCAAGTTCAGAGTGAAAAGTAGAAGCTTTTGGGTAAAAAAGTTCCTGTGAAGATTCTAGAAAATCTGTCCGTCGAAATTGAGAACCGTCAGTCCCAGGTAATCCACGACCTCCTAATCTTGCATTTCATCTATTTACAATTCGTTTTTAGGCTTTAGATTTTACTTTTTAAGAGAGAAAAATAGTTTGAAAGTCGCCTGCGGGGGTCCGCAGGTGACACACATGGTACCTGCGGACCCCGAATTTTTTCTACAAAGAAAAAAGTCATGGGTCCGCACTTTCCGCACAGAGCGCGTGCGTTCCTATTCACTATGTATAAAGGTAAAGTGTGGTCCCCTCGCGTTTGAATTTAAAAATCAAATTTCTCTTTTGCCGCCCAAAAATTTTCAAATTAGATTGTTCTAATCTATCTTTTTATGCATTGTAGGATTAACAAGATGTTGATTTGGAGAGAACGTGAGAATGAGGACGTGGACAAAGCTGCAATGCTCCATTTTCCCACAATGCAAGCATTAAGAGCATGCGGTCTGTATAAATTTTGGGCCATCCAAGGCATGAGGGCACAGGTAGACCTCCTGACATGGCTGGTAAACAGGTGGAACGTGCAGGACCAGTGTTTCATTATTGGTGGCTACCGGCTCGAAATCGAGCTGGAGGATATTTATTTTCTGACTGGTTTGTCCAAGAGGGGCGAACAACTTTCCTTGTTTGGGACTAGGCCAGGTGGCCAAACTGTCGCTAGCCTTCAACAAGAGTTCTGTAATGATGAAGCAGACCCTAGGGACAAACGGATTGATATAAAAACTATGATCCGTCCCGAGCTGAAATTGATTGCATTTACTGTTACCGGACTGTGTGGGAGTGTCGCACTGCATGTGGCTACCGGTTCCCAAATGCGCATTGATGTGGATTGTTTTCGCGGCACCATTTTCAACGGGTGCGAAGCTGTGTTGGCTAATATAAAAGGCCAACTAACTAGAGCGAAGAATGGAAAACTAAATAACTTTGGATATGGATCCATAGTTGTCACCTTTGCTCTAGAGAGGATCCCTATGCTAGCTCCACAGAGTATTCCTGTTGATGCCGGTCGTCTTCGAGAACCTAGGATGGTTCGTTGGGTCGCACTGATGGCCCGTCATGGTATTGAGGGCGCTGAGATTGTTCGATTTCCTTCTTCATATTTTCGTTGGCTGGACCGCCAAATTTTTGTCATAGAGGACTTTCCATACGCCGGGATAGATTCTTGCGGCGATTGAGAGATGAGTCTCCAAGTAGGGGAACAGTGGGATGAATCAGGTAAAACCATTTTCAACGAATTTTAAATTCTAATTTTTTTTATTTTTGATCGTCTTGTCAATTAGTAACCAAATTTTTTTTGAATACAGATGTGGGCCCACGGCGACCAGCCCATCTCCAGCCTTATGAAAGAAGACAACCAATTGCAGCCGCACCAGCCCCAGTAGGCCAATCAGCAAAAATCTTGACTGATTTAGAGCATCATCTAGAGCGTTTGACTCTAGATATTCCGGAGACAGACATAGATGACATTCCACTCAGATTGCAGAGATACGTGATTGGTGTTCCAAGACCTTTTATGAGGTTCCTGTGCAGGGTGGCTCGGGCAGTGGTTTCTTATCGTGATCACCATCAGTGATGGGATGATCGTATTGTAGACTCATATTTTTGACCTTTTGTGTTAATATTTTGCCGATCATAAGGTGTTTCGAACCTATGATCGAAGACGATGCATATTTTTTGAAAACACTTCTATATTATGATATATCACTATTTACGGGCTATCTGTGTACATGTTATGAATGTTGTTTTGTTTTACTGTTTTTTTATCATTGCAAATGTTGATTTATCATACTAGAAGCAATTGCGTCTGCTAATGTATTTAAATGTCTTGGAATATGTTGATATTCAATGTAGTCAAATTCACGTTCCAAGAGACGAACTCTTAAAAATAACCGTAATAACACCGGATTTCTAATGGCATAAACCCTGTTTAATTGTAATACAACAAGTTCAGAATCCAACCTAACAATCAAACTCCAAATTCCAAATGATATGGATTCAGATAATAACTCAATCACTGCACTATACTCGGCAATGTTATTCGTTGTTTGACCAAGGCTTACCCCATGCATGGATACTAACTCATCGGAGGGTGAATAGATAACCCAAGCTGCAGAAGAGATGTTCCGTGTACTACGACAAGCACCATCAGCAAAACCAATGTAGGTTTGAAGAGACGTCGACATCTGCGATATCAAGAGTAAAACTCAAATAAGCAGGAATAGTGATAAACACACTTCTAAACTAAGCACGCTTTTCTAATCTAAAACACACCAAAAGTAAAGAAATCTAATCTAATAAAAAATCTCCATACCAAGTTAAGCATAGTATCGCTTCAGATAAAGCCCATTTTTGGGTTTATCTAAAGGGACACCGTCAAAATCTATCAGCTCATAGTCCCCTTTTGCCAGCTTTCGCTTAACAATGAAAGGACCATGCCACATGGGCACGAATTTCCCAGCTCCTAGCTTATCATTGGCTTGATCATAAACTAAGACTAGGTCTCCTTCTGAAAAATTTCGAGGGGTAACACTTCTATCATACTGAGCTTTTATTCGTTTAACATGAGCCTCGTTTGCTATTACGACATTTCGTCAATTCTCGTCTAGCTGAGCTAAGTACAGGAAACGTTTCTCCTCTTCAGACGTAGCTGGGAGTAATTCTATGGCTAATTTCAGTGACGGAATTTCGCATTCAATCGGCAACACAGCTTCCAGACCGTAAACGAGTTGAAAGGGAGTGAAACCAGTTGATGTTTTTACTGAGGTTTGATATGCCCAAAGTGCTGAAAACAACATGGAATTCCAATTCGTTTTGTGAATACCAATAATTCGTCTAATCATGGTGACTAAAACTTTATTTATAGCTTCGACCAGACCATTGGCTTGTGGATAATATGGAGTGGAACTATCGTGGCGCAGGCCAAGTTGATCTGTCAGTTCAGTCATCATGACATTTCGAAAATGACTTCCATGATCTGTAATAATGGCTTGAGGAACACCGAACCTAGCAATTATGTGATTAAATATGAAAGTTGCAGCAGTCTTGCCGTCAGCCGAAAATGTAGGCATCGCCTCGGCCCACTTAGTAAAATAATCTACTGCTAAGATAATATACGCATGCCCCCCGGCCGAGTGAGGGTTACATGTAATAAAATCGATACCCCATTTCGCGAAAGGACCAACAGCAATTATGGGATGAAGAGGAGCTGGTGGCGTGCGCATTTTACAATCAAAAAGTTGACAAATATGGCATTTCCGGACTGCATAAATACAATCTTTGAATAACGATGGCCAGAAATAGCCAGCGCGCAATATCTTTTGGGCTGTGGCATACCCAGACATATGACCGCCACATGCTCTAGAATGGCAGTCATTTAATAACTTTTCAGCTTCTTCATGAACAAGACAGCGTCTAAAAACAGAATCTGCTCCACGACGATAGAGTGTATCACCAATGATATTATACTGTTGGGATTGGAAGCGTATTTTCCGTCGCTGAGATTGTGAAATTTCGGGCCGAAAAGATTGGGTTTGGAGATAAACAATAATATCTCCATACCATGGATCGAGAGTACTGATAAGAAATAGAGATTCGTCCGCAATGGGCTCTTCTGCCACAGTTTCAGTATCAGTAGAGGGAAAATCACACATCAGTTCTGCAAATACCAAAGATTTCTTTGCCTTGGATTTCTCAAACTCCAAGTCAAATTCCTGCAGGATAACTATCCATTTGGAATACTTGCCCCCTAGAAATTGTTTGGTTAAAATATACATCGTAGGGTTGCAATTAGAAATGACTGTGGCTTTACGTAACAAGATGTAGTGCCTAAGTCTTTGGACAGCTTGGACAACTGCCAATGGAAATTTCTCCACATGTGTATACTTGATCTCGGTCAGATGCAGATTCCGACTAATATAGTAAATCACATGTTCAGTGTGAGGTTTGTCTTCCTAAACTAACACCATCCCAATGGTGGAATGAGAAGCAGCGAGGTACAAAATGTAATCCTGGTTGTAGTTGGGAGGATGCAATAATGGTGCATGGGTCAACGCTTGTTTAAGTGCATCGAAAGATTGATCAGCGATCTCGTCCCAAAAGAATGGAATGTTCTGTTTCAACAACCGGGTGAAACCCTTTGTAAGCTCGGCATAGTTAGGAATAAACCAATGTAAAAAGTTTGCTTTCCCCTGCAAACTTTGGAGTTGGCGTAAATTTGAAGGAGGAGGTAATTTAACAATAGCTTCGACCTTCGACGGATCGATGCGAATGCCTGATTTCGAAACAAAAAAGCCCAGTAAACGACCCGAATCTACACAAAAAACACATTTGTGTGGATTCAGCCTAATCTTCTAATGCCGACACCTCATAAAGATAGCCCATAAGTGTGTGAGATGGTCGGCTCTGTGTGATGAATGAGCAGGTAAATCATCGAGATACGGCTGCACAATGTGCTTAATGTCATGAAACGCATAAGACATTGCCCTTTGAAAAGTTGCTCCAGCGTTCTTCAATCCAAAAGGTAGCTTCTGATAAGAAAACGTCCCCCACGAAAAAATAAAATCTGTTTTTGGATGATCAGAAGGGAGTATGTTTATTTGATTATACCTGAAAAAGCCATCCATGAAGGAAAACATTTCACTACCGACACAATCATCGATTATCTGATCGATATAGGGAGTTGGATAATTGTCTTTGGGACAAGCTCGATTAATATCCCTATAATTGATACATACTCGTATCGTTCCTTGTTTTTTAGTCACAGGAACAATATTTGATACCCAATCCGCTAAGGGAATTGGATAAATGAAACCTACACGCAACATTTTTTCAACTTCTGCTTTAATAGCAGCAGCTTTTTTAGGATGTATTTGACGTAAAAGTTGACGAATAGGTTTGGCATCCGGGTAAGTCTTGATTTCATGTATGATGATTGATGGATCAATTCCTAGCATTTCTTCATATGACCAGGAAAACACATCATGAAATTCTTGAAATAGGGCTTTATAAGCTTTAATTTCATCTTCAGTACAACAAGCACCTATATGAATGTTTTCAATTATTCCTGGTTTTATTGAAATGTCAATTGGAACCGTTCGAGAAATATTTCTAGATTTAACTCAGAATCAGGATTTTGCAATGGATTCTGGGGTTCTTTGACATATTCATCAGTAAAAATTGAAGCGAAATCATCTTCAAAATGATCTGGTTTAGGTAAAAATGAATATCGGTGGTGCAGATCTTCCCATGGTAAATCATCAACGGACAAAAATTCACGAATGTGCTCATCAGTATGAACAACATTAGGAAATGTCGTTGTGGCTGAACTAGATATAGAAAGTGATTCCTCATGGATCCCATTCATTGGATCATTTTCAGTTGAAGAGGGGTCGGAGAATGACTGTACAGCCTGGTATGCAATTTCAAATGGACTCAAAGGCATCATGCCATCAATTGAATCTAACTCGGAATCAAAAGGTATGATCCAAGGATCATCAAACATAATAGTATTTGACGAAATCATGTGAATAGTTGCAACAACAGGTGATACATTAGGAGGAGGAAAGGAAACATTTCCTAGCAAACCAAAATCTTTAACCAATCCTACTCCAACATCCTTATAAGGGATAGCCGCTTTACCAACGTGTTGGATTGTTTCTGTAGAGGCTAGGTCGGAAGAGAAATAAGTTAACTGATCTATTGTGACGATCTTTCCTTGATATGGAAATTTTATGAGTCGAAAGACCGAAGAAACAACAACATTCATAGCATAAGACCAACTGCGACCCAGTAGAAGGTTGTAATCTAGAGGGGCATCAACCACTTCCACATCTAGATTTATGGTTTTACCTTCGACCCCTATGGGTAAATCCTGCAAAATACCAAAAGGGTGGAAACATCGACCATCAAAAGCCTTAAGAATCATTAGAGATTGGTTGAGTGTAGGAGAACCAAGCGATTTCCAACACTAAATTGACATAATACACGTTGAAGCCCCCTAATCAATCACAGTCCAAAAGATCGGTCTGTTTTTGACTAACACTAGTATCTGGAAAGCCATTGGATGAGGTAGACGAGGTGTACTATTTTCTAAATCAAAGATTATAAGATTAGAATCCTGAACATCTACAGCTCCTATAGTAGACAAAAGCAATTTACACTGTGCTGGGCATGATTGCAACACTTCCAAAGCCGACATTGTTGAAGGGGAAATAGTTAATTCTTCAACAATGTTGTAATTCTGAGCAGCTCTCGCATGTGGATTGAAAGCTGATTTACGAAGAACACCTTTAGCAGGCGGTTTGATTAATAATTCTGGATTTTGTTTCTCGATCTATAGCGGACTAGAAACAGGAGGAGGTGTAGTTGATGCATTTTCATTAGAAGATTTTCGCGTCGCAATCCTTACATGAGACATCATCAAAATAGGTTCTTCTGAAGTAGTCGAAGTAGAACCAACCATCTTGCTATCTTGAGTTGAAAAAGGATCCTTCAAGACAACAGGTTGTTGCGAACCTTTAACGAAATTTGCAACCTCTGCTCGATGTGGGCATTCCTTAGTGAAGTGATCCTCGTCCCAAATGTAACACGGGTAATGAGGTTTGCGATTTTCATCATTGGATTCATGTTTATCAGTCTTCTCTTTCGAATTCTTTTTATTTTTATTCTTTCCTTTCTTTTTACCACCGGATTTAGATTTAACCGTAGATGTCTCTATGACATGAATGTCGGCAAAAATTTCAGGGGAAGATTCTCCTTTCGGGGAATCTGGTAAAGTTATAATAGGAGAAGAATTCTTTGAATATTTCTTCTTACTTTTCGTATTGACTGTACCAATCATACCATCAACGGCATGAGACCCTGAAGGAGCAGCAGCTATTTGACCTTGTTTTGGAAGTTCGGGGATTTTTTCGTATAAAGTACCTGACTGTGTGTAAACGAGGTCAAGGTACTAAGCTTGAGAAATCACTTGCTCTTCAGTAACAAAACCAGCTTTAGCTACATCTTCATTAATCTTGGGTAACAATGATTTAACAAACCATTCTGCCAAAATTTGATCCGGAATATAAACTTTCACCAAACGTCTTCTACGTCGCCATTCATGAATATGATCAGAAATATATGTAGACATGGATTGTTTTAGTGAAGTTAACAATTCCGTGCCATTTTCGTATCTGACAAGAAACTGAAAATGAGTCAAGAAGGCAATTTATAACTGACTGAAGTTATGAAACGAGCCTCGTGGTAACTCAATGTACAATTTGGCTACAAGACCAATAAGAGTTCTTTGGAAACGACGTAAGAAAATCGAATCATCAATGATTGAATTAGATGCACACCAGAGGTGATAAGTAATGACGTGATTTGATGGATCCTCTCCTGACTTACCTTTGAATTTGGGTATATCACTGGGCAAATTATGCAGCATTGGCAGCCAACACGGATAATAGAAAATCGGATCATTCGTAAGGTGCGTCAAATCAGGTAAATCCAAAGTTGCAATAAATGGTAACTAACGGGTAGGGTCACGAAAACCTTGAGTAGCCAAAGCAGTTCCAGGAGGTGGATACCCAGGATAACTGGGAATCGGATTTGAGTTAGGAATTGTGTAACCTCCTGGAAAACCAGGATTAATCGGACCAAACTGGGGTTGTTGAGGCTGCTGATAAGTATAGCCAGGGTACGGTTGATACTGATAACTTGGATTGTTTGAATCGAGACCGAATTGAGGATATCCCTGGTATGGTTGATACGTGAATTTTGGTTGACTTGTGACAACTGTACTTTTATCGACTTTTCCTTCAGGCATCTGAACCGAAGTCTAAACTGAAGATCCTGACTGGGGTACAGAGGCTTGAGAGATTTGCACGGATATAGGGGTAGCCGAACTCAGAGTTACAGATACTCCAGAAATAGGTGTTACAGGTTGAACAGACGTTGCAGCAGTTTGAGGCGGAGTCTGAGGTGAACTAGGCCCAGCCTGCTGAATAGAACTAGGTGTAGAAGTTTGAATAGTTGGCTGGACAAGTTGTGGGGTTAAACCAGAAACCAGAGGCTATCCAGGTTGATAAGGCAGCTGCACATTAGGCTACATAGGCTGTTGATACTGGGATGGATCCCACACCATATTCATTCCGAGGTACTGTCCCGCAGAACGTTGAACGTAAGGACCATAACCTGGTTGAACATAGGCTTGATAAGTAAGTGGTAAATTTTCGGCTCCTTGAACTTATGACTGACTAGAAGGCTGTTGGTAACCTTGAATTGGATATTGACCTTGAGGTTGATAACCCTGAGGCACGTACTGAAGCTGGGGTTGATAAGGACCCTGAGGAGCATATTGAGCTTGGGGTGTGTACTGTCCTAAAGGTCGATATCCTTGAGGTATGTACTGTCCTTGGGGTTGTCCCCCAAAATAATATGATTCTACAGTTTGTCCTGGGAAAAAGCTACCTTGAGGTTGACCCCCAGGTGGTAACTGACTTCCTAAAGGTTGCCCCCCAGGTAGTAACTGACTACCTTGAGGTTTCCCCCCAGACGGTAACAGATTTCCCTGAGATTGCCCTCCAGGCGGTAACTGACTGCCTTGAGGTTGCGGATTCGGAACATTACCAGACATCATAAAAATTTTCTCTGCATTTAACATTTCAGTTTTAATTCCACTTAAACCAGATGATAACACTTGTTCTATTGGTTGAGGAGCTGCTTCGCAGAAAGTACCAGACAGAGCCTGATATCCCGAAGGAATAGAAGGACCACCATGTAAAAAAATTTCCGGTGTCTGGGAAAACATGGATGACTCCCCACCATAATGGATGATGGATAGTAACCTCTAGGTGTTGGATGAAATGGAACTCGAGGTGGAGAAAAAGCAAGACCCAAATTTTCTAAAAAATTCGTTAAGGATAAATACCAAGCATTAGTTCGAATAGGGCTGTAGAAAATTGATTCACGTTCCTTAAGATTTAACGATTGAGGGGAATTGGGGGGAGATAACTCTTTGTCTGGATTAGTAAGTTCTTCAATAGAAATTATTCTAGATGGAAGATCGTCAGTGACAATATTTCTTACCCTTGGTGAAGTAGGATCGCTAGAAGTTGGAGTAGTAAATCCTGAAGATGTTTCCAAAACAGAAAGTTCAGTTTCAGGTTCAGAGATTTTAGGTTCATCAACCATTTCACTAGTAGGAGAAATGCTACCAGTAACTTCAGAAACCAAAATCGGCTCTTGAATGTGTTCTTTTATGGGTGTTTGATATCTAGGATGAACTACTATAGATGAAGTTCTGACCTCTATTGATTTAATCCTACCACTACTAGATGATACCAGAGCGTGAAGCCCTTCATGCTGACTTGGTGAATATTCAGTGGGTTTCCCTTGTAGTCTCCGGGATTGTCTCGGCAATTTCGCCACGATTAATTATTTAACTAATCACACGCAAACAAAGAAAATTTCAAACAAAACACCTAAAGTATCTAAGAAACAAAAAATTGAATCACACGCTTAAAAATCTAGGAGTTCAAACCACACACAAACAGTAACTCCCCGTACTAAAAACACTAGTTGGTGATGAAATCCAACTTAGTAGAAATTTAATACAGAAAGGGTGGTTGGAACAATTACCCTGACAACCTGCTTAATGAAACAGACTGGCACAATTTTCCTCACAAAACCATCTCATGTGAAGAGAACCCCCCAGAGAGTCCAAGTGAGTCTAGTCGACGTCTGCTCTAGGTACAATGAGATCATTCCTTCACCGTCACCTTAGGAAATAATATTAAGATAATGGACACTAAAGTTACCAACAGTAACAAATATAACTAGGGGAACAGTCTACAATCCGATCTCACGCGCAAGGGTAGAGTAGCAAGGTCAATCCCCTTGAAGGCTCCTCGACATGGTTAATCCGAGGTTTACCGACAAGTGACCCCAGGCTCATCAACAATGGTTAATCTGAGGTTTACCATTTGTAATACGCGCAAAATCTTCTATCTTCCCCAATGAAACAGAATTGATTGTCTCAAAGGTTCGTACATGATCTCGTGATTGACTTCTTTAAGAGAAGCTTCCTAGATTATACAAATTACAATTGGATTTATCTCCTACCGCAAGATTTGTCTACTTTTTTTTTTTTAATACCTTGGAGATTTAATTACTCCCTACTCCAAGATACTAGCCTAAGCTATGTTGGTGATAAGAGCCCTAGAAAATAAAAATATTGCTAGATGAATTTTAATTTAAGCGTTACTTTTAGGAGCTCTTTCTTAAGTCAATGGGTGCAGAAGTAAAACTTTGATGGTGTGAAGACTCGACTTCCAAAAAATACTAAAAATCCACCTAAAAATGATAATCAGATTGTTCTCTTTCAATGAAATTCTAATTAAGGAAGAGTTAGAGAATGCAATTCTTTTAATGAACAATTCCTTCTTTAAACATAAAGAACAATTGAAAGAAAATATTTTTGTCTTTTCAGCAATAACTCCAAATAAAACAAACTATCAAAGCTCATAAGAAAATCCTTTCACTTTCAAAAACTTGAAGCTATAAAACAAATTTTCTTCAAAAGAGATCTACAAACTTAACTTTTTATGAAAATAACTCAAAAATATCAAACTAATTCTGAGATCTACAAATTTTAATAACCTATTTGAATAAAAGCATTAATTTTTTTTTTTGAAGAATGTTTTACTTAGTTATTCAAAAAACTGAGGATCTATTCATTCAGAATAAAAAACAAATCAAAAACACTCAATTATGTTTTTATAAAAAATGAAATTCAAAAACCAATAACAAAGTTTCTTTTCTAAAATTTGCAAAGAAACAGGCAACTCTATTTCTCAACAAAGGATGATTTCACAATCACGTCAGATTCAGCAAAAGACAAAATACCAATGTAATCTCAAGTATTTTAAACAGTAAATGCTTCGAATCGCTACAAAGACCAAGCGAAAGACAATCCAAAATGAAAAACTTCTAGAAAATCATCAAAACACCAACACTATTAAGATTCATTCACAGAAAGCTTTTGACAAAAACAATCATCAATCTGGGCAGAAATCAAAAACTCTAAATTAAAATAAAAATAAACTAAAGAAAGAAATCTGAAGGTTTTTCAAAATTTCAACAGGGTCCGCAGTCTTGCATAAGGAACAGGTGTGGTACCACACTGTTTACTAAAGCAAAAATGCGAAACTTCCCGCACTGTGCAAAGAAGACAAAGTGCGGTCCCAAGAAAAATTAGAGAAAAACATAAAAGATCTTCAAAATTTTCAAAAACAGAGAAAACCTAAGCTACCCAGGCAGATGTCTATCAATCAAAAATTAGGAAAAACATTTCCTCAAATCAAAAATAAAAGAGAACCAAAAACAACAAGTTCTTTCCCCAATGGAGTCATCAATTTGTTGGCAGATAAATCCGTCTTGTGGACAAGACCGATCTCCCCAGTATGGTGGCCAATTTGTTGGCGGATAAATCTGTCTTGCAGACAAGACCAATCTCCCTAGTACTAAAATTATCTAGCAACAAACAACCAAATAGACTAATCTTTCTCTAAGCATATACAATCTATGAAAAGCTCTATAGATGTGTAAAGGACTTCCCGTTTGTGCAGTGCTTGTTTGAAGTCGTTATTGTCCCTCGCGCTTGAAGGAGTTTTCCTTGTAAACCTGTAGTCACAAACAAGAAAAATATTACATAACACCTATATAGAAATCATCATAAACCATGCTTATCATAGTGATCAAGGAATCTATGAAATAAACCATTGATTGAAAGCTTATTGAGAAAAATGAGTATATTTGTATTAATTTCAAAAGAAGAAAATCCTTACAACCTGAGCCTTGATGTTGCATAGGACTTTTCGGGGTCCGAAGCAGGAATCTCCTTTTCTTTGATAAGCTCTGCACTCCTCCAACCAAGACTAATAGAGGTATGTAATCTTTCCTCACAAAAGTCTTAATCAACTGAGTTTGAATCTCAACAGCACTTAACTTCAAATATTCTAAAGCTTCAACTCCCTTTGAGGCTACCCAATGCCTCTTTTTATAGTGGAAAAGAAGAGGTTTTCTATTCCAAGTATGAAGGGACAGAATCCTCCTTCAAAGGGATAAGCTCCTCACATCAAGGGGTTAGCTCCATAAGTTAAGGGATTCATGCACCTCACAAGAGCGGTTCTGCCACTGCAAAATCCATTCTAGGAGCTTCTAGAATTTACTTTAATTGAGCTTTTTGGAATTTACTTGTGCCTTTTTAATCTTACAGGGGTCCGCACCTATAAAAAAGATAAAGTGCATTCAGGTACATAGGATAGCTGAACATTGGGTGCGAGACCGCAGGCAAGATAGCCAGAAAGTGCGATACCAAAGTTTAGGAGACTTTTAGGAACTTTTTCTGATTTTCAAGGCTTTACATGAGGAACTAATATGTTTAGACTTGCAAAGGGAGAAGTATGAGTTATAATGAGCTCATACACATAGCAAAATATTAGGATGACAATTTTTAGTGTAACATATAGTTCAGTTTGGGATTCATTAGAGTGCAGGAGCATCTCCATTGTTGATTGGTTTCACTGATTCTGATTGGGCTAGTGACCCTGATGATTGGAAGTCTACTGCAGGATATGTATTCACTCTTGGTTCAGGACCTATTACTTGGTCTTATAAGAAAAAAAGTGCCATCTCTCTTTCTTCAGTAGAAGTAGAGTATCGTGGTGCAGTTTAAGCCAGCAAGAAAGCCATGTGGCTTCATCAGATCCTGTCTAAATTTGGTCTTCATCAGCAGCATCCAACTAAACTTTGGTTTGATAATCATAGTGCCATTCAGCCATGTAAAGATCCAGTTCAGCATCAGCGTATGAAACACATTGAACTCCACATACACTTCATCAGAAAGCTCATTCATGATCATGTTGTTGAAGTGTAGTACTGTCCAACCAATGATCAAGTAGCCGATATCTTTACGAAGGCTCTCACAGAAGCGAGGTTTACCAAACTTCGATCCATGATTGTAGTTCAGGAAGGTTGTAATTAAGGGGGGATAGGCTCTAATGCCTCATTCGTTCTCCTATTGTGTCACTTTTGTAAATCCTTCAATCCTATCCCAATTTGTTCTTAAGGGTGGATGTTATGATATTTCAACACATAGGAAATAGGCACCTTTTGTGTCACCTTTGTAAATATTTCAATCCTATCCCAATTTTTTCTTAAGGGGGGATGTTAGGCTATTCCGACACATAGGAAATAGTTAAGAATAACTTAGTCAAGTGTAAAGTTAGGTAAATTTTGTTTCTTTACCATGTACGTTTGTAACTTATAATCTGACAGTCATTATTTTTAGTGATCCGATGGTTATCTCTCACCTTGGTATTAACGACACTTGATCCGTGGCTTAACACCCAATTAGTCCATGATTTATGTTTAAAGAGCATGGAGGGTCATTTGTTCAGTAACCATTTATGAGAGAAACATATGTAACTTTTCTTTTTATATTAATAAATTTCTTGAAGTGGCCGTGTTGGCTCAGGCCGTGGACTGTTTCCTTTGTTGAGGGTTTTAACCACGTGATTATACTGGTGTACTGATTTGTGATCTGTTTGTGAGTGGTGACCTTTGTTTCTTTATCTATAGAACTTACCCTCTAAATTCCTACAGTTAAAATAGCGAAAACCAATCACGAAAGAAGATATGTTATGTAGCTCCAATAAGAGCATGGGAGCCTAGCCAACTTGATATGATGTAAGGAAATACAACACAATTTCAATCTTATTCACATCCATCTCAAAGTAATTGGAACACACTCTTTCCTTGGAAACCTTGGCCATCTCAACCCCAAAACCAACCTTATTAACAAGGTTGGAAAGAACCTTATGGGATAAATCCAAAATATCGTCAATTTTTCCTCAATATACTCGATACCCAACTCCATGCTATCCCTACAATCAACTTCCACCACAACCACAACTTCAACCACATCCATGCCATAGATCTACTCTCACTTAGCTACTTGTACCACCATTTCCAAACCCATACAAAGAAGTAACTGAGCCCACGTATAATGTTGAGGTACATAACTTCCAAACATATCCTCATGAACTAAATAATATTCATCTTAGTTCAAGAAAGGTATTGCAAAAAATAGATTCTCTTGATGTCATTGAAGGACAACATCCAGAAGAAGAATATTCAAATGAGGAGATCAAATATTCATGGGCTACACTTTATGGAGAGAAGACATTAGAATCAAATACTGAGAGGATTCCCTCATATTTACCATCAGATCCTCCATGTGTTCAATAGAAAAATCAACAAAAGAGTAAGATTTGAATTTCATTGTATAAGATGACATCCAAGATGATACAAATCAGCAAGTGGACCAAGGGTATCACAACTATATTGAAATATGGTTCCAAAAAATCATTAAGTTGTAGCAACATGTTCTTATTCAACAATTCTTTATCTCATCGTAGTTAAAGCATTTGGTACCTCATATTTAGGTACATTTCAGGGCATACATTTTGAGCCTACACTTGAGTATAACTATCATCTTGATGCATACATGGATCCATTGGAAGTATTCCTATACTTGAAAGAGATTTTGTTTTTTCAAGTAGAGTAGGATAGAGTTTTTTTTTTTTAAATGGAAAAGGAGAAAGAAGAAAAGAAGAAAATCTTAGGCGAAAACCTCTTTTGAGGTGACTAAGATTGGTTCACTGATTGAAAACATCCTTTGGGATGCCTAAGAAGATCTACTAGCTGAAAATATCATTCAGGTAACTAGTAGGCCTAAGAAAATAGTAAAATTTGAAAAAAAGTATTTTCTCCATGTATCACTCTCTAATGAATGAAGGTGCTCTCCAACCTTTGCAAGCAACAAAGAAAACAGGTTGGAAACAAAATAGAAAGATGGTAAAAAATCTAGTCAAAGGAGGTCATACTTGGACTTTCTCCTCCTTTTCTGAGATGCTCCAAAAAGGCCAAGGTCATTCCAATCCATCACCCTCATCCCTTTCGAACATCCACCCAAAATTTCCAAGATTTTCTCATTCATTTTTCTCACTGTCCCAAAATGCTATAGTAAGTCTTCTTTTTTCTATAGGAAGTGTTGTTTTTTAGCATAAAATTATTTTTATTATATCTTGAAAACAGTGCATCAATTTTCCAACATGTTTCATGGGGAGATGCATATGGATTATGGTAACATTATCAATCAATTTCAACAATTTCTAGTGCAAATTTTGTGAGAAATCGACCTCCATCACCTACAACCATTTTTAAGTTTTCTCGAGATTCATACATCCAATGGCTAAGAAGTTTTATGGAGGTGTGCATAAGGATAATGGTAACATTATAAAAAACATCCAGGTTAGTCCAATATACCATTTGAGAGTTATTGATAAAATAATTCTTCTACAAGGGGTTGTCCTAAATTGCTACACGAAGTTTTGTAATTGCTATAGGAAGTTATAATAGGCAACATGCCGGTGGATCGAGGACAAAAAAAAATAAAAAATACCTTGAGGTGTAATAAAATTCAATGAGGAGAGTTTACACATCATTTCCTACCACCTTATGATCACTCCTCCATCTCAAGCACAAGGATTTTTCATTCTAACCTTGCCTTTTGTCACCTCTGTAAAATAATTATTTTCCTGAAAAAACTCAGAGTTTTTTCACTCCATTTTTCTAAGGCCACACCACTTCCTCACCAACATATAATCATCCTACCATCACCCTTATACCACCTCATATTCACCCTCATCATTCATACTGAGCTAGAAGCCTATAGCAGGAAGAGAAAGAGGTTGCTACAAGAAAAATTAACTTCATGTAGTGAGCCCTATGTAAGCACCAGAAAATCCCTAAATATGTTTTTGACCAATCATGGAGACCAATAACACTTGTATGATTAATATGAAGATAGTAATGGAACTACAAGGAGGATCCTCCACCAGCAGACATACACTAGAAGACTCATCAAGGTGCCTGCAGAAAAAAAAACTTTATCAATCAAAGAATCATCATGCTATCATTAGGGGAATTTTCAGGTCTAAAATGGGCCTCCTAAGAAAAATGTACAATCAAAATTCACTTTATGAGAACCAATCACATTTTAGGGAATGACATCATCCCTAATGGTCGAGGCGACATTTCTTGAGTTAAAGGTACTTACTTGTCACATTCTCAATGGTGGATAAAAACCCATGGTTAACGATGGTAGTGCTCTAAGTAATTTTAAAGTCAAAGTAAAGTACTCATAATAAATGTCATTTCACACTTTTTCAATACAAATATATTATTTTCATTTCATACTTCTTTAAATAAACAATGAATATCTCTATACATTTATTATATTATATTATATTATATTATATTAATTTTATATGGTATATTAATTACATGTTATTATACAATTTAAATAATATAACTTTTAATTAATAGCATATAATATAATTAAGAATTTATAAATTTTTATTTTTATTTTATTTTCAGTTATTTAAGTACAAAGGACAAATGCATTAATTGTTCAATGATAATGATTTTTTCTTGAAAATCTCATTCTTATTTATAGTCACATCAATAAAAAAAAATTATTAATTTTATTTCGGTACAACTTTTGAATTGAATTTAACTATGGTTACATGGATTGTGGTGCAAAAAGTGAATTGAAAATTCATAAATATTATTTTATTGGTTTATCTATTATTTTATTATTTCCTTAGGAGGCCCATTTTAGACCTCGAAATTCCCCTAATGGAAGATTTGTACAGAAGAAAAATAATCGACTACAACACTCACATCATGGGAATCTGAACAACAACATTTTATTCAGGGATGTGAAGTAAAAAAAAAAAAAAACCCTAGAAGACCCCTAGCTTCAAGGCTATCAGCAATATGACGCCCATTAAATTATCACATGCAGCTTCGGGATCATTACTAGCAGCTTCAAAACCACCAAAGGCAGCTTCAACAGTCATATCAGCAACCTCAATATGACTTTTAAAAACACATCAAAGGTGTGGTTCAGGTATGAAATCATCTAAACCTTTCTTTGAATATACTATAGCTTAAGAAAACATTAAAAGTGTGAGAAGGAAATTTTTCTATAGCCAAAACCAACAACAGAGCATCCTTGGCCTTATCTAGTAGTTAGATTCACTTTTCCACCAAGACACACACACATGTGGGAGAGGAACAAGACAAAAGTGAAGAATAATTGAGGAAGTGGGAGGAAATCAGTTAGTTGTGATTGAAGACAAGGAGTGCCAAGGGGTAATTGAGTGTGAACTCAGTAAACATAGAAATAAATTTGGGTTTATTTTGCATGAAATGAAAAGAAATAAAAAGAAATAAATAGATAAAAATAAAAATAAAAAATAAAAGGTGGACCCACCACCTCTTAACATGAAAATATTAGCTGTTGAAGGAGAAATAAAGCTGCTATAGGCAAAAAATTTGCTACAAGAAGATAAAAGAGGACAGAAAGTGAAAAAAAAATGTACTAGGATGTTGGACAATAATTAATTAATTTCTAAAAGGTATAAAGAAACACAATAGAGCTACAAAGACTTTTCTATAGGAATTTTTGGGTTGCGTAATGGTAAATTCTCCAAGGGTGAAAATTATCCAAGTTATTAGATTGGTTTCACATCATTCCTTTATTTTTCTTTAGGATATTCACCACCATTTCACCCTCTATATGAAGAAAGTGCTATGTGTTAAGTATTTTCAATTTCAGAGTTTAATGAGAAAAGAGAATTCAAACTGTTAGTATGGGTTGTTCATACAAATTTAATGAATAGTACGTTGTGCCATGGCCATGAATCCAAAATTCACTCTTGCAATTGAAAACTGAGGTCACCATTATCAAAATTATTAATTTTTCAGAGTTTCTACAAGAAACATTGTTTCCTATAGAATCCCCTGTTTTTCACTAGATTTCTTGTTTTTTTCTCTTGAGAGAAGTTTTACAAAGGTTGGAAGGAAAAGGAACTAGGGGGAACTTCAAGTGTGTTGTGGGAGGTATCAATGACTCATAAACTCATATAAATTAAAATCTAAGTGGTACAAACAAGGCCCTGAATTTACACATAAAATTCACAGAATTCATAGTCTGCAAATATAGGGGAGGATTTAAGAGGAGAAAACTCATCAGCATAGAGAGAATCAATTATCATCGTGAATTGGTTACCATTTTCTAAAGTTGCAGCGAGATGTGATTCTTTGAAAGGATAAGGGGGTATCATGATTAGGTTCCACTTGAGTTTTTAACATATTTACAAGACCCAATTGGACAATAACATGAACCAGAATAAAGGTATTAGCCTAAAAAAATAGGACCCATTACAGTTGAAGAATCACCTGAGAGAAAGAAGCAGCCTGAACCTACATTGGCAGTTCAATGGGAAACTGAGATAGGGGACGAAATGAAAATAGAGGAGTACCAAGAAGATCAGCAGGAGGAGTAGCGCATGGACCAATAAGAAAATAATTAAATAGGCCATCATACATGAATAATCACAAGGCAAGGAGGATGAATAGGTTTCTAATATGATGACAAACATTTTCAGTAGGGGTTATGATGGCCCTCTAAATTAGATATAGATTAAGGCCCATATAACCTTTCTTAGGCACATAAAAGGTATATTAAATCTCTCCTGATACACTTAATAATGTTTTTTTAGCTTTAATATGCTCTTATAAAGGTTTATAGATATTTGCATTTTTGTGCCTAGTATTATTTGTTTTTGAAGAATACTGTGAGAATATTCAGCAGATTATGAAGATTTGGAGAAGGAAATAATGTAGGGACGTGATCCCTAATACACAAGCATAAATATTGGAGAATAAATGAGCAAAATATCATGAAATCATTGACAAATTCTGAAACTCTGATGACAGAGAAAATCTAGGAATGTGTTCCTTGTCATTTACTGCAAACTCCTAGTGTTGTGAACCAGATCCACTATTTGAGGGATTTTGGAGCGAAAAGCTTCCTCATTTCAAGGAGAATGCTTCCTTATCATTTTTTATAAGTACCAATTCGAATTTTCCTCTAGGGGCATGTATTATTTAGTCTTATTGTGGAGAAAACTTGCTGTTTTTCAACTCCACTTTATTTTCTTATAGGGATGTACTTGGATTGATTTAATAATGAAGATTGGTGTCATTTTTAGCTTGTAAGGCTTGGAAGGCTTGGTTTATTCCATAGGACTTTGATTCCTCCTTGGGCTTGGCAATTTCAGTAGCCTTAGAGCCCACTTGCACAATTTATTTATGTTATTTTCACTTTTTATTCACATGCATCTTGTTGAGAAAAATATTGGGGTGTGGTGAATCGGTATTTAAAACTCACACATACTTTTTCTTTTCTTTACTAAATTCTATACATGACTTCAATTAATACAACTAGTGTATGCACACAAATTTATTTAAGGAAACTTCATATGCCCAGTGAACTTATTTTTCAGATATAATTTTACTTATCTGAGTCCATCATTTATTCATCAAACATATAGTAAGCAATAAACATGTGCAGTAACAACAGAATAAATCATCACACATTAACACCAGGATTTAAGGTGGAAACCCAAGTCGAGAGAAACCACCATGGTTTTCGTCTTTGTCCTCAATATTTATTATAAATAGAATTTCTTACAATATTGTACTAGCAGAGACTCATACTAGCACGCAGGCACCCACCTGCAAAAGGATGCAAAATTCTCTCATTCTGTAGCTGCTACTGGAAGGGAGATCCAACCCCCTGATCTCATTTACCATCTACCATTGAAAGGGAGCTACACCCCCCTGCTCTCATTTACCAACCACTCCTAGAAGGGACCTACAACCCCCTGATCTCGTTTACCAACAACCACTAGAAGGGAGCTACTACCCCCTCACTGATGGCTCCAACCGTGAGCAACACCATGGACCACGTTTCATAATTTTTCACATTGGATACACTAGATTCAACAAAAAAAAAACTTTTAGGCCTCTTTTCATCATATTTTTAGATTGGACCCACTCCACTCATTTAAGCCCAAAACCATACCTCAAACTAAAACATATAATTGTATCAAATCATTCACTGAATCTTCAATCAACGAATAAATCACCAATATTTAATATTCAAACTACCCAAATCTATATGAAGACATCATTGAAAGACAACAAAACACAATAAAACTGATTAGACATTTACTTTTGCATACATCAACAAAACCCTAGCTTGCATACGTGCCTTCCATAAGAAAAATCTACGATTGTACGTGCTTATCCTAAAACTAAACTGCGTATAGATTTGCTCGAAATATACATGCCTCTATAAATTAGAACCTTCATGTATATACATCTTACTTGTGTCAAAATCATGTATAGATTTTTAAATAATTGAGTACTGTGCAAAAATTCAGAATAACAAACTTACTCAGATCATACCCTTCACTTCAAAAAACATGCGTCAGACCACAGATCTAAACATCTCACAACTAGATCATGCAAATACATAGTCATTTCAGGTCTAGATATCCTGATCCATCATTGTATTCATTGGTGCATCATTATTTCAGATCTATTAATAAACTATAACCCATTCCACGCATATATACTTCAGAGTGAAATATTCATTAAATACCTATCCACATGCACACTTAGCACTATGATCTTCACCTCCTTATATATTTCAAGCCTTAGCCAATACCATAAGCCAAAAAAACATAAAGGTCAATGGTATTCTTGGTGGGATCAAATAACTGTTAATGTGGTCAATATTGTGGGATAATACCATGGTAAGGATCCCTGGTATTATAAACTTAGTGCGCTACCACATACACTACTTTGATTCTTCGTACTTGCGTGTATATGTGACTTGGCCATGATGATCTCATGTACAGTTCTTCAATTATGTACTTTATCCATCTTCCACAAAACCTATGTCCCATCATACTTTCATTCTGTTCCATCACTTTGTCACCTCTGAGCTTATCTAGAAACTATATACTTGGTAATTTACAAGTGGGTTTCCATCAAGGACAACACATGCAATCATAATGCCAACAGTCTCCCCCTTTGGACTTGATGGAAACCATGTTGGTGTTTCATCACCACAATCAATAGATACCTGATAGACACATCAACATAATAATTATTCAAAGACCAAATTACTCTCCCCCTTTGACATCGAGGGCAAAGGGCGGACCAATGCCGAAACAAGTTTATCTTTGCTTGTAGAAAGAAGAGATTTTTATATTTGATTTGCACTAAACTGACCATGCTCCCCCTGAGCACATGTTGAATCTTCAGATAGATTTTGAATGAAGTACATGAATCTATAACTCAACTGAGTATCACCTTTCATATCATCAAGGACTCATACTTACATCAATAATCAAACCAAGTGGGATTACATATTGGACTCAACTACCCAACTAGGTGGGATTACATATTTGACTGAATCTCCCAACCAAGTGGGTTTACATATTTGAAAAAATCCATGGTACATGACTGAATATGAAAATATTTACATAATAGGTCTCAACATGACCCTTATATCAAATGAATTTTATAACCAACACCAAATTTTCTCAATAGTGAGAGATCATCGAACATAATTTAGCAACCAACATAATGCCAACAATGCATTATTCTCAGCAAGGCTAATGCTCCCCCTAAACCTGTACTACATGTTCACTGTCAAGTCTCACCACCGCAACTCATTCATCAAAGCATATTCATAAATCATAACTTAATATCATATTAGCAGACTGTAACCATCAACATCAGAGCAAGAAAATTATAATTGTCAGCAACATATCAGAAACGGTTCTTGAGTCTATCTCATTGTTTTTATTATCAGAGAAAAGCATACACAATTTTTTTCAAAGGAACTTTCGTATATATGTGACTTTAATTCATGCAACTCGTGTACGAAAAGTGAAATATAGAAAAATTTACATCTCCATCTCCCTTTGAACTTGTACAGCCTATACCTGTATTTTTTTGTCACATTAGATGCAATGTCATAAATATAAACAACCAAAATTACCAAAAAACCATGGGAATCATGACATATTGACCCCCCTATGATGATACATTAGTGATTCCAATAATGTATCTCACATTAATCCTGTATTCGTTATGAGAAGTGAACTTTAGAAAGAGATGACTGCAATAGGGTCAATATTCCCTACTTTTTTTACCGATGTTTCTTCTTTTTCCATATTTTCTTGAAATTTCTTATTCTGTGCTAGAACTTATCCAAAATATTTGTTCTATTCAACATATTTAACCTACAATCAATGGCCTTATGCCCAAATGTGTTACAATAGAAACACTGTTGAACCCCAGAATTACCCTTTCCTTTACATATTTCTCATCTCATTTCACTTATTTTCCATCAATTCATAAGCTCTAATCAATGAATAATGATAAGGTTTGTCTTAAGGCTACATTCAAATGATTTACATATTGTGTTTTAATGATTTTTTCTATTTTAATAAGTTTTTGCAGATTGGCTACAGAATGCAGCCTGTTCCGCAGCTGACCAAACATTTCGTAGCTACTCTTGTGGTTAGACATGTTACAGGTGTCAGTTGAAGGAATGGTCCATATGGGTAGTCTCAGAATCCCTCCTACATGGATTTCATACTATTCGTAAGGACCACATCGACAAATAAAGAGGCCTAAACCGATGGTCAAAGCTCAAAGTCAAAGACCGTTTCACATAGAAATTAGGACTCTTGATTTTCTGCATAGAAAATCATGAGTCCTAAGAGTCGCAGTTTGATAATAATTCAAAGATACACCTGTAGCTATCTTTATTCATAGTTAGTTATGAAAATTATTTATAAATAGAGTTTCTATAGAACCGAGAACAAGTTATGTTTTTGTAGGACAAGTTCAGAATTACAATGAGATACTCTGTTTTCTAAAAATCTGTTTCAATAATGAAGATGAATTCCCAAATGTTGTTTTCATTACATTTTTAAGGAGCTAACGAGTTAACCAACTTGGTAGTAGAGGGCCCCTACTGCTAAAGGAGGATTTTAATGCTTTCTATTTAGATTTGTTTCAATTATGTTTAGTACCTTTTGTTCCTGCTTAATTTCCAGTTTTCAATAGTTTTGATGCAACTATGGAGATTTTCCTTCCGAAACGTTTCAAGGAGATAGGTAACTTTGTCTTCAGGATTGGAATACATATTGAAGTGTTGAGAAACATGGTTGCTTAGTTTACTGCTTTCTTTTGTCAATTGTTGTGTCTAATTAAGCATTTATGAAATCCATTTTTTCTATTTACCAAATCTTACATTGAATGGTTAAATGCCTTATAAGTGCAATGGTTGAATGCATTTCATTTCTTGTCATTTGATTTCTAAGAACTAAGGGTGTAATTTATTTCCCCGAGGCCATACCAAGGGGTCACAAGCTTCATAATTGGATGAGACTGACAAGTGAATTTCTCATTTAGTTAAGTTTTAGATTACATTTCATTTCTTTTCATTTTCTTGCTAAGAATTAAGGGTGTAATTGATTTATCCGAAGCCATACGAAGGGGTCACAAGCTTTATATCTGGATGAGACTGACAAGGTTATTATTCACTTAGTTGGTTCTAGTTAGAGGATCCTCATTCCATTGCAATGAAACAATCTTCTTAAAGGTCATTCTGAAAGAGACTAATCTGAATATGCTTTGCAAGGATGATTAAATGATTATATTTAATGCAATGTTTGAGTTATTGTAATTCTTTAGACAGATGTAATGGTTTCTTAAAAACATTACCACAAAGGGGTCACTCTCTACATATTGGGTAAATGGAGTAACTAAAGCATCTTAGATAAATTTCAATAGCATTCTCTATTTTCTGTTTTAGACTTTAGCAACTGATGAACAAACAATTGATTTCATCGCATAGGGTTTTGAGCTAATAATTGAATGTTGAGACAACCTAAAGTACAATAGTTGACACATTTCCCTGCTTTCACTTTGTCTTTAATTCTCAATTGAGTCAAAGATCCATGGATTAGGTTTAATCACTAAATTAAGTACTTTTTTTACCCTTTTTTTCAAAACTTGGTCTTAGAATTAGTCCATAATATTTGGTTTCTTTTATAGAAAATTAACTTAGTTTCATAACACTTCCTTTTCTTTATTTTTAGTTAGATTCATTCTCACTTTTCTAAGTAGCCTAGGATGGAATACTAAGGACTAAAAAGACAAAACCCCCCAAAAAAATAAGGAAAACACATACAATGAGGTAAGGGAAAGGTCACTTAGGCACATATAGTGCACCACACTACATCAGTTTATTAGCCCTGGTTGATAATTAATGGAAGCAATTTAAGAACACTAAATTGACTAAAAATTTTTGCGCCATTGCCGGGGAAGTGTAACTAGGTAGCCTTATTTATTACATCCCAAAAACAATGATATGTGTAGAGAAAGAGACTTTAGGGGAAGATATATAAGAGGAAGAAGCTTAATCCCTACAACACCACTCACTCCACCTAGACCAAGAAGTAGTACACCTCCATCTCAAACTCATACCCCATATTATACTAGTGATAGACTTCTTGAAGTTTTAAGGTCAGATATCTAGTTAGAAGAGTCTCCCACTTCATCCACTAAGGGAATTCTAGAGGAAGAAGATACTAGGACTCCAATAGGGGGAATAACCTTTTTCACTTCTACAGGGGAATATATTACAGCTGAAGAATTATAAATCCCTAGTGAAGAGGAAGAGGAAGAACCTTTCTTCAACATACCTTTGATAGAATAACTAGAAGAACAATTATCCCTCCAGGCTGAACCTTATATTAGTTCTAAAGAATCTATCATGGCAGGAAGAGGAGAAGAAGGAGGGGAAGGAGAAGGATAAGGAGAAATATTTAATGGAGAAAACTTGCTATTTGGAGGAGGTAGAGGTAGAGGAGGATATAGAGGAAGAGGTAGGGGAAATTCAGAAGGAGGTAGAGGAAATTCAGAAGGAGGTAGAGGAAGAGGGGGACTCGAAAGTTCATTTGGATTCCCTATAGTAGATGAAGAGACAAATACTACCATGTAAAATATATCACCTTATGTTCTTCCAAAATTTTATGGATTGAAAAGTGAAGACCCTAAGACATTTTTATTTGAATTTGAAGTTTTGTGCAGAACTTATGACTATCTAAAAGATGCTCAAAAACTGCAATTATTTCCTTCAACTTTGAAAGGAGCAACCCTAAAATGGTTCATGAGTCTAATCACTAGGTCTATTAGGTCATGGAATGATATGAGAAGAGAATTTATAGAATGGTATTTGGACTATTCTATACCTGTTAACCATAAGGAGGAAGTGTTTAAAATGATGCAAGAGGAGGATGAAAATTTTGATGATTTAATTGAGAGTTTCAACTATAACATCAAGAGAGAAAAAATGCAAAATCTAGACCAAGACACTCTAAAAGCTCTTTTGTTGAAAACAATTAGATATGAACGAATAGATATTCTTAATATGATGGGGAAGGGAGACATATCTCAACTTCCATTAGCTAATATTGGAGAACTATGTGTTAATCTCTCAAGAGGAAAATCAAAAATTTTGAAAGGACCAAGAGATCCTGCTCTTGCTAGGATAAACAAAACTACAACTGGAACAGTAAGCAGGGAAGAAATTGGAAACATGCTTGATGAGTTCAAAACTAACATTCTATGGAGTATTAGTGAGAAAATAGACATCCGTCAGCTACAAAACAGGAAGAAAGTTGAGACTGATGCCTTAGCAATCTTTTGTCCCAAATGCAAAAAGAAGAATGCTTTGAGAGAATGCCCTCTTGATGCAAAAGTAACAGAGACTTGTGTGATTTGTTTAGAGAACCATGAGACCAAGAGTTTTCCTTCAATTCTTGGTCTTAAGGCTATCTTTCAATAAGAAACAACTACAAACGCTACAAAATCTCTTTGTTTTGTCTTTAGAAGGCCTTGGTAGGGGCCTCAAACTCAAGGGTTTAATAACCAAATGTACAATCAACCCCCACCAAATTGGAATTCTTAGCAACAACCTTGGCCTTAATCTCAAAATCAATCTCAACCTTGGGCTCAAGGGATAAAAAATCCCTATGGAATATTCCCTCAATATTATTAGTATCCACCATCTTATCCATCCTATCCATCTTATCCAAATTATCCTTCCCAAAAAAATCCTCAACAAAATCCACAACCTCAATCTCAAAATCAAATCCACCACTCTCACTAACATTCCCTCATAGACCAAATCAGTTACCTACCCAGCCAGTACCAAACCCCAACAATAAAAACCCTCAGAATACCTATATTATAGAAGGTCAACAATTTCCAACTTATTTAATTACTCCTCTAGATCTTAATGATGTGCAACTTAGATCTGGAAAGATACTTGAGAAAAAGAATCCTTATGTAGTAATATAAGAACAAGACAATTCTGAGGAAGATTCTCTACAGGTTAATAAAAGTTTTGAAGAGAGCATATCTCTTCAAAACCAAAACATTGAAAAAGAAAAACAAAGATAACCAATGAATTCAACTCCAATGTTAAAGCAACCATAAGCATCTACTTCTACACCTCCTTTTCTCGAAAGATTAAAAATTGATAGAGGTATAGAAAAATAGATTATGTTGTCCGGTTATGATTTCCTAGATGAATTGAGAAATTTTTGTATCAAAATTCCATTATTACAAGCCATCAAGGAAATTCCAATCTTAGCTAAAACAATAAAGGAGTTGAGTATGAAGAAACCTGGAAGAAAGATAAAATAAATAAAGAAAAATAGTAGACATAATGATGGGAAAGATTTCCATTCAAAAATATGTAGATCCTATAAGTCCAGTTTTAAAAACTCACATCAATGGAATTGAAATCCCAAACACATTAATTGATTTAGGAGAAGCAATAAACATCATGAGTAAGAAAACCATGGAACAAATTAAGCTTCCTAATCTTCTTTATACACCCACACTACTACAGTTAGCAGATAGGTATGTAATCGGACCAGATGGTGTGTTAGAAGATATTTCAGTGTCCTTAGATTCTTGGGATTATCCTGTTGACTTTATGATTTTAACTCCTAAAAATAATCTAGGAGGACATCCTCTTATACTAGGAAGACCTTGGTTGGCTATCGCTGATGCTTTTATCAGCTGTAGATATCGTGATATGTACATCTATGATGGAAATTCAACTAATAAATTCACTTTATATCCTCCAGAAAGAACAATCACATAGATATATGACAAACAATGGATTGATGATGAAGAAGATATATAACCTCTCTTCACTATTTCAAACATTAGTGAAGATGGTTAGATCTTGAATACTTTAGAAAATTTTGAGTCATCTCCAGAATATGGACATGATCAATTCCAAGAAAGATCTAATACTGAATTTTTGTCATCCAGACGGATGTATCTTTACTCTATGGAAGAATTTGGTAGCTCTACAATTGAAATATTTCCAGGAAAAACATTGAACATAAACAAAAACCTAGAAAAATTACAACAAGAATTGCTAGTCAAAACATTACAAAAACATTCATCTTCATATGCATGGCAATATACTAACATGAAAGGGATTAGTCATAAGACTTGCACTCATCACATCTACATAGAAGAAAATTGTAAACCTATCATACAACCTTAGAGAAGGATGAATCCAAATATTAGGGTAATTGTGAAAGAAGAGTTGCGAAAATTGCTGAAGGTCAACTTTATCTATCCCATTTCAGATAGTCAATGGGTTTCTCCTTTGGTGATTTTACCCAAGAAAAATGGTAAATGGAGGGTATGCATTGATTATCGAGAATTGAATAAAGCTACTCTTAGAGATCATTTTCCTTTACCTTTTATAGATAAAGTGTTAGATACATTAGTAGAAAAAAAATATTTCTCATTCTTGGATGGTTTCAGTGGTTATAATAAAATTCAAGTTGCATCTGAAGATGAGGATAAAACCACATTCACCTGTCCTTGGGGAAGTTATGCCTACCGAGTAATACCTTTTGGATTATGCAATGAACCTGCAACATTTCAAAGGGCAGTACTAGGAATTTTTTCTGATCTAATACATGATTGTGTAGAAGTATACATGGATGACTTTACAATCTATGGTAATTCATTTGAAGAAGCTCTAGAAATCTTGGAAAAATTTCTAAAAAGGTGTAAAGAAGCAAACCTTTCACAAAGTCATGAGAAATGTTTCATGATGTTTACTGAAGGTGTTGTTTTAGGACATCACATTTCAGGAGATGGAATTAGAGTTAATAAATAAAAAGTTGAAGTCATCTCTAGACTAATAGTTCCAAGTTGCTAGAAATATGTTAGAAGTTTTCTAGGATTCACAGGGTATTATTGAAGATTTATAGAAAATTTCACTAAGATAACATCTCCACTCTTCAAATTACTCACCAAAGATTGTGAATTCAAATGGAATCCTGACTACCAGTTAGCATTTGAAACCCTAAAAGAAAAAATTTCTGAAGCACCCACTTTAAGAGGGCCTAACTGGAAACTACCTTTTCATATATCAACAGATGCTTCAGACACAACTCTAGGAGTTGTGTTAGGACAAAAGGACGTGATCCCTTATGCCATCTACTGTACAAGTAAAAATTTGACTCCTCTAGAGTTGAATTATATTGTAACTGAAAAAGAATTCTTAGCTTTTGTTCATGCTATCAATAAATTCAGACATTACACAACAGGCTATGAAACCTTTGTTCACACAGATCACTCTACAATTAGGTATTTCATGGATAAATCTACTACTAATAGCAGAGTTACAAGATGGTTATTGCTCCTACAAGAATTTGACATTACTATTCTAGAGAGGCCTGGAAAAAAAAATACAGTGGCTGATTTCCTATCTAGAATCCAAAATATCAAATACAATACTCTAGTTGAGGATAAATTTCCTGATGAATACCTCTTTGAAATAATTACTCAAACTCCTTGGTTTGAAAATATTTCCAATTACTTAGTAACATGAAAATTACCTTCAAATATGCATGCTAGAGAGAAAATAAGAATCATTCAAACAAGTGAAAAATATTCATGGATTACTGATGAATGGTATAAGACAGGTCCAGATCTTATTATCAGAAGATATGTTCGAGAAGGTGAAATGTCTGAAATTCTTAAGGCATGTCATGATGAACCTTATGGTGGAAATTTTGATGACAAGAGGACAACTTATAACATCCTTCATTTAGGATATTATTGTCCAACCATCTTCAAATATGCCAAAGAATATATCAAAAGCCTTCGAATGAAATGCTATTACAACCTTAGGTACATATTGAACTTTTTGAAAAATGGGCTTTGGATTTTGTTGGACCTATCAATCCTCCATCTAAACAAAAGAAGTATATCCTGATATGCACTGATTATGTCACTAACTGGGTAGAGGCTAAAGCATTACATTTTGCTAATGAATTGTCTATAGTCAATTTTATTTTTTAGGATATCTTTACTCATTTTGGTGTTCCAAGAGAAATTGTAACAAAGCAAGGAGCTCAATTTACATCAAAGATGGTGCAAGATATGGTATAAAATTAAAAAATCAAGCACAAGAAGTCTACCCCTTACCATCCACAAGAAAATGGTCAGGTTGAATCTACCAACAAGGTGATTGAAGGAATTCTCACTAAGATTGTTCATCTACATAGGAGAGATTGGGCAGAAAGCCTTCCTGAAGCCTTATGGGCCCATAAAACTACATGGAGAAACACAACAGGACATACTCCTTATGAACTTGTTTATGGGGAAACAAGTCCTGTTCTGTATAGAATTTCAGATCAAAACCTTCAATATGGCAGTCCAACTGGGACTTGATTTGACAGAAGCACAGAAGCATAGACTGGAGCAAATTAATGAACTAGATGAAATCACACAAGGTGCAGTCCAAAGAACTAGCATAGTCCAACAACAAAGGATTAAATGGCATGACAATTATATCAAAGAGAAAAAGTTTCAAGAAGGGGATTGGGCACTCTTGTTTGACTCAAAATTCAAGGATCTTCAAGGCAAATTTTAGACTCATTGGCTTGGGCCATATGAGATTGAGAAAGCCTTTGAAAATGGAGCAGTAAAGATCTGAACAGTAGATGAAGAAAAGGTATCTCTTCTTGTAAATGGTAATAGGATGAAAGTATATCATAAACCACTTTCAAAAGAAGAGTTTGTCAGGAAATTTCATGATAAAATTGATATGGGGCTAGTGAAGAATAATTCTTCTTCTTTGGAAACTTAGTTATATATATATATATATATATATATATATATATATATATATATATATATATATATATATATATATATATATAAAATGATTAAAAAAAATAAGAAGGTATAAGTATGAAAACCAATCAATGATTGGCATACTTATGCAGAAAGTACAGGGTGAAAATCAAAACTCTTTGACATCCTATACTTTCATTTTTATTTTATGTAACTAAGTGTTCATGTTTTCAAAAACAAAAATTGTAAATTCATTTCATTTCACTCCATATTCATATTTCATCTCATTCCACTTCCATTATATTTCACTTTCATTCCATTATGAAAATTTTCACTCCATATTCATATTCCATCTCACTCCAAATCTACATTCCATATCCATACTTCAAATTATTTTGACAGGTACATTCTGCAGCCAGGCACATTCTGCAGCTATTCACATTCTCTGGCTGATTCTATTCTGCTGCCAAACTGATTCTGCAACCTACTCCAACAAATAAGGACAATCATATTGCAAGAAGGGACTATAGGACTATGTTCTAAAGACCACCATGCCACAAAAAAGAGGACCTAATGAACAACAACAAGAACAACATACAATAAGGTTAGGTTCTGAGGTAAATTGTGAAAAATTATTTAATAGAAAAAATTTAAAACATGAAATATGTATAATGTGTATAATCATATTTTCCCTAAATAACCTATCATTTGAATTTATTAATCCTTTTCATAAATATCTTGACCATATCCCTTATCTAACGTTCCACAATGGTCCATCATTAAACCCTTTATTAATGACTAACGATCATAATAATAAACGTGACCTATTAGGCCACGTATCTCTAACATCGTATCATTCACTTATTTCCCCACAAGTTCACCATAAACTCTCCATCAGATCCATAGCCATTTCATTCTCTTCCACAGCTTGATTACCTCCATCTTTCATTCACCTCCATCACACATTGCAGCCAATCAATTTTCAAACACAGAAGGGTAATTGTAAAGGAGAAGATACTCTGCACATGAGAATAATGGGTCTAATTGTCAGAACATAGCCAGTAGGAGTGAAATATATAGAGGGATATCTAAAAGTCAGGGAGCTAGTACAACAAGTAGGATGATTAAATTTTATAGATAATTTTGATGGCTTCCATAAGAAGATTACCAAATCGTTTTCCAGATCTTTTGATGGGGCTGAGGTAGATATTGAAGACATATAATTCACAATAACATAATCATGTTTGGATGAATCAATAGAACTCCCAAGGAAATGAGAATGATGGTTCAAAAACAAATAATTTCATAATGAGTCACAAAAGGAGATGCTTAAAAATCCAGGTTTGGATGTTTCAATCTTTAGGAATGGAATTCGAAGCACTGCTCTAAAAAGTAAGTGGAGAAACATGCTGCTAATTTTGCAAAAATATATAACATGTAAAGGGAGGTTTGGAATTATGTATGTTTACCATATCAGGCTATTAATTAATTTTCTAGAAGATGGTGAGATAAAATTACCTTTCTTTTTGTTCAATAGTCTAAAGAGAATGGCTTCCAATGTCTAAAAGAAGTTCAATTTTTAGAAACCACTCTGCATCATCATGGTTCAGTAAAAATATTGATTGAATTCCACTTAAATATCATAGGGGACAATTGGGAATATTTTCTTGTGAGAAATCCTTTTCAAGAACAGGAAAAATCACCACCTAAGGAAGAAAATGTTAGGATAAGCAGAAGAAAGAATAATGACATGGTTATTGAAAATAAACTTGACACTCCACCATAGGAAGAATATGAATAACTAATTTATGAGAATTTAACATAAATTAGGAAACAAATTAGGGCTAGAGGAAAAGAAAATAAAGCAAGTGAGGGTATTGATGAAGAGGATGAGAATCCACCAAAGCTGAGACGGAGCTCTAGACTATGAGGTATTATGAAAAAGAAATTGACAAAGGAGGCAAAATTCATAAACATAGAAGATGAAGAAACCCTAGTTCAAACACATGTTAACAATTCTCCTATAAACAGTCTTCAAATCTCTCCTCTATATCATTTTGAAGAAGGCCCTAGTAGGAGATCTCCTAGTATAGACCCAATCCAGCAACAAATATATGATTATGTGGAATCATTGGAAATAAGTGCCTCAATGAGTCAAGAAATAGCTATCAATCCAAAATAACCTCTGATTGAAAATATTTGACAAGATAAATATGAATTAGAGATATTGAGCAGGAATATCAAGAATGAAAATGATATTTTGAAAGAGCAAGTCAAGTTGGAAAATGCAATGAATGATAACTCTACTCTGCAGCTAAGGCTATCACACAAGGAAAATAGGAAATTGAAGCAGAAGAACAAGAGGTTAAATAGAGCACTCATAAACCTTGGATTCAAACTTCTCATGAAAAATCCAAGGATGAAACTGACTTCCAAAAGAAATAGAAGAATACGGCTGGATTTTTTTGGCTGAAGTATCAGAACACATGCAATGAGGGAGAAGAACTTAAAATTTTGGTAAATTTCATGAGGACATGCAATGATTTTGTAGTGGGGGTATGTTGAACCCCAAAATTACCCTTTCCTTTACATATTTCTAATCTCATTTCACTTCTTTTCCATCAATTCATAAGACCTAATCAATGAAGAATTATAAGGTTTGTCTTAAGGTTACATTCAAATGATTGACATATTATGTTTTCATGATTTTTTCCATTTTAATAAGTTTTTGCAGATTGGCTATAGAATGTAGCCTGTTTTGCGGCTGACCAGATGTTCCGTAGATACTCTTATGGTTGAACATGTTACAGGAGTTAATTGAAGTAATGGTCCATATGGGTAGTCTCAGAATCCCTCCCACATGGATTTCATCCTATTCATAAGGACCAGATCAACAAATAAAGAGGCCTAAATCGATATTGAAAGCTCAAAGTCAAAGACCGTTTCACACAGAAATTAGGACTCTTGATTTGTTGCGTAGCAAATCATGAGTCCTAAGAGTCCCAATTTGATTATAATTCAAATATACACTTGTAGATATCTTTATTCATAGTTATTTATGAAAATTATTTATAAATAGAGGTTCTATAGAATCGAGAAAAAGTTAAGTTTTTGTAGCACAAGTTCAGAATTATAGTGAGATACTTTGTTTTCTAAAACTCTGTTTCAATAAAGAAGATCAGTTCCTAGATGCTGTTTTGACTACATTTTTAAGGAGATAAGGAGTTAACCAACTTGGTGGCAGAGGGCCCCTGTTGCTAAGGGAGGTTTTTAATGCTTTCTAGTTAGATTTGTTTCAATTCTATTTAGTACTTTTTGTTCCTGCTTAATTTCCAATTTTCAATAGTTTAGATCCAACTATGGAGATTTTCCTTCTGAAATGTTTCAAGGAGATAGGTAACTCTGTCTTCAGGATTGGAATAAATATTGAAGTGCTAAGAAACATGGTTGCTTAGTTTAATTCTTTCTTTTGTCAATTGCTGTGTCTAATTAAGCATTTATGAAATCCATTTTTTCTATTTACCAAATCTTACGTTGAATGGTTAAATTCCCTATAAGTGCAGTGGTTGAATGCATTTCATTTCTTGTCATTTTCTTGCTAAGAACTAAGGGTGTAATTGATTTCTACGGGGCCATACCAAGGGGTCACAAGCTTCATAATTGGATAAGACTGACAAGTCAATTTCTCTTTTAGTTAAGTTTTAGAATACATTTCATTTCTTATCATTTGCTTGCTAATAATTAAGGGTGTAATTGATTTATCTGAAGCCATACCAAGGGGTCACAAGAGTCATATTTGGATGAGACTGATAAGTTGATTATTCACTTAGTTGGTTCTAGTTACAGGATCCTCATTCCATTGCAAGAAAACAATCGTCTTAAAGGTCATCCTGAAAGAGACTAATCTGAATATACTTTTCAAGGATGATTAAATGATTAGATTTAATGCAATGTTTGAGTTATTGTAATTCTTTATATAGATACATTGGTTGCTTAGAAACATTACCACAAAAGGGTCACTCTCTACATATTGGGTAAATGGAGTAACTAAAGCATCTTAGATAAATTTCAATAGTATTTTGTATTTTCTATTTTAGACTTTAGCAACTAAGGTAAAAACAGTTGATTTCATCTCATAGGGTTTTGACCTAATAATTGAATGTTGAAACAACCTAAATTACAATAGGTGACACATTTCCCTCCTTTCATTTTGTCTTCAAATCTCAATTGAGTCATAGATACATGGCTTAGGTTTAATCACTAAATGAAGTACTTGCTTTACCTTTTTGTTCAAAACTAGGTCTTAGAACTAGTCCATAGACTTTGGTTTCTTTTATAGAAAATTAACTTAGTTTCATAACACTTCCTTTTCTTCCTTTTTAATTAGATTCATTCTCACTTTTCTAAGTAGCCTAGGATAAAATACTAAGAACTAAAAATATAAAACCCCCAAAAACAATAATAAAAGCACATACAACGAGGTAAGGGAAAGGTCACTTAGGCACATATAGTGCACTACACTTCATCAGTTTACTAGCCTTGGTTGATAATTAATGGAAGCAATTTAGGAACACTAAATTGACTAAAAAAACACCATCCATGAAACGATCCTTTCTTCCTTGATCTATGAAATTCTTCAATAAACATATTCTTCTTTTGTAGGGTATTATCATCATTAGTGGTACATGATATGAGCACTTGCAGATCTTGATCTGACTCTCCCTCTTATCCATCATCACTATCTTCATTTGTATAAAGAATTATCCTATTTTAAAATTGTTTCCCTTTGTCATGATTTTCTTTATAAGGACACTTGGCAACATAATGACCAACTCTACTAGAAGAAAAAAACTTGAAGGGAATCTTACCTCTAAATATTCTAGTACTTGGTTGAACTTTCCTCTTCTTCTTCTAATACAAAACTTGATTCCTTGAGAACTTCTTTTCGTTTCCTTTTGCACAGGCTTTAAATATGGCTTCTCTGACTCGAGGGAAACCTCATTTTCTCATTTCAAAAGCATTCAGGACACCATGAAGTTGAACAACAGTAAGAGTCTATAGATATTGCTTTTATTTAATGGTAGATACTTTTGAATCGAATTTTGGAGATAGAGATCTCAATATTTTCTCTAATAACGTTGAATATTTTATATATTCACCCATATTTCTCATAGAATTCACAATATCACCTATTCTTAGAAGAAAACTTGCAATACTTTCATGATCATGCATTCTGAGATTTTCATATTGAATTCTAAGGGTTTGAATTTTGGTACCTTTTACCTTTGCATCGCCTTCATAAATTTGAATTATCTTGTCCCATATTTTCTTTCTTGAATTTAGCTGCATGAATTTGAAAAATTCTGATTCTAACAAGCTTCCCAATAATGCATTGACAAATTTTTGATTGGTTTCATATCTCTTCTTTTTTGTTACATCTATAGGAACAATTGCTGGATATTGGTAACCTCCTTCCACGATTTCCCATACATCTACTCCAAGAATTTGTAGATAAGCTCTTGTTCATATCTTCTAGAACAATAGACTACTTCCATTGAATAGTGGTGGCTTGATAGAAAATAATCCTTCGTGACCTCCCATTTTGATGGATCTGCTTCAAGCGATCAAGCTTCTTTAGAAGGACCTACTATGATATTAATTATTGAGAAAAATACTGAGAGGGGGGGCAGGGTGAATTAGTATTTAAAACTCACTCATACTCTTAATTTTATTTAATGAATTCAATATGTGACTTCAACTAATCCAACTAGCATATGCATGTAGATTTCTTTAAGAAAACTTGCATATTCCCAGTGAACTTATTATTTAGATAAAACTTTACTTTTCCCAATGCATCATTTATTCATGAGACATTTAGTAAGAAGTAAACATTTGAAATAAGAATAAAATAAATAATCACACCTGAGAAACAAAAATGAGCACAAGGATTTAAGGTGGAAACCCAAGTTGGGAGAAAAACATTATTTTTGTCCTCTCTGCCTTCAATATTTACTATAAATAAAACTACTTACAATATTGTAAGTGTTCTGACTCATACTACAACGTAAGCACCCACCTCTAGAAGGCTGCAACCTTCGCTCATTCTCTAGCTTCTACTAGAAGGGACCTCCAACCCCCTCATATCGTTTACCAGCTACCACTGGAAGGGAGATACGACCCCCTGCTCTCATTTACCAACCACTCCTAGAAGGGAGCTACAACCCCCTGATATCATTTACCAACAACCATTGGAAGGGAGCTAGGACCTCCTCACTGAAGGCTCCAACCCTCATTACCACCATGGAAAATGTTTCATAAATTTTCACATTTGATTCAACATCTTCAACCCAACATGACTTGTAGGCCTCCTTTCATCATATCTTCAGACTAGACCCACTCCACTCATTTAAGCCCAAAACCATACATCAAACTGAAACATATAACTGTATCAAATAATTCACTGAATCTTCAATCAACCAAGCAATCACTGATATTTAATATTCAAACAGCCCAGATCTATATGGAGACATCATTGAAAGAAAAGATAACACAATAAACTGATCTGACATTTCCTTCATCATTTTCAGAAAAACCCTATCTTGCATATGCGCCTTCCATAAGAAAAATCAGTGACTATACGTGCTTCTCTCGAAACCAAAATACGTATAGATTTACTGGAAATATATGAGCCTCTGGAGAACTGAACTCACATGTATACACGTCTTACTCATGTCTAACTTGTGTATATATATGTAAATAATTTAGGACTACACAACACTTCAGAACAAAAATATTACTCATATCATACCCTTCCCTTCAGAAAACATGCATCAAGCCACAGATCTAAACGTCTCACAAATAGATAATGCAAATACATAGTCATTTTACGCAAATACATAGATCATGCAAACACATAGTCATTTCATGTCTAGAGATCCAGATCCATCATTATATTCATGGGTGCATCATTATTTCTGATATATCAATAAAATATAACCCATTCCATGCAGATATACTTCAAAGTGAAGTATTCATTCAATACCCATCCACATGGACACTTAACACTATGATCTTCACCTCCTTATATAGTTTTAGCCTTATCTAATACCATGAGCCAGAACTACACAAGAGTCAATGGTATTCTTGTATGGGATCAAATAAATGTTAATGCACTCAATATTGTGGGCTAATACCATGGAAAATACCCCTCGTATTATAAGCTTAGTGTGCTAGCACATATGTGACTTTTCTTCTTCGTAACCACATGGATACACAACTTGGCTGTCATCAACTCGCATATAGTTCTTCAATTATGTACTTTATCCATATTTTGCAAAACATATGTCCCATCATACCATAATTTTTTTCCATCAATTTTTCACCACTAAGATTATCCAAAAACCATATAATTTGTCTTTTAGAAGTGATTTCCATCAAGGAAAACACATGAAATCATAATTACAACACATCTCTCATATATATTTTACATATTTCTGTATTTAGTATTGTTTTTTTTGTTGTTGTAGGATTGAGTTAAATGACTAAAGTTAGTTCATTTGAAGATTTTTTATACATGAAAAATCATTATTTATCTTTAGAATAACTTTGTAAGGTCATCTTAATGATTAAGCTACTTGGATTTGGTTACTAGTTCTCGAATATAAGATTTTTGGAAATTCCTTGTAGCGAAATAGTAGTAAAATTCTGCTATTTTTTATAATGGGTTAATCAGCCTCATTTTACTTGATTCCACATTTATTTGGTCATAATAATATAAAAGTTAATAAAAATTTCACCCCATTGTCTTTTCACTTGATTAGGTGATGAATTTAATATATTAACTAGCCCACTAGTTCTTGAATTTCCAAATTTCAGAGTAGTAATTTTCTGCTATTTTTTAGCATATGTTAACAGGGGTATTTTGGAGTGATTCCATTGGGAATGGAGATTTAATACATACTAATTAATAAAAACATTTTTCCCATACCATTTTAATTTTATTTAATTGGTCATTCAGCAAGTTATCTCTAAAACAGAACATCTTGTAGTAGAAACAGAACTTCCGTATCACTCTTGTAGCACATGTTGTTATGAAACCAGCTCCAAAAATAGAAGAAAAGAGTGATCAACACCTTGTAATTCAGCCACTTCAATGGGGAAACCTCCTTTCTATATATAGGAGTCCATGGGGCCACAATATAATCCTATCTAACCTAACAATAATAATGTAAGGGCACAACAATAACAATAGTGGGGTTTTATGGGGCACAATAATAACAATATGGGGGCTAAATGGGTACACCAATAACAATAAGGGAGATGCACTAACAAAAATAAGGGGATACAGTAGTATTACAGGGACCTAACACATGTAAACTCAACAATATTTTCTCCCAAAGCTTGGTTTTTGTCTTTTAGGCTTGAACCATGACCCGTATGATCTAAATCCATGATTGAGGAAGAATAAACACCACTTATGACATGCATTTTTACTAAGTAGATTAGGCCTTTTTATTTGAATTCATACTCTCGGGATTATGATTACGAATTGTTGTTCTTTCCTAGGATTAATTGTTTTTCAAAGCAACACTTCCATTTCTACAATTATTTTAGGCTTTGATATCATGGAATTCCATCCATTACATCGTACCACCAAAACAAGGACACATTCTATGATGCATATATAGTGTTGATACCTCTTATGTTTGTACAAACCCTAGATTTATAATTAAATTTGGTAGCCTTAGGAGTTGCAACATTATTGCTGCAATACATAGGCTCATCATGGACCATCTTTTATTTCCATAATGAGACTTTTCCACAATGTGAAATTTGACCATTGTTGATCATAGCTAGCTATGGTTGATGATAATTGACCATAGTTGACTATGGTTGACCATGGTTTACCATGTTTAATATTATAAACAAAAGGGAATAATAAACCAAATGGATTGATATTGTAAACACAAGGGATTAATATTAAAGCCCCAAGGGATTAAGAACCCAAGGGAGTAATAATAAACCCATGGGACTAAATTATAAACATAGGGTATATAAACCCTAAGATAAATATTATAAACACTAAAATAAAAAGGATTGACGATGTTTAATTTTATAAAACATGGTTGACCATGATCAATGATGGTTGACCATGATTTTCCATGATTTTTAGATGCAAAAAATTTTGTCACAATGTGACATTTGAGACCATGGTTGATTTATATAACGAGACAATATTTGGCACAATGCTACGTTGGACCATGGTTATCCATGGTTGACCTTGATTTATTTTCATATCGCAACAATCTTTGTCACAATGAGACATTCGACCATGGTTGAATAATACTGACCATGGTTTACCATGTTTCATTCTATAAAACATGGTTTAACATGATCAATCATGGTTGACCATGGTTGACCATGATTTTCCATGATTTTCATATGGATATTTTTTCATAATGCGATATTTGGCCATGGTTGACCATGTTTGTTTATTGTTGACCATGATTGGCCATGATTAATATTATAAACTCAAGGGAATAACAAACACAAGGAATTAATATTATAAACCCAAGGGAATAATAAACCCAAGGGATTTATACTAAAACATTAAGGGATTATAAAGCCAAGCGGACAATAGTAAACCCAAGGGACAAATATTATAAATCCAAGGTATATAACCCTAAGATAAATATTATAAACACAAGGTTGACCATTGTCGATTTTCATATTGAGACAATTCTTATCACAATGTGACATTAGAACATGGTTGACCATGGTTGATTTACATATCGAGACAATTTTTGTAACAATGCAAGGTTAGACCATGGTTGATGATGGTTTATTTTCATATTGAGATAGCTTTTGTCACAATGCGACATTGGAAAATGGTTGACCATGGTTGATCTCTATATTAAGACAATATTTTTCAGAAGGCAATGTTGGACTAAGAGACAATCTTTGCCACAATGTGACCATGATTATTGAACATGGCTCACTATGGTTGATTTTCATATTAAGACAATATTTTTCACAATACTAAAGCCCAAGGGATTATAAACCGAATTGAATAATATTAAACCCAAGGGTTTAATACTATAAACCCAAGGTATATAAACCTATGATAAATATTAGAAACCCTACAATAAACATGGTTGACCATCGTTGACCGTATTTTATTTCCATATTGATACAATATTTGTCACAATGCGAATTTGGGCCATGGTTGACGATGTCCTTTAAAATTACTAATATTATAATTAATAAAATATTGTTATTTCTATATAATATTATTTATTTTTAATATTTAATAATATTATTTTTTATTATTTATTTTTAATATTTAATAATAGGAATTAAGATTATAAACCCAAGGGACAAATACTATAAACCCAAGGTATATAACCCTAAGATAAATATTATAAATACATGGTTGACCATGGTTGATTTCCATATTGAGACAATTCTTATCACAATGTGGTGTTAGACCATGGTTAACCATGTTTGATTTAAATATCGTAACAATATTTGTCACAATACGTCGTTGGACCATGTTTGACCATGGTTGATTTTGATATTGAAACAAATTTTGTCACACTGCGACATTAGACAATAGCTAACCATGGTTGATCTCCATATCTAGACAATTTTTGTCACAATGCAATGTTGGACCATGATTGACCATGGATGACCATGGTTGTGACAATGTGATGTTGTACCAAGAGACAATCGTTGTCACAATGTGACCATGGCTACTGATCATGGTTGACCATGATTGACCATAATTGACAATTTTTTATTTTCATATTGAGACAACCTGTGTAACAATGTGACGTTAGTTGATTTTAATATTCAGAAAAACTGTCAAAATGTGAATTTGGACCATGAATGACCATGATTATAAGCTTAAAGGATTTATATTAACCCAAAATATTAATATTATAAAATCTTTGAATAATATTATACCCTAGGAATATGAACCCTTAGATTAAGAAACCCAAAATATTGAAATTATAAACCCAGGGTAATAATAAACCCAAGGGATTAATACTAAAAACCTAAGAGAATATAAACCCAAGTGATACATATTATAAACCAAAGGTATTAAAACCCAACGATAAATATTATAAACCCTAAAATAAACATGGTTTACCATGGTTTACCATCATTTATTTTCATACTAAGGTAATATTTGTCATAATGCGATGTTGGACAATGGTTAAATTCCATATTGAGGCAATATTGGGAACAATGTGACATTATACCATTGTTGACCATAGTTTACCATGATTGTAAACCCAAGGGATTGATATTATAAACCAAAGGGAATCGTAAGCCTAAGGGATTCTTTATAAAACCCAAAATAATTATAAACCCAACATAATAATATTAAATGTAAGGGATGAATCTTATAAATACAAGGTATATAAACCCTAAGGTAAATATTATAAGCCCTAAAATAAACATGCTTGACCATGTTTGACCACAGTTTATTTTCATATTGACACAATGCGACGTTAGATTATGGTTGACAACTATTGAGTTTCATATTGAGACAACCTTAATCACAATGCAACATTGGAAAATGGCTCACCATGGTTGACCATATAAGATTTTCACACTGAGACAATATGTGTCACAATGTGACTATGGTTAATGACCATGGCTGACCATGATTTACCATGTTTTACCATGGTTAAGTTTCATATTGAGACAATCCTTGTCACAATGTTTCATTGGACCATCATTGACCATGGTTGACCATGATTGATTTTAGTGTCGAGACAATATTTGTAAGAATTCAAAATTGGACCATGGTTGACAATGGTTGATTTACATATTGAGACATTATTTGTCACAATGCAACATTTCACTATGGTTGACCATGGTTGAACATGGTCGATTTTAATATTGAGACAATATTGTCACAAGGTGACGTTGGACCATGGTTGATCATTATTATAAACCTAGGAGATTTATATTAAACATTATGATTAATATAAAAAATCCTATGAATAATATTATACACTTGGAATATAAAACCTTATGTTAATAAACCCAAGGGATTGATCTTATAAACCCAAGGCACTAATAAACACAAGATATTAATAATAAAACTGAAATGTATTATAAACCCAAGGATTTAATACTATAAACCCTAAGTTAAATATTATAAACAAGAAAATAAACACGGTTTACCATTGTTGACCATGGTTGATTTTCATATTGACACAATCTTTGTCACAATGCGACATTTGACCATGGCTGACCATTATTGATTTTCATGTTGAGATAATCTTCGTCACAAAGCGATGTTAGAACATGTTTGACCATCGTTTATTTTCGTAGTGAGACAATATTTTTCATAATGTAATATTGGACCATGGTTGTCATAATGTGACGCTGGACCAAGAGACAATCTTCGTCACAATGTGACCATGATTATTGACCATGGTTGATTTTCATATTGAGGCAATCTTTGTCACAATACTAAAATCCCAAGGGATTATAAACCCAATGGAATAATATTAAACCCAAGGGTTTAATACTATAAACCTAAGATAAATGTTATAAACCTTATCAATAATATTATACTATAGGAACTTGAATCCTTAGATTAATAAACCCAAGGGATTATATATATATCATTTATTTATAATAATTAACATTAATAGTCATAGTAATGTTAATATATTAATTAATATTTATATACTACTGTAAATATGGTTAAATTAATGTTATGAAACATTTTGAATTATCAAGTATTTATAATTAAATTATAAAAAATTATGTTATTAATGTTATTTAAAATTATTAATATTATAATTAATGAGATTTTGTTATTTATATATAATATTATTTATTTTTAATATTTAACAAGGTGTACATGGTAGCTTTTGCCTACCTCTTGGTAAAAGATACATGTGTAATTGGAAGGCTACTTGTAATATATATGGTAGTGCTTCTAGCGATATTGAAATAGTGCAGTTCAAATATTAGATATTTATTTTAGAAAAGAGTGAAAGAGTTTTGGGTTCTACGATCTACTTATAGTATATGGTGTTTCATCCAGCCGTATTGAAATGGTGCTATTAAATTATTAGATATTTTCTTTTAGAAAATAGTGAAAATGTTTTGAGTTGTAGGATGTATATTAGTATAATTATTTAATTTTCGCATTTGGAATTAGAGAAGTTATAACTTGTTAAAAAGATTTTGCATCATAGATAAGTTAGGATTATAGCAATATTTATCAATATAATTGTTGCTTTTAAGTAATTTAAGTATAATAATTTCAATTACAATAACATTACTAAATCAATTAAATAAAATACAAAATTTATTAAAGAGAAATACTTAACTATTAAATATACAAAATTTTAAAGAAATTGGAAAACAAAAAATTAAATATAATTTTGAAATTATATATTTTTTTAAATATATGCTCGAAAGAAGGATTGAGTATGGTAGTTGAATAACTACTTCAGATCATCGTACTACAAGGTTGCTAATACAGTGCACAATGTCTATTATAGCTTCAAATATTGCATAGATTTCTTTACAAGGTGAAATGAAAGAATGCAAAGGAGTTTGACTTTTACAAGGTGAAGTTAACTGCAGGTATTTGGTGAACACATATATAAATCAAATTTATCTTGGCCTAGATTTGTTCACATGCACAGAAACAAAGGGGTATTGGAAAAGCTGAGAAGCAAACAATTATGTCAAAATTATTTATAATTATTATAAATAAATTAGAAGTATTCTGAAGCTAACAATTATGTCAAAATTATTATAACAGTTGTAAATGAATTAGACTGTTTCCACTTTGAACACACAGTAGCATTCAGTTTCAAGCAAATTTTGGAAAAAAAATAAACATATTATTATGGCGCAACATTTTTTCCCTATCAATTAAACCAAAATTTGGAAAATATAAATGCTTTCTATTGGCAGTATAAATGAATTCAAGAGATATGTAAATAGGTTTATAATATTTATATATTTAATGTCATATTTTAAAGAGAGGCTCTGTTCGTTAAACATATATGTATTAAGTCTCAAAATATTTTTGAAGACCTGAAGGAAAAGCTGTATGTCTTAAAAATAAATATATTAAGTCTGAAAGTATTTGTAAATAGCTAGAGGAAAGACTATAAATATAACCAGTAATTTTTGTTCGTAATATTGCTTTGGAAAAACTTTGTTGTCATATGTGCATTTGTATGCTTTCTTGTTCTAGCAAAATTTTGCAAACACGCTGCACGTTGAGTGAGGAGGATCGAATTAGCAAAATATGGTACAAAAATTGACAAGAGTGTTGGAGTGATTTCTGGATTACGATGTGTTCTTGTTGTAGCTAATGTATGTATAAGTGCTGGGGCTGCAAAGAAGAGGGAAAAATTTGTACAAATCTTGCTATTTTGGATAACATAATTTAAAATGCATATATCTGATTTTTAATTGAAAGATGAAGGATAATTAGAATAATATCTGGCTTTGGTAGGGCTTGCATTAGTATCAACAAATTGGATCTCGTTGTCTTCATTGATTTTAAATGTACCATATATTTTGAAATCTTGTAGCATATAGATGGTTGCTTGTTTCTTTTGAACATAATCTTGAAAAGACATTTGTGCTAGGCTGGGAAGTAACTGTTTCAAGAGCAATTTGTTTCTCATGCAACACTGCAAGCTGGTGTTGTTAGACCTTATTATGCAATTAAGATACTGTGAATAGAAAAAGGAAAATTTTTTATTGCACTTAAGGCAGTTAATTGTTGTCTTCTCTATCATTGTACAAGCTAATATTGGCGAATTGCATCCAGGACAAACAGGTTCAAATGGCGTAGGGTAAATGCTTGCGGTTATCAACGTTCCTTTTATCTGTTCATAGAGGAGGACAAGTAGTATATGTGAAAATGGAAAGAAATGAAAAAACAATTGCATATGGAAAAGTAGAGGTATTGTTTCATGTGTACTTACAGAAAATTTTGGAGGGTTCAATTCTCTAAGTTCTTCTACTACTTCTGCATTCAATTTTTTGATGAATGTAGATTGCATTGTTTGAAGTGTTCTCTCTTTGAATTCTTTCCTGTTTGTTACATTTTTGAATAACATAATTGGAAAATTCCCTTTTTGAAATTCTTGTTCAAGTTCATTGTAGAGTGGTGCAAATGTTTCAAATAACTACAATTGCAATAGAAGACAAAAAGCTTAATTTTGTTTTCAAAGAGAATTGAAATGTAGGATGGAACTAGAAATATGAAAAACAATGCAAAGTAATTTATGTTACTGTTGCTCTATTTTCATCGAAATTTCCATCTTTAATTTTCAATGTATATTTCAAACCAATTTTCCGTCCAGCTGTGACAACTGCAGCAATTGTTCTAATTGGATATGGTTATGTACTTTATGTAAGGTGTTTTATTGTTGTATCTCGAAAGAATTTGTAATATTTCCAAATTGGTGGTATGTTTTGTACGGTACTTGATTTAGTTATCAGAAAAATCCAATCACAATCGCCGCAGTAATAATTTGTTTTGGGAAGAATTTTAAAATTTGTAATTGATATTGCTTTTCCTTGTGATATTTTTTGTTCATGTTCTTCAATGAGCTCAGTTGGTATGGACAATGTGATTGTCATGATTCCTTCAGCATCTGTAAAATATACATGTATTATTTGTCATGCTTTGTGGACTTTATCAAGATATGTGCTATAAATGACCATAACATCTCCATTGAACATTTTTATAGTTTTGCGAATGTTTAGTTCTTCAATTGTAATTGGGACTAAAGATGATGCTTTCGATCTGTGTATAGATGATGTTGATGTGGCAAAAGATAGAGTTAGAATTAAAATACAATGATTATCAATATAAATTTCATGTCAATGGGCCCTATAAAATTTTCTTTCAAATTTACTTACTCGCTTGATTCAGTTGCAGGTGATGTTTATTATTGTTTCTCTAGTGTAGCTTGATCTTCAGAGCTGCAAGATGACGAAGATGCAACATCATTAAATGGTGAGCTTGAAGGAATTTGAATTAATAAGGAATTCTATCACTATAGAAATGTGTAAATCCATGTGATACATATGCATGAAAGTTGTGACAACCAAGAAATCCCAGAAATTTAGGGAACACCATAAAACTATAAAACTCTAAACTAGGAATAGTAATGAACATATGATTTCTAATTGTACAGTGAAATTGAGTTGAATGTCTCAAAATTTGTAGTGATATCCTGGGCATGACTTGATATATCATTATTTTAGGAAATTTAATATGAAGTGAATATTTTTCATACAAACAGAGACTAAACAATGCTATACTTTTCGGGTTTAGTTCTATAAATTTGACGGTTTTTTTTGCATATCATGGAATTTGTTCTACCCAGAGATACCGGGCAAGAGGGTAACTATTCAATGAAACTTGCCCGAGATTTTGAGGACTCGTCTACAAATACCAGAGGAGGGTAGCTATGTAACATCTTGATAACAGAATCGAGCTATATGGCAGAGTACGAAGACATAGAGGATTTTCCCAGTGATCAGATGTGATAGACCTTGATAATACCAAGTGGCAGTTCGTAAATAGTTTTCTATTGAAATGATTAATGGCTTGATTATATAATAGCTTTCCAATTACGATAGATGGATTATAGATTAAATGGCTGTGGTAATTTACTACATAGTTTATACACATAACCATATACTTTTAACATATGATATTGCTATCTTTATATTAATAAATTACAAAATATTTTCATATGGCATGAATATGTAATTATATTCTTTATTTTATTCTTTTGTTTTGTGAGTAAATATTAACTATTTTATTTTTCATGCTAAATCTTTCAATACTCCTAGTGACAGTGGTTTTATATAATTCTGTACTGCTTCAATTATGAAGGATTGATTACTGTTACAAAACATCCTTGGGTTTGAATATGCTTTTAACGGAATCAAGTGGCCTTTGAGGGTTTTTTCTAAAATAATGCCAACTTGTGAAAGGCTTAGAGCCATGAGGAATTTCTTCAGCTAAGAGATTATATCTCTGATCATATGAGGCTGGGGTTGACAGAATTGTGCATGTGAGAGTTACCATGCAAATAAGCGGTTGATGATTATTGTCAACTTCTAGCATGGAAATATTATTGAGATGATGAAAAGGGAAAAAAACTATATGGTAGTCCTAAAATATCCTACAAGATAAGCCTCAGAACGTTGTAGCATCCATTTTTTGATAACTCCAAAATGACTATATATAGTCTGAAATTTGTGATCGAGGCTATGTCATGTGTGCATGAGAATATTCAAATGGATAGAAAGATAAATTCAAGGATTAAAATAAATTCTCTTATGCTTGAGAGTTAAATTATGGATGGATGCTATATCTCTATATGAATAAAAGTCCAATGGAAGTCAGTGCTAGAAATATAAGAATAGCTCTTGCAATACATTCATAGAAAGAAATAAACAATTAAACATAGAGATATGTATATACATATTCATCAAAGAGTAAGTGATTTAGGCGTAATAAAAAAACCTGGATGTGTTTGTATGTTTTTGTGAAATGTCTTTGCGTCTTTGACTCATTGTACAAAGTAATAAAACTCTGTAAGAAATATGATTCGAAGTCAAAATGGTAGAATTGCTATGTAAAAAGAAGAAATTCGATGTGTTAAAAGAAGTAAATGTTTTTTACTAATATTTATTCATTTTTAAAGGCTAACAGTTAGAGATCAGATTGTAAACTCTTACAATAATGGATTTTCTAAAACATGAAATGCATCTAGCAGACCATATTTACCCAACTCAGCACTGTGAAAAACCGAGTGCGAAAAAGATGAAAGAGTTGAACTTGGATCAGAAAAATCTTGGCTAGTGTAAAAAATATTATTAAATACTGTCAAACTTGGGAAAATTTGGAAAAACTCATTCACTTGATGGGTTAAACCCAAGTTGGCATATTTGACTAGCTTGCAATTAAATTAGCTCATTTGGCCCTTTGGTCACTGTGTTAGGTTTTACAGATGAGTCCAGAAACTATGCTTCAAACTTGTCAAATACATCATGCTTTATGGCTTAGTATCTTGTCAACTTCATCACTCTTATTAGCCCTAAAACTAATATATCAATAAAAAGCAACACTAAATAATGAGAAGAAATTTTTTTATAGTTCCCCATTCTACCTTTCTAGTGGATACTGTGTATCGGTAGAAGCTAAAGGAAATGGATAGTACTATATAGTATAGACTAAAGACATTTGGGTGCATCATTCTATAGAAACAAACTTGACATGTGCCTTCAAGTCTGAGACTACCAAACAAGGGTTACACTTTCTTTTCTTTTATGTCCCTTCGTTGGACCCATATTTCCTATTTCAGCAGATCTTGATATCTGCTCTTCATACCTGTCCTTGTTTTTTCTTCTGCATTTAATTTGTACATGTTTTATGCTTTTGATAGAAGAGTAAAAAGAGATTATTTCGCATTCCCACTCTCTTGTATTTACTGTGGATGTACTTTTGAGTACCAATGACCTTATTGTGTGTTCATTCATTGAATATTAATAAAATTATCATATATATCTTATTATATACTAGAGAAACTATTTTCAGATGAAAATCCATGGTATTCATAAGAAGCTGATTAAATTTAAAGTTTTTCTAAGATTCATATCGTTGCATGGTTGAGGAATGGGCACACAACCGATATTTTAGACTAAGTTACCTTGTTTATGTTCATGTATTAAAAAATGATGGAAACCAAAAAAAACATCAGCAGTGCAGAAAAATATGATAAAATTTGTCATTAAGGTTCACCCTGCTTGAATCTTGTGAAATTTCTACTTTTCATCTTTGTCCAGAAGGTTATGCAATTTTTGTGAGTATTGACATAATATGGACCTTGGATTATAACATTCTATGGTCAAATCTGGCATATAACAAGTTCAGATTACATTCCTTAGAGGTCAGGTCCTAGAAAGTTTGCAAAACAGGGTCCAATCCTCAAACGGAAAATATAATCAGGAGAAATTAAAATTCACCAATATTCAACCATTCTCAATAAAAATCAATTAACCTTGTGAATATGATTTTTAAGAGCCATGAATATTATCATCGATTAAAAACTCATGCTGTCGAAACAGACAAGCGACTACACAATAAACCAAGCTATTTTATTCATGTATATTAGAGCTCACCTACTGTGACTAATGGCCATGTGGAAAGTCCAGATAAACATTCTACCTAGATAAGCCTTAAGGTCATATGCATTGAGAAAAACATTTTTTCAAATATATGTAATAAAAATTCTTACAAGATATTGCAATGGAGTGTAGAGATATAATTCTGTAACAAATACAACTCTTCTCCAATGTTACCATATACATGAGTTTGGTAGCAGTTGGAAATTCAGATCAAGTCCAGGTGAGGCAAATCAGAAGAAGTTTCATGGTTCGTCCTGCGTTCTGCCTTAATGGTCGCCATCCAGCTACGAAGGAGGGAAACAGGGCTTATGGTAACTACATTCAAATCACATGTGCACACTCCTGGAGTTATATCTCACATCATCTAAATTATTAACTACATAGCAGAATGGAAACAGTTATGCATAAACCAATTCAAAGTTCAAAATTTTCTCTCATTACCTTATGGATAATGCACAATCCCTAAAGGAATTGTTGAACATGTTACTATGACTTACACATGGGCCAACACATCAATTGAAAGATGGACTATAATATTTCTACAGTCTGATAGACAATGTTGTTCTAAAAGGACATGCTGCTACCAGAAGTGAGAAATGAGAAATGAAACGAGAAATAAGAACAAAAGGAGAAACAAGGGCTACAAAGATTTTAGGTAAGAAATGGTTTCCCTTGCACTATGCATATTATGGATATACGGGATAATTTAGTAAATTCAATTCCATTTGAAATTGGAGATTAATGTATCGATGTTATCAATTCAATTCAATTCACAACATAATGTTCACGTGTAATTTTTGTTTTATTTTCAATTTTTTTTTTCTTTTAAATTATGTTTGTGTTCTTAAACGACTGCCATGACACTGAGTTTCTATACTATTTATATTTATTGATAGCTTCTTGACTGAAAGGATACATTGTTATACCATTTCTCATAACATATAAATGAGATGAAAAATCAAACTCAAACTCAAAAGCAAGATGAAAATACAATAATCGAGAATGACAGAAGAAATTCGAATAAGCAATACAACCCAGAGCATCTCACCCAGGTTGTCTGGTAATCTTGAAATGTTGATCGGTGAAGCGAATAGAAACGTTGCCTTTCTGTCCCTTGTCCTTGACATAAATCTCAAAATAATAAAGAAGCTTCCAAATCGGAGCAGCGCAGTTGCCCTGTATTGCTCCAACATCATAGCCATGTTGCTCTTCACCATTATACTATGCAAAGAGTTCACAGGAGAGATCCAGAGAGAAGGAAGCTACCAGAGATATTAAAAGATATTATTTTATATTTAATACTTGATATATGACAACTACCTATCATGTAGTAACTTTTGTACATGCAACTCAGATTTCCTGAATGGAGAGTACCACCTTCAGGTACTCTTTCACTAATATTGTATCTATGATACAATATAGCGATGGTGTAGCACATGTTACTGATATACCTCTTCATTATGGCTTCCAAAAATTCCATTGAGTTTATGTTTGTAACCATATTTCTCCCTTGGTGGCACACCAGGTGATGTCTAGAGAGTAAAAATCAATGGAGAAAAGGTTTGACTTTAAAGTTACCAAAGAAATTTGAGACGGCCATTAGAACCATTTTGGTATAAAACAATGCACACATTTTGATAGGTAGGGGATTAGTAGATAATATTTTCTACACGTGACCTCCAATTTGCACTATTTTTCTATTTCATTCCTGTCTTCGATGATGAGACAAATAGTATCATGGTCGGTCCAATATATATCTAACCTGAAAGTTTTATAGCTACAAGTTCTATTTGACCATATGTGATCAATGATTGATATTTGTTGATATTTATTTGTGTCTAAAAGAAAATGAAGGTTGTAATTGTACATATACGATCTTAGTTTGTTTCTTTTATTGTTTCTTTCAAACATATTGATGTTTAAATCCCCGATAGTGGCTATTGTTTTATTTGAATGTATATTGCATAATGATTTTGAAAGAAGATGCAATGTCTCATTCAATGTTGCATATGGTGCAACATAAACATTGAGAACTATAATATCCATGTGGTGAATAATCATATTTGCTAGTGTAGCTTCCACGTTTTTCTCTTCAAAGTGAATATGTTTCAAAATATTTATATGCTTTTTTATACAAATTAGGAAACCATGTTTACAACAATTTAGTATGCAACCGAATGCTTCGAGTCTTTTTACTAGCATTGGTTCTGTCAAATGTGTTTCTTGTAAACATAGGATGTTAGATTGCATTAGATCATAGTCATTTAAAAAATCATCAATATGTATTTGTACACTGCGGGTGTTTAGAGAAATAATTGAAATGTATGCTTTTGTTTCTAATAATGAATAATTGTAGTTTAGTTGCCACTTTGCGTTTTTTTTTGTAAACGTTCAATTTCAAGAGAAAATTTGTGTTTAACTCAGAAGTTTTCATTCTTAAGTGGATTAATAAAATACAATGATTCTATGTTTCTTACATGAGAGAGAGTTGTATATACTAATCCATGGCATCGTATTCCTAAATGATCAAATGCAATATTGTCTAGTCTTAAGCCTTGTGATTTGTGTATTGTACATGCAAATGCTAGTTGGAATGGGAATCGTTTTCTGATTTTCAATTTCCCTATTTTTGCTAATACAGAAACTGGATTTGTTGTTCGTAATATGGGAGTCCAATATTTATAATTTTGTTGGCTATATAGAAAATAAAATTTATGTGCTTGTCGACGCCCAATACGTTCATCATAGAATTTGATCCATATTACATCAAAGTTGTCTAATTTTATGTATGCTTTAATGATACCATCTGCACCGTTGACAAGATCGTCTTGTGAGTCATAGTTTCCTACATATATTTCAACTAGCATGTTAAATTATAGGAAACATTGCTACGTGTGCATTAGATGGTATGTTTCCATGATTTTCTTCTTCATAATCAATTGCATCAATTACAATTTCATCACCAGGAATAACAGACAACATTTTCTTGTTGTGTAATGTTACATCTATATTCCGAAAAAATAGATAAGGGAAAGTAGGATCATTAGGAGCATTTTGAATACAATTTCTATTGAGGTAATTAAAATCATATTATTTTTTATTATTTGTACCCATCCTATTCAAAATGGAAATGAATATTTCATTTGTTTGAAGCATTTCAATGTGCAATTCATAGTACTTTACATGTTCTTGCCAAAAGTCATATGTTATTGGTTGCTTTCTTATTGTAGGTTGTTCAAACATTCGTGAATCTTGTATAGGTTGTGCTTCGTATAGGTCACCACAAAATATGATATCAATGTTTCCAAAGTATTTTGTTTGGAAATTCTTAATGTTTCTTAGTCGATCATCAATCTGATATAGAAAACAACTTCCAATCAAAGATACTTCATAAATGAGAACTACTCTTAATTCTTTGTACAATTTTGTTAAGTTATCCAATACATCATTGCTAAGTAAAATAAAAGTAGATTTGTTGAAAGGCATTAGTAATACATAATGAATTGTCATTCCACCTGCATTATATGCAGCTTTACCTGTATATGCTAATATCAAACCCTTTGGTTTCAAAGGATCTGTATTGTAATATTCATTGTAAATGCACATGAGAATTTGAAATATTGCTTTTGTTGTGAATGTTTTTCCTGTGCCGGTTCCTCCAGTCAAAAATAACTAGAGTGGTTTGTCTATGTTCTTTCGTTTTTTCATTGTAATGTCTTTCAGAATTGCTTCTTCTTCTTTATTAAGCATTCTCCTAATCTTGTAGTATTCTTCATTTCTAAGAATAAATGGATGTTCTGTGAATTGAAAACCAATGTTAAGATGTCTTTTTTTTTGTCATGGCATAGGATAAATTGCAAATCTTTAGCCAAGTCATATTTCTCAGTAACATCATTGGATATTTTAGGTTTTTATTAATGTGTCATTAGAAGTTGCAGTGTTGTTATCAATTTCTTGGATTTCTTCTTCCAAATCACCCCATTTCTTGTTCACGTTCAATGTGAACTTGTTTTCATTGCTCCTTTTTATGTTCTTATGTAACATGTATGCACTCTTCCATGTGCGCAAATATTTCTTTAGTGCATCTTCATTTTTTTCGAATGGAACATATAGCAAAAGTTTTTCTCTATAATAGTTTTCATAGTCAATGTGTTTTTTGTATTTGAAGAATCGAGTTACATTTTTTTTTTCATTTTTGATATTGGTGTCCCATATTTCTTATACTTTGATACAAATTCAGCTAAACATACATTCTTAATAGCATTAGGCTTATTGATATAGTAATCAATTATAGAACTGCACATAACGTCTTCGGAGTTGTTCAGAATTTGTTTCAGAAGAATGGTTGGTTTAAGTATAAATGTGCGCTCATTTGTTGGTGCTCTGTTTACAAAGCTACATTCTCTTGAACTATGATTCAATGGCAAGGAGAGAGCCATGTGGACTACTTTTTGAGCTGAAATTTGTTGAAGATTAAGCAAGGCATTCCCTAGAGATCGTATCATTTGAATAGAATAAATTTTTCTCTTTTCATGTTCTTTTCGTATCCTTGTGAATGCATTTGTCATAGATATATCAACTTTAGTCATACATGAACTACAATATGAAGCTGCAACATATGCATTTAGAACATATTGAGCATCTGTATTTTCATTCCATAGGTGTGGCATATTGAATTGAAAGCTATTATTCCATATTTCTAATGGTTTTCGTTGCAAGAACACCATTACCTATGTTAATGTACTTTGTATTAATTTGGTGTAATCATTTTCTGTTAAGTGCAGTTCATGTAAGAAATTTTCATGACTAGTTGATTTCTCATAGTGTTTTAGTTCTAAGTTGCTTTGCAAGAGCAAAAAATTTTCATTTGTTAACTCATCTAGCGAAGTAATTGGTTCAAGAATCCTTGTTCTTTTCATTGGTGGCATTGGGAATTTGTATCTATAATGTGCTGCTTTTCTTTTTTTACAGCTTTTGGTATGATTATGTTCATGTATCTTTGCAAGTTCTGGATCAAGGTGATCTGTGTTACATGTTATATAGTTTTCCAAGAAGTTTTCAATTTCTAAGTTACTATTAATTTCATATACTGAAGCATTTCCTATCCATATAAGACCATGTTCATGTGCGCTACCTCTATTTTGGAACTCAATTAAAAAGTAGTAATCTAATTTTTTTTCAAAAAATGTATTATCCTGATAGATCAATTGTTTCATTGCATCTATTTTATGTCTATAGTAACATGTACATGTTACTGGGTCCTTTCTGACAAGATAATCAATGTTGTATTCCTCAATTGTTTCAATGTGTTTTTTTTTTGTTCCTGTTGCTATGTAATTTAGTAAGAGTTTCTACTAGTGGAGTCCAATGATGCTCTACACTTGTAAATGTAACAAAGAAAGTTGGAGGACCTAATTATCGTATCATTGCAAATATATGTTTTTGCATTTGTTGTAGGTAGTCAGGAGAAATTCCTATGTGTTTGAAATCTATGCATCCAATGTGACTTTTGAGTAATTTTTCGAAGTTGGGCTTGTAATTAACATATTTTTCTAACAAATTTCTTCCTTGTAGTTCCCCTTTCCTTATTCCTATTGAAATGCATGACATGAATTTTTCAATGATTATTCGAATTGTCTTGAAGAAAAAAATTGTGATGTGATAGGAAAAGTCACCATTGTAATGAATTAGTTCCCACTTTACTATTTCTTGGTAATGAAATATTTGTACTATATCATTGTCACACGCATCTCCAAAGAATAGTGTTGGGAAACTCATTTCTTCAGCATGTTTGTCTTTTAATATTCCAAGTGGTCGTTGCCCCTCATCTGGTGCTATTTCAATGATCTTGTCATGCAAATCATGAATGCGTTGTGAACCTATCAATCCACGTACCAAGGTTTCAGTTGGTCTTTCACTTCTCGAACTGCTATCTGTTTCACTTTCACTATCAATGTTTTCATCCTCAGATGTATTCTCTTTATTGTTGAAATTGAGCATATGATTCAAATTTCTATTAATGGAAATGTTTTCAATTTTATAAAAATTCCGAGAACATAGTTCTTTAAGTGCTCTCATGACAGTATGCACACACAATTTTCCTATTTGATATACATTCTTGTATTCTAATCGTTGTTTTAATGCAATAGCAATTGTCATTGTATTGTTCATGAATTGTGGCAATGCTTTTTGGATGATGTCCATGTGGACAGGTAGATTGATTATTGAACCAATTAAGCCCATTTGCGATCGCTTGTAGCCACATTATCTTATTTGTGCAAAAGAAATTATTAACGCGACAAGTATTTCTTCAATCTCTGAAAGTGTTGTTACAGTTGGAAATGGCTTATTACGTCTTATTTGTTTAGGTGTTGCAAAGCGAGGTAACTTCGCATTGTCAGGTGCTATTTGGCAAGATCTACAGATGATATTTAGATGCAATGCCTTCTCTTTTCCAGAAATGTTTATGTAAATTTATTCTAATTTAGGTCCAATGCTTGAGATGTTCTTTTGAAATTGCAACTTGTTACATATTGGACATTTTGTTTTGGGTGTGTCTTCAATTTGTTTTTTGTAAATTTGTATGGGTGCACTCTTCTGCGACAAAAAATTTTTATTCCTTTTTTTATTTCTATTTTCTCCTATTTTGTTTGTGTTATTTGTAGGCATCATTTATTTTATTTTGTGGAATTTTATTCTATTCTTGGTGTTTTCATGCATTTGTACTATTCTATGTTGTAGATTGCATTTATTTGTATTTTGATTTAATAGTAGTGGTTCACAATGAATGTGTGATGTACTTGTTTCGAATGATAATATGTTATATGTTCGATTGAAATTTATTTTTGATGGGTAGTAATTGACAATGGTTTTATTGGTAAATAACCATATTTGTATGTTTACATTAAATATGATTGATGTCCATTGGAAGAAAAATGATGTTCCCTCAACTCCTCCTTTTTCATATGGCATTGCCATATTAATTAGGTACTGTTTCGAACCTACAACCATTGTTTGACTTTGTATAGTTTCATTTGTTAAGTGGTTTTCTAGAGAATGTAATGCATCTTCATTCCTACCCATCAGTGCATTGTAGAAAGATTGGACAACATAGAGTCTCAAAGACCGTTCATCAAATTCAGGTGCTATCAAATGACAAATTGCACTGAACAAGCTATTGGGACATTTTGACATAGTTTTTTTTGCTATGTGCAATCCATGAATTTGCGTTTCATGAATAATGGATTCATAATGGTTTTCAAGATATTTGCAAAGAGGCGATAAGTAATAATTTTGGACAAATTTTCATTTAGGTAATCTTTTGTGTAATAGAGTTTCAAAATGTCCACTCATAGGATCTATATCATGAAACAAAATGTTCAGTGGAATTGTATCTAGATCATGATTGAAGAACAAATACCTTGTTTTCATTGTTAATGACCTGACTCCAATTGGTATATTGAACCGCTTCGATAGCCATCGTATGCAAAATGTGTCTCCCCATAGGCCTCTTTCAGATTGAAAATCACTACTAGAAGTAGAAAATTGCATTTTATGAAGGTATGTGTCAACATCGTGAATTCCATGAAGCTGATATAACATGACATGAACTAGTTCATATTGGTATGATTATTTTGCCTTTGTGTCATTTTGTTGTAGACAATTGAGAAAATGGTCTATTATTCCATTTTGCAGTTTAATGGATGAGTAACGAAAGTGCAGAAGCACTTCAAATGCTTTGAACAAACAATATCCAGCAGTATATGCAAATCGTTGTAGTATGAAGAGACTATGCTTCATTAAGATGATATCAATGTTAGCATCTATGTGATTTTTTTTTGTTGAATGGTACTTTTCAACATCTAGGATTTCAACCATTTTTTGTATGTATTTATCCTTCAAATTCGTATTGTGATTTTTTTACTAAGTGCTATGTATGTTAGATTCTTTGCTCTCAAAGATGAGAGAGTGTTCAACTAATTTTTTTCTTTATTGAAGATATGTCTATGACAATGTTTACTAGCATATAATACTAATTGCAGTTTGATATTGTATGTTTCATTTGAAATAGTAAAATAAGGGAAGAAAACTTGCAAGTAACTAGCTCCTATTTTTCACCTCTCTGTATTTTAAAAGTATCACTGCAAAAGAAACAACACACCACATTGAAATACACATTGTATGTGTTTTGATTAGTAAAATGTACTACGTGTAATTAAGTAGTGTGAAATATGGAAATTTTTTATACATATATGATTTTACAATCTGTGTATGTAAATTGTGCCTTTATAATCTACTATATAATAAAATTAATCTTGTTAGTTCTGAAGAACACACTTGTAATTACTCTAGCTTAACTTATTAACAATGCATCTCTAAACACCTTAGAATAGGAGTTCCTTGAATATGTATCTACACTCACATATCAACCATGGCATAATAGCATTTGCAAAGCAACAACATGTTTCACACAAAAATTTTCGATTTAGGGAATTGTTTTGTTTTTTAGAACATGAAATATCCATTTTTTCATGTGTAAGATGAAAATAAATTTAAGTCACTGATTGAATGTAGTATCGAACATAAATGTGAGGATCGACTTCAATATAACAAATAATTAATCCCTTATGCAAGTTGCAAGTTTACTACAACAAAGCATGTAACTGCAAATCATTGTGTTAAGAAATGGGCAAGATAGGTGAATATAATATGTACTAATTTTAGCATTATATTTTGAAAATTTTCTGCTTACACCACCTTTCGTGATAAGACAAAATATTCGCTTGAATGAAAAATAAATGTGTTGTATGATGATCCTTGACAGCCACAAATTGTTCTTTGTAGATTAACAAAGATGTTGTATACAACAACAACATTTGCACCATTTGAAGTCGTATCTATACCATTTGTTACGATTTCTACATTTAAAGTATTTATTGCTTGTTTTCTCCTTTGCTTCACTTGCACCACCCTTCGTGACTAGATAAATTTTTCATTTGAACGACAAAAATAATGTTGATCTTTGACAACCACTTATTTTTCTTTGCATATTAACAAATGTGATGCATACAACAGCAACATTTGCACCATTTGAAGCTGCATCTAAACCACTTGTTATGAGGTCTACATGGAAATTATCCACCACCTTTTTTCTCCATCGCTTTGTTTCTACAATTTAGTTTGTTATTAGCAGCCTCTTCTTCTTCTATGAGTTGTTGTAGGGACTTTGAAAGCTGAAGGACACCACATTCCATCATTCCAAATTGATAGATTCCACTCAATGCACCAAGTGGCACCTAAGCTTGTTAAAACATCAAGAAAAACAAAAATTTAACTATCCAAAGAAATCAACTGGCTGAAGAGTAAAAGCAATACTAGAATTTGAATTGTGGAAACCAATCGCTCTAGGTAAGACAATTAAAATTTTGACAAACAAGACATTGTATTTCCTATTGTATCATTTGCCATTCGTTCTTTTTAATTGCAATTTAAAATTACTTGAGGAGGGGTTAAGTCACTTGAAATTTTATTTTGGTTTTCAAAAATTAATAATATAAATTTAAGTGTCCAAATTTTCTAAAACATGTAATTTTAAGAATATATTTCTATTAAAGAAAACTATTTTAAATTATTAAATATTTTATTATATTTAAAATTCAGATGTTATTATACATTTTTTTTTTCAATTTAATTTAATAATAAATTATTATATATAAGTGGAAATATATTTAATCATTCAATTCAAACACATCATTTCAAAATATAATTATTTTTAATTTTCATTTTTAAATTGTTTTGTAAATTAATTTATTAATAAAACATTACATAAATTGAGATTGCTAGTGCATTTAGATATAATTTTATTAGCAACATAGAAGCCATTAGCTATAATTTTTAAAAATATGTATGTGCAAGAAATATTTAGGTATTATTTTAAACTAAGTTAAATTATCTTTTGAATTAATTTCTTAAAATTATCTTTTCTCAATAGATATTTAAATAATATCAAATTCAATTAACTATTTTTTTTGTTGAAAGAGAATAATACCAAGCATATATTTGCATGTTAACATTTTTACCCAGGGGAATATCTTCTAACTTTGATGTGAAATTGATGTGATAAATCTAAGGCAATGATTGTTACTTAATGTAAAGATAGAAAAGTTGCAATCTGAGCTTCAGTGGTTATGAGTAGTTGATTTGAGTGCCTTGTTAATTTAGTTGGTAAGAACATATCCATAGCTATTTAGGATTGGAATCCATCACTACAAACAATTCTTACTTTTATTACATTTATTGTTCAAAATGGAAAGTGTACGTGGTGATAATATGATATATTCTGTTGTTGGTAATAGATACCATGGTGTAGTCTAGGAAAGGTCAAAGTCCAAAGGAAATGAGGCATACAAACTATTTTTTTTCAAGTGAATAAATTGCACCTGGAATAGCTATCTTAGGGAAATGTAATCTTGTTTAGAAATAGAATATATGACTTATGAAAACCAAACTTTCCTATTTCATTGTTATACCATTGCAACAAAGCTCAAAATTATGATTATATGAGTTGTACCATTGAAGATCGGTCAGACATACATAGTTTCCCCATTTTATTGTTAAACCAAACTAGAAAACTTTAAATTATGATTATATAAGATGTAAAATTGAATTTAGAAAAGAAGAAGAAATGGATACGATGTGAATAAACCAATGCTGGCAACTAGTGAAAGATAATGTGAATAATAGATGGCACAAATTAAAAACTAACTTATAACATTGAATTAAAAAAGAAAAAATGGCTAAAATGTGAATAAACCGATGTTGTGTCCCTGAATTTTGAAATATGAAATTTCATATTCAGATAAGGTTTACAATGTTTCATATTTGCATTTATAGATTTCGTTCCTTTTAAATTTGACCCTTCTTTCAACCAATGTTATGGACCCCTTACACCTTCGCCCAACTCTACTAGTACCTCAAGACAATATAAATATGTTGGTTTTGAGTACATGTCTAGATGGTAATATGATGCACATGTCCCATTCAATGATGGCTGCACACCATACTACCAACCAATATAATGTCTATCTAGTCACTTATTTCCTCCCTTTAACGCTCCATTTATTTTGTAAATGGTAGAGCATCTTAACTAGTAATTTTTACTTTTTAAAATAACATATTATATGCTAACAGAGGTTCCAGATGGTGTAGCAATAAACCAAAAATAAATTGTGTATGGATTTGCATTAGTATAATTTATTTATATAAGTATTCTATAGAAGTTGATATCTCCATTATTTTTTTACCTTAGCACCTAAGAGTAATCTCTATCATGTATATATTTGTTAGTGTGTTTAAAATTGTTCATGGATGAAAAAAAAATTTCATACATACTCGCTGAATATAGCAGGTGCCACTTATTTCTAAGTAAAAAAGTATATATGAATTGATCTTGTACGGGAGGTTGAAACAGAAACGACACTTCATGTACCATTTTATTCATACAACATGTGATGTCACACACTTTTTGCATGGAATTTTCTTTGATTTTTAAAATTACAAAGTGCCCATTAAATTTCCCATGAAATTCCAATTCATTTCTGGGAATAGCAGGCTTTTATTTGTTGCATTGTGTTTGTATTTAATTATTAGGTATGTGCCCAAATGTAAAATGACTTATCTTGTACTCACCAAGGCCCCAGCATTACATGTTGATTTGTCCCCTTTGCCAAGTCTACCTAGCAAAATATATGACGTGATCGAATTGTCTAGATGTTGAGTTGACTCCTTTCCCAAGCCTATCGCACTACCTGCCACATTTCTTTGTACACCCGTGTCGTTCTATTCAGACATCAACCCACTACTTCTCATTAAATACGCTTCTTCCCTGCTTGAGCCTAGGAGCTCTCCATAATGAACGAGCAGAGATCAGTTTCAGTTTTTGCTTATGTAAATTTGTACTCTTCTTTCCCATCCAATAGTGGTAGAAACACTATTCTCTCACGACAATAAATTTCTCAAGGAGCCTGAAAAACTGCCGTGGGAGTACCTCACACACAAGAATTGGAAGGTCCCGAATGATGGAAATATCAATTTCGCAGAGTGCTGTGACAGAATTACCGATCCCAAGCATCAGAAATTGGTAGGGTTTAACCTCTTTTTTCGAATGTTCATAGGATTTAAAATATCTCCATTGCATGAAAAGGTTTAGCTAATATACAAGTCCATCTACGCTAAAGAAAAATATCAATCGATGCAAGATTTTCATGAAAATTTAGAGGAAGGTTAAAATTTTGCCGCTATGTTTTGGCGACTTCTTAAAAGTTTACAATGAATTCAGAGGAATGTTTACAACCATAAAAAATTGATCTGATGCTTAAAATTATAACAAAAAATCATGTAGCTCCAACAGTTTGCCAAAAAAATTGTTCATTGTCTAAAATGTTGCTAAAATATTAACCTTGTTCTTGAATTTTTACTTTAAAAAATGATGTTTTACTTTGAATGACTACCTACACTCATTCTGAAATTTATCCTCTAATTCTTGGACACTATTAACATGAATCTAAAAATTGTTGTGCCCACAACCCTATTTGAAAAAATGAGTAGGTCATACTTCAACAGTATGCATCACCCCTTATTGTGATATAGACATATTGTAAACTCCCAGCACATATTCCCATACACATTTGTCATGGATAATAATATAAAATTCAGTACTTTGAACCACATTAGGGAAAATGAAGAATTGTCTATTCAAATAGTATCAACTCCCATGTTAGTTTTCAAGTTACGTGGGAAACCTCAGATACTCGACCAGTTGAGAAGGAGAATCAGAGTAAACCTACATCCTTCTCTGAACGACCTCTTATTATATTAGTCAGGGTGTGTCTATTGTGTTGTAAGATATGTATTAAGGTCTTAGGTGTGTAGAAGAAATTTTATTCTTGACAACAAGAACAACCATGTCAAACTACACATTCTAGAAGACTGAGATTCTAACTCCTAATCCAGAATGATTTGCTCTTGATGTTGTGACTCCTGTACTGGAGTGTGAAGAAGTAATGAAACTTCATAATAGCTGATTTAGTGAATACAAGCCCACTTTTGAAAGAAGAGTAGAGGTCTCAGCCTATACCGTTTTGTGAAAGGTACATGAAATAGAAATTGAATTCAAAGCAGTTGAAAAACAACGCACACAGCCGCCAGACTTCAGACTTAAAATTATGTGAAGTTGAATCGACCTTTTATTACAAATATGCTTCCTAAGAGAGTACTTGGGATAAATATTTATAATCCCTTAGATAATACATGGTATTTGTTGGGTAGCGAATCTTTCTTATCCATCGTGATTCATGCCTTAGCCTCCCAATCCAATTTCTGTGTTTCGTAGATTGGAGTAGTTTTAATTTGAGGCCCATTCCAGAAAAAGGAAGTAATGGACTTGAATGAAAAATGGGTTTTTTTAGTTTCTCTGGTGGTGCTACAAATTATATTAGCATTTTCCCAATCGACCACCGGTAATACAATGTTGGAATACACATGTGGAAGTAGCAATTATGTAAATACCAGTGATATGGGAAGGAGGAACTGAAAATCACACAGAATGCACTGAGATTACCTCTTAGATGTAAAGGCAACTCTTGCTTAAAAATCCTCAATTCCCCCAAAGTAATGGGGTGAGTATCCTCAATGAATGTTATTTACAGCATTGTTTCAATGTTTCTACAAAAACCCAAATGCAACCAAGAAAAATTAATTCCAAAGAAATTTATAGCTTCCCTGACCATCCAAGTGTTCCCCATAAAAGCCCCCCTTCCATGAGAGCCAGTTTAGAAAAAGGGAATGAAATTCAGCCCCAAAAACTTACTTCCTCGTTTCTAGAGAAGGATAACATAGCTAGGTGATTGGTTCTATTAAACTGTTCTTGCAACAATGTTTTCACATTTGGTGTCAAACACTTCAAATATTAGTGACTAGATAGAATTTGTGTTTTATTTTTTGTAATTTATGAGATTTTTTAACATTTTTTTAAACTTTAGAAGCATCACAATTGGCCAAATACATCAGGCACCACGTACAACCCATTTTCTTCGATAAGGTGAACCTCAAAGAAAAAAACATTAATCACGAGCACTTAATTATGGCCAAGGTACCATAACAGTGGGTACTCTTCTACCTTGCACCTGGATCCAGCCACTTATTTGTACATCCAAGAGAATTTAACTTTGGTTGGTAGTCTAATACACCACTGCCTTCACCACTAAACCATGACCCCTTTGGAAATTTATGGATATTTTCAATTTTTATGTTGGGAAAAAAATTCCTTGTTTGTGGGATTCATATATTCCCTAACTGCAACTTAAAACCATAAATACATAACACAATTATCAATATACTATTTCTATTATATATTCTTGGACATTTGAAATTGCTACAAAATCCTGCTATCAGAATTGAGGGAAAAATAAGGTTGTAGTATTTTATTTCTAAAACAAACATCTCTTTTACAAGAAATTCATGAGTTTCATGAGTTTGAGGTGAATTTTGTAGAATGGTGGCCGCTTATCCAAATTTAATGGAGTCCTATGTATGGAGTTCAGCTTGTAATGTTGAGAGAAGCCAAATCATTCTACCGATTGATAAAATAACATAATACAAAATGGAACCACTCTCCTCTAATTCCATGAGTAAGAAAACTAAGGCCGATTAGTATTTTTTTAAATATGCATTCATTTTTAACTAACTTGAAGTACTATTTAAGGAAGTTTGTAAATATTTCCTTACAAATCGAAATACTATGGCATGTTTCTCAAAGAAACTCCAAAAAAAAAATTATGTAATTTCATATTAGTGTACACATGTTGGACAGAAAGAAAAAAAACTATAAATAGGAAAAATTTGAAGAAACAATTTAAAGAAATAATTGGCTGATAAAATTACCCGAAAGAACAGTTGCAATACAGGCTTGAACAGTCTCTACAACTCCCAGCCTGAAGGAATATCTTGATAAAAAACTATAAATAGGAAAAATTTGAAGAAACAATTTAAAGAAATAATTGGCTGATAAAATTACCTGAAAGAACAGTTGCAATACAGGCTTGAACAGTCTCTACAACTCCCAGCCTGAAGGAATATCTTGATTCCCACTGTAGACGCTGATTGCAACCTTCATCCTTCCCACTTATATGTAAATCACAACATTTAAAAAGGAAAAAAACAAGTCAATTGCATGAAGAAAGAAAGCCCCTACTTTCAAATACCCGACAAAGCTAAAAAAATACCTGAGCCTGAAAAAATACCTGAGCAACTAACAGTCTCTACAACTTCCACAACTTCCAGCCTCAGCCTTTGTACTACTCTGTAGTTTCCAGCCTTCAGCCAAATGTATCAGTTTCTAGCCTTCAACCAAACGTGAAATTTTGATCGCAACTGAAACGTTAATTGCAAGTAGTTGGAACTCTACACGCTGAATATAGTAGTAACAAGTATTTAGTTTAAGATTTTGAAATATTTGGATTAAAATACGAGTGAGACCACTGAATTAAAAATCGTTTCATGTCAAAATATTCACATAAATTAACCTATCTTGAATTAATTGCAAGTTCTATTTAAAAATATTTTCAACATATCTTGCAATTATTTCAACCTATTTTGAATTAATTACATATGGACAGAAAATATAGGAGGAGTTGACTGATTTTTTTATTTGTGCAGAGTTGGGGTGGATTAAATAGGTAATCAAACTACAGGCAGTCATATACTTATTCGTTTCTACTCTGTTGTTTTATGTGAATACTCATTTCACATGTCACAATTAGAGATGAAGGTCAATCACGACAAGACCAATCGCTTTGAGGAATAAATTATTTTTATGATACATGGTTTTGTTTGTAACAATATTGATGTAATTATTAAAAATAAATATAAATTGATTTTTATTATTCAAATAATTGTATTATTAAGAAACAAATATCATTTTCATAATTGAAAGTGTGTGGAATAATTTTTTTATAACTTTACAAAGACAACACAAATATGGATTACTATACAAAAAAATGATGGCTGCAACACTTATACGAAGCACAAGCCATCACACAAACCAAGCAATCTCAACAATAGATCCGCATTAAGATATGATAGATCTGCATTAATGTTTCATGCGACTCAATTAATAGCTTGGAGGAAGCACTTGGTTGTGATAGTTTTAGGGTGGACGCATATACTATACCTATTTATTAGTACCACAAATGATCACATTGCTCCAGTCAAAGATCCATTGTTTTTCCCCGAATAAAATAAAAATACAAAGATATGGAAGGCTTCCGGAGAAAACACAATCCTCCACTAAACAACAATCTTCATCAGGATCTGCAAAAATAATTTCTGCATGTTATCTTTGGCTCTCTCTTATACAAATGTGCCTCATTGTGACATATCCATTCATAACAATAACGATAATTTAATATATGATTTATAGAAATAGGTGACAAGCTCTTCAGATAAAGTACAAGATGTTTACTCTAGATATGAATGCTTTTGCAGTGACAATACAAATCATGGTGGTAAAATCTATCCATTTTTCAATAACAAGTGAATGTTTTTGGCCAATTAGATAACAGATAATTCTTAATAAAATAATTGTAATAAAATAAAAAAATAATCTCCTATGTTCAACTTTGATAAAATTTAAAATATAAAGATATTTGACCAAATTAATATAAGGTCAACTCAATACCTATTTCATAATACTTGCCGAGGTAGGCATAATAATAGGATTTTTTATTGTTTATGAACCCTTCGAAGTACCTTGTTGAAACCAAATTGTGTGACCATTTCATGTTGTAGTGCCACTTTATTTTTATTTTATTTTTCATCAAATATATATATATATATATATATATATATATATATATATATAATCATTAAAATAATTAAACTTATTAACTTTTTTTTTTCTTAAATCCTAAAATTAATCATAAACACAATTCCAAACCTATTAATAAAGACGTAAAATGTTATAAGGTATAAGCATGGTTTAATTGGGCATGATCAAAGTTAAAGATCGTGCATGCTCCTGGAATTTATGAGGATGTCACATTTTATGTATCAAAGTCGATTATCCTCCATGCTTCTGGAATGTGTAAGGATAGTGTAGTTTATGTTATGTTGCTTAACACAATTGATACATCTATGGTCACTCTTTGAAAAATTTGGAGATTTTAGTATAGGAGTTTGTTTTTTTTCTCAATTAGAAAAAAGCGACCATATTTTATTATATCAAAAGGTAGTTACATTTCTTTTTTTGTATCTCCTAGTCCATTGTTCATCTTACTATGCCTATAGGGTAGTAATGTATTTTAGGAGCCTTGATACATATTAACTATAATTTTGTTTTACCCGCTAAGAAAGAAAACAAAATTACAACAAATCTTTATACTTTCTTCTCTTAATCTAATTTATAGAAAGGAAATAGTGACAATAGTAATTTTTACTTATCTTATAACCATTCTACAAAAATAAAGAGTCTATTTTTTCATACCACGTCCTGGGTGCCTGTGTTAATCCATACACTGCTTTCCTTAATCTACAGACAAAATGTTCCCATCCATGTTCAATAAATCCTTCAGAATGTTTTAAATACACCTCTTATTTCAATTCACCATTTAAGAAAGCATATTTTACATATAGTTGATGTATCTTCCAATGATGTTTTGTAGCTATGGCTATTAAAATTATAGTGGTGTTTAACTTAGCTACGTTTATATACAATGAGTTTTTAATATTAGTCCCATGGGTTTAATATTACTCCCTTGGGTTCTTAATCCCTTGGGATTTTAATATTAATCATTTAGGTTTATAATATCAATATCTTGTGTTTATTATTCCCTTTGTTTTATAATATTAATCATGGTAAACAATGTTCAACCATAACCAACTATGTTCAACTATGGTCAAATGCCACATTGTGACAAATATTATCTCAATATGGAAATCAACAATGGTCCAACATCACGTTCCAAAAAATATTGTCTCGATATGAAAATCAATCATGTTAAATCATGGTAAACCGTGGCCCAAAGTCACATTGTGAAAAGGATTGTCTCAATATAGAAATTAACCATGCTCTACCATGCTCAACCATGTTTATTTCCATGTTTATAATAATTATCTTAGTGTTTAGATACCTTGGGTTTATAATTTTTATCCTTTGGGTTTATAACATAAACCCCTTGGGTTTATTGATCTAAGGGTTCATATTCATAGGATTTAATTTTATTCCCTTACGTTTATAGTCCTTTCGGATTTTAGTATTGATCCCAAGGTTTTATTATTCCCTTTTGGTTTATAATATCAATGATGGTCAACTATGGTAAACCATGGTCTACCATGTTTTATAAATTCAATCATGGTCAACCATTCTCCAACATCACACTGTGAGAAATATTTTCTTAATATGAGAATCAATAATGGTCAACCATGGTCAATTGTATCATTGTGACAAATGTTCTCTTGATTTGAAATCAATCATGATTATCGATGGTAAACCATTGTCCAAGGGTTTATAATGTTTTTACTATAAACCTAAGGAATTGATATTATAAACCCAAGGGGCTAGTAATAAAACCCCAAGGGATTATAAACCGAAGGGAATCATATTAACCCAAGGGATAATAATCCCAATGCATTAGTACTATTAACTCTAGGGTTTATATTCTCTTGGATTTTTAATATCAATCCCTTGGGTTTATAATATCAATCCCTTAGGTATATTAATCTAAGGGTTCATATTCATAGGTTATAATATTATTCATAGGTTTATAATATTAATCCCCTAGGTTCATTATATATCATGGTCAACCAAGGGTTTATATACATTGGATTTACAATAATATCCCCCTCGGTTTAAGAATATTAGAGCCTTCGGTTTGTAATACCTTGAGGTTTTAGTATTAACCCATTGGTTTTATTATTCCATTCTATTTACAATATCAATCCATTGGGTATTTTAATCTAAGGTTTCATATTCCTAGGGTGTCATATTAAAACCCCAAGGGAATAATATTAACTTAATGGATAATAAACCCATGGGATTAATATTAAAAACCCAAGGAATTATAAACACAAGACAATAATATTAAAACCTAGGGATTAATATTATAAACCCAAGGTATATATTAGATAAATATTATAAACCCTAAAATAAACATGATTTACCATGGTTGAAAATGCTTTATTTTCATTTTGAGACAATCTTTGTCACAATGGGACATTGGAAAATGGTTTAGCATGGCCAACCATATTTATTCAAAGGTATTTAATATCTTATGGTTTATATACCTTTGGTTTATAATATTAATTTTGTGGGTTTAACTTTATTCCTTCGGGTTAATGATCCCCAAGGTTTAATACTAAAAACCCAAGGGTATAATATTTTGAGGGTATAATATTATTTATAGGGTTTGTAATTAATATTAATCCCTAAGGTTTAATATTATTCCCTAGGGTTTATAATTCTTAGGATTTTTTATTTTAAACCTAAGCGATTATAAACCCAAAGGAATTACTATTATAAACCCAATATATATAAACCATCAGATAAATATTGTAGATCCTAGAATAAATATGGTTGACCATGGTCAACCATGGTCCAACTTCGCATTCTAACAATGGTTGTCTCAAATTGAAAATCAACCATTTTCAACAATGGTGAACCATGGTTGGCCATGGAGGACCATGATTGTTGATGATTGTCCATGATTTTCCATGATTTTCAGATGGAGACAATTTTTTTCACAATGTGATATTCAAGACCATGGTTGATTTACATAATGAGAACATATTTGGCACAACACGACGTTGGACCATGGTTGACCATGATTGATTTTCATATCGAGACAATATTTGTCACAATGAGACATTCGACCATGGTTGAACAAGATTGACCACGGCTAACCATTTTTCATTCTATAAAACATGGTTTACCATGATCAACCATGGATGACCATGGTCGACCATAATTGTCCATGATTTTCCATGATTTTCATATGGAATTTTTTTTTCATAATGCGATATTCGGCTATGGTGGAACATGGTTGACCATGCTTGGCTATGATTAACCATGATTAGCCATGGTTAATATTATAAACCCAAGGGAATGATAAACCCAAGGAATTAATATTATAAACCCAAGGGAATAATAAACCCAAGGCACTAATAGTAAAATGAGAAGGGATTATAAACCCAAGGGGATAATATTAAACCCTAGGGACAAATAGTATAAACCCAAGGTATATATACCTAAGATAAATATCATAGACACATGGTTGACCATGGTTTATTTTCATTTTGATACAATTCTTATCACAATGAAAAATTAGAACATGGATGACAATGATTGATTTACATATCGAACAATATTTGTAACAATGTAACGTTAGACCATAGTTGAGGATGGTTGATTTTCATATTGAGATATATTTTGTCACAATATGACATTGGACACTGGTTGGCCATGGCTGATCTCCATATTGTGACAATATTTGTCAAAATGCAACATTGGACCATGATTGACCATGGATGACCATGGTTGTGACAATGTGACATTGGACCAAGAGAAAACATTTGTCGTAATGTGACCATGGTTACTGACCATGGTTGACCTTGACTGGACAAGGTTGACAATGGTTTATTTTGATATTGAGACAACCTTTTCCACAATGCAGAATTGGAACACTGTTGGCCATGGTTGATTTTCATATTCAAAAAATATTTTTCACAATGTGAAGTTTGACCATGGTTGACCATGATTATAAACCCAGAGGATTTATATTAAACCCAAATATTAATATTATACCCTAGGAATATGAACCCTTATATTAATAAATCAAAAATATTGAAACTGTAAACCCAAGGGAATAATAAACCCAATGGATTAATACTTAAAACCCAACAGATTATAAACCCAAGAGAATAATATTAAACCCAAGCGATAAATATTATAAACCAAACATAATAAAAACCTAAGATAAATATTATAAAACATAAAATAAACATGGTTTGACATGATTTACCATCATTGATTTTCATACTGAGACAATCTTTATCGCAATGCGACATTGGACCATCGTTGACCATCATGGATTTTCATATTGAGACAATATTGGGCACAATGTGACATTATGCCATTGTTTACCATGGTTGACCATCATTGTAAACCCAATGGATTTCTATTAAGCCCTAGGATTAATATTATAAACCCTATGAATAATATTATGCCTTAAAAATATGAACACTTAGATTAATAAACCCAAAGGATTGATATTATAAAACAAAGGGAATAATAAACCTAAGGGATTAAATATAAACCCCAAATGAATTAGAAACAAAAGGGAATAATAAACCCAAGGGATTAATACTAAAAATCCAAGGGAATCATATTAAACTTAAGGGATAGATATTATAAATCCAAGGTATATAAACCCTAAGATAAATATGCTTTACCATGGTTATCCATGGTTTATTTTCATATTGACAATATCCTTGTCAGAGTGTGACATTGGACTATGGTTGACCATGATTGAGTTTCATATTGAGACAACCTTTCTCACAATGCGACGTTGCAAAATGGTTGACCATGGTTGACCATGGTATATTTTCAAATTGAGACAATGTTTGTCGGCTAATGTAGATATTATTCATGATTGCCAGCCATGATTCAGCCATATTTCTACATGGTTAATTTTCATATGGTTAATATTGTACAATGTTAACCAGAACATGGTTGACCATGGGCGGGTATTCATATTGAATAATCATGCTCACAAATATAACGATGAATATGTTTGTCATGGTTGATGCAATTATTTTAATCTCAGAAATGTGATAATGGGTATTTGAATACATGATTTAATGTGGTTTAGTTTCATATTATGACAATATTTTTTAATCTTGCATTCACTATAGTTGGCCATGATTGAACGCTGAACAAAGTTTTCATATTAGATAATCTGTTTTCGTTATGACATAGAACCATGAGTTGTTGTGGTTGACAATAGTTGACGATGATTTTTTTTTTCATATTGAAATAATCTTTGTCACATTCTGACATTCAACCATTATAAACCATGATTATAAACCAAAAATACTTATATTAAACCCTATGATTAATATTAAAAACCCTAATACTAATATTATAACCTATCAATATGAACCCTTATATCAATAAACCCAAGGGATTGATATTATAAACTCAATGCACTAATAAACACAAGAGATTAATAGTAAAAGTGCGAGGTATTATAAAATCAAGGGTTTAATACTACAAACCCAAGGTATATAAACCCTAAGATAAATATCATAAACTCTGAAATAAGCGTGGTTGACCATCGTCGAGGATGGTTGATTTTCATATTGACGCAATATTTTTCACAATGCAATGATCAACTATTGTTGACCATGATTTATTTTCATATTGAGATAATCTTCTTCACAAAGTGATTTTCGAACATGGTTGACCATTGTTAATTTCCATAATGAGTCAGTCTTTCTCACAATACGACATTGGACCATGGATGACATGGTTGTCATAATGTGACGTTGGACGAGGAGACAATCTTTGTTATAATGTGACAATGATTATTGAATACGGTTGACCATGGTTTATTTTCATATTAAGACAATCTTTTTCACAATACTAAAAGCCCAATGGATTTTAAACTGACCGAAATAATATTCAACTGAAGGATTCACTACAAGGAAAAGACCCTATAGCAGATGTTTTTGAGGAAGCCCTTATAAAAATAGCCCAGATATTCATTTGTAGTAGGGGTCACTAAAGCAGGTTGGCGGGTGGATGTTTTTTTGGAATTGTTTTTGCAGTGCATTCATAATCCTAACACACATCAGTTTGCTTGATATATATTTGACACACTGGTGCATAGTAGAGGCTAAAGAAGAATTTTAGAGTTATTTCAAAGTATTACAAAAACAACAGTGCACTTCATACATACAATGTGTCAGTGCATTTTATATAAAGTGCATGGGTGCATACTATAAAATGGCACACTGAGACACTCAACCGCTTTTGGTGCTATTTATTAATAAGGATGGCCCAGTGTTGTTTATGTACAATGACACACCGACATAAGGTTTTTATTCAAATGAAGCACTATATGCTTCATACAAACTAGCTCAGTGTGTCTCAGTAATCTAGCACACCATAAAGAAGTGCACTACACCATTGATACAACTACCTGGTGCATCTCTCATAGTCGAGCACACTGAAAAAGGGTTAGTTAAAAAAATATATCGGCCGTAAAAAAATAATTTTTACTTGTTACAGTGTTGTAGAGCTCTCAAGTACCAGTGTGAATTTTCATTCTATGAGGCGCCCTACCATTGGTGCTCTCATTGCTTGCATCTCTTCCATCCATTTCTCACTGTGTGGACCTCAAATTTTTCAAAATGATGGGAAAATTTGGTTTTGAAGATTTCGTTGCAAAGATGCCTCTTCTATTAAAAAATGTTAAGGTAATATACTTTTTTATCACCAAATTATACTTTTAGCAGATTAGTTTTTAAAATTGAAATAAAATTCACCATTTAAAAAAAAAAAAAATCATATGTGATGCATTCGAGTGGTTCAGCTCACACCATTCCTGGTGCTCCCTGTAAATTGACAGGATGCACCATGAATGATGTTAATAGAAACCACACCAAACGGTTAATGTGACAACCTAGTGCGATACTGAGACAAAGCACACCGTAATAACAATAAAATATTGCAGTGTGTGTTGGTTTCCAGCTACACCGACAATTTAAAATATTTTAAAATTAACAATTTATTTACGATCATGCATTAGATTACCGAGATGCACTGCCATATTTTATTTACAGTGGTGCATCAGTAAAACATACCACACTGGGGAAATGTTTGTTTGGTAGCTCACCTCTAGTTGTAAAATGTTTCAAAATCCCGATGCCTTGCGCTATAACAAATGTGCCGGGGTGGATATGTTTTGTCAACACATCAGTAAGTAATATTTTTTTTCTTTTGTGGTCCGTGAGGTTTTCTAATGTACATTTTGGACGGTTCGAGATATAAATGTACACACTATTGGCGTGCATGAATGTTTTTTGTGGCGCACCGAATGTTTGTTTTTCAATACATTTGTCATTTAATAATTAAAAAAAAAGGTTTTATGTATGAGGGTGGCTGATATATTTAATATGTGAATCATTCAAAATTGTTGATGGAGAGAGGAAAGACAACAACAAGAGTAGAGGGGTGACAATTATAACATGATACAATAGTGGGAGGCAAGGGAGAGGGAGAAAATTTTGTACCCTCGTCCTATTACGCCACCCACCGAGTTTCTCTTATGGGAGGTAGGCCTCCCTAAGTTCTACGAGGAGGCTACATTCCTGAAGGGGCATAGTGGGTTATTAGGATAGTTCTTCTATAGGTGGGACGCCCACCGACATGCATTCCGTGTCAGTCCTGACCAGTGGTACCAGCCCACTAAGGAGGAAATTTATTTTATTACTGGCCTATCTAGGAGAGGGGAGAACCTGCCACAGTTCCCTGATGTCCCCGATGGTTATGCAACAATGACTCAGTTGGTGTACTCCCAGAGATATGTTAGGTATCATATACTTTCTCCTGAAAATTTTCAGGTGGCTATTGGAAAAATATGGATTTCTTCTTTTGGTCCAGAGGAGGTTAGGTGCCTCTAACTATTACTGACAACAATTGCACATTATACCAGTGATGGCCATTAGATCAGTTGCCCTCTTTTATTTTATGTTGATTCTTTATTCCAGAGGCCATGAATTGTTAGATGGTCTGCCAATGTTTTGTAGCAGTTTTGTATAGCCTTAGATACATGGAAAATTTTATGGCCTAATATTCGCAGTTGGGCTAATTTTCCATGGTTTTTCCAAAAAAAGATTCGTCAATTTCCATTTTTTATAAAAATCATTCGCCCAAATTTTACAATATAAAATTATTTTACGTTCAAAATCGCCAACATTATATAGACAATATATATAATATCATTATAAATGTGATATTTTACAGAAACATCAATAAACATTTTATAGTTTGCATATTAGGGACCAGTGAGATTCGCCAATTTTTTAAACTTTAAGATAATTTTCCATCCATCAAATTTTCCCTGCTTAGATATATATTTGACATTTTCTATGCAGTTATATTAAACTTGTATATATATATATATATAGTGCATATATTTTATGTTCATGTTGATGTACACAATTTACATGTTAGTATTCATCATGATGTGTATATTGTTAGGTCATGTTAGATATGTTTATTTAGTGTGCTTGCAAATAGATGTGTATGTTATAGGAGTTATTTGACATCAGATATATATTCTATGTTTGTATTGTGATGATGTTATATAATTCTTGTGTTTAGTTAGATGATCATGATCACGATGATTAGATGACGTTAGCAAAATTGAATGTGTATCTTACATTATGAGGTTTGTACGATGGTTATCATGATTCTGATGTTTATTTTTAATATTCAATCATGATATTTATTAAAATTGTAATTGTAAGTGTATCTTTCATGATTGTAATTGTAAATGTATGTAAAATTGTAATTGTAAATGTATGTAAAATTGTAATTGCAATTGTAATTGTAATTGTAATTGTAATTTTAATTGTAATTGTATGTAAATTTGTAATTGCAATTGTAATTGTATTGTGAAATTGTAAAAGTGTAATAGTAATTTTATGTATTGTCATGATTCAATTTTATTAAAATTGTAAATTTTGCAAATAAATTTGTAAAATTGTAAAATTGTAAATTAATTGTCAAATTTTAACCATAACTACCATATGCAGTAAAATTGTAAAATTGTAATTGTAATTGTATGTAAATTGTAAAATTATAATTGTATTGTGAAATTGTAAAATTTTAATTGTAATTGTAGGTATTGTCATGATTCAATTTTATTAAAATTGTAAAATTTCTAAATTTGTAAAATTATAAATTGTAAATTAATTGTCAAATTTGAACCACAACTATCTTATGCAGTAAAATCGTAAAATTCTAATTGTAATTATATATATAATTTTAATTGTAATTGTAATTGTATGTAAAATTGTTATAATTGTAATTGTATTGTGAAACTGCAAAATTGTAATTGTAATTGTATGTATTGTCATGATTCAATTTTATTTAAATTGTAAAATTTGTAAATTTGTAAATTTGTAAAATTGTAAATTAATTGTCAAATTTGAACCATAACTACTATAAAATTGAATCATCGTAAAATTGTAAAATGTATACCGTACATATTGTTAAATTACCAAAATTGTAAAATTGTAAATTTGGAAGAATATAAATAATTGTAGAATAATGAATCTGGAATAACATGAATTTTTGTAACATAATAAATTTCCACACCTATTGGATAGTGAAATGCTTAATAGCGAAAGCCATTCAGAGCTTTCATCTAGTGCACACCCAGGCAGAAACAGTAAAGTAGGGGACAAGCATGCAGGCTCAGATTCTAGAAATTCAGGACCAGCTTCAACACATAAAGATAACTCAATACCAGACTGTGGACAGAGTTAGTAGGCTGGATGATAAAGTGGGAAGGATGGAAAAAATCCTTCAACAGATCTTACATCAGATACAACAAACAGACATGCCTGGCACCAGTGCAAAGGACCCAACCCCAGTTTCTTCTTCAGAAGTATAACAGTATGACTTTTAGAAATAATGAAATTAATGGTGTCTTAAATTTTGATGATATTACTGTTTAGAAATCAATCTACAAATTGCTCTAGGAAAGCAAGTATAGGAATCATAGAACATACAGCTCAGGAAAAGTTTAGGAGGATGAAACAATTTCAGTTTTGGACTGCTTATCATGCTTTTAGATGGCCAACAGACCTGGTTTCCTGCGGGCAGGTTGAGGCCAGTTTTAACTGTTAACTTTTATATTTTGTAGCCTGCCTTTAAAATATAAATAGAAAATGGAATGGACCCACCGAATTTACAAAAAAAAAAAAAAAGTTTAGAAAATAGCACAAATAAATTTAGGTTTATAATTATCATTATTTTATTATGATCTTACATACCGAAAATAAAACCATTTAAACCAATCAAGCAATTGTGTTATTTTAGGAATTGACATAAAAAAAAAAGAACTTTATACACTATATTGCTTTCAAGATCAACATAATTGCAAATTATAAAGTGATATGATTTAACATTAACACAATGCAAACCAATTAATTCAAAATACATATTATAATTTTCAGAAAAAAAGAGGCTTGGTCATAAGGTTAAGTCCTCTTCTTTATAAAAACCCATCTTAAATAGTATAAATGATGAAATAACAAATGTACCATATCACTTTTTGTTCTCACCACCCTCATTATCCTTTAGCTCGCTTGGAATTATAATACTATTATTCTCAAAAATATGTTTTGAGTAGGTTCATGTCTCAATACAAACCACCAATCCCTATCCAACACATCTTGGTAAAAAAGCACCTAGTTGTAGTGTTTGGGAAAACATAAGGGTCCTTAGCTTCAGCCCACATATTTCTAAAGTTGATACATATCAACCTACTATCGTGATATTCCTTTACATTATTCTGATCAAAAGTGTCCCGCCACTTGCACCTAAAAATAACACATTGGAAAGAAGATAACTCCAATTCAGTGATATCTTATATCTTTCCAATGTAACCTAACGTCTCTCATACTAGGTTTTGATGACGGTGGCTAGCTCAACTATATTGATTGAACTCGAATTCCACTCCATATTCTTGTGTCATGTGTCCATCATCAAAATTTTCTATACGAAAATGGTGTCCATATGCCCACATAGATGGGAACAAATGAACCTATAAAAAGTTAAAAAATCATAGTGTCATGTGTATAATAACCCAAATATTAAAATATATAAAATATATATGTTACATTTAAAAGGTGTATTATTAATTTTAAAATGTACGTAAATAGATTATTATAGAGTTGCTGCACTCAATCCCTACTTTTAGCGCATCCTCTTTAGCACACGGGTAACGACCGGTTACACCGTATTTTTCTCTGACTTTGTCAGAAACCCAACTGTTGGGGCATATAATTGGCATGTTTCATTTCAAATGATTAGGATAAGGCATATTTCTACCATTAAACCATCTGAATTATTTCCTGTAACTATCCCATTTCATCCTCTTTTGTTCGTACAATACGACCCACAATTGTGTCACATCAGAATTGTAAAGAACGAATTTATTTATTGCTTCAATTTTTGCATTCGATGATGAAATCAAAACGACATATAGTACATATGAGATAAAAATATACATTATATATAATTTCAACATTAATATTTAGTCTGTGAAAATTTTACAAATTATAAGTCACTTATGCTTTATCAAGTGCATTTTTCCATTCGTTTGGAGAAACTCTCCTTCTCTTTTGTCTTGATCCCTTTCATTGTCCCAAATCACTACACCTAGTGTTTTTTCAGTCTGCTTGATGTACTCACTGGCATAATAGAAATACTCATACAATATGTACCCCTTTGCTATAGACCCCTCAGGCATTTCCCTTTATCGAACAAAACCTTTTAATTTTTTCATGTCCATCTCTAAGAAGAACATCCAATGACAAGAAACCACCCCAAGCAATTCAACCTCATATACTAGGTGGATTAGAAGATGAACTTGTAAGTCCATGAAACTTGTTGGCAGTTCCTTATCAAACATACAAACAATCTCAACTATTTCTTGACGACACCGTAGAATGCTAGCCACATGAATCTCCTTTGACATGATTCAATTTACAAATGAAGATAATTTAGATATGGAATGTGATTAGGTGCTCAATGTTAAGCTCAAAAATGGAAGTTCTCAAAATCGATTGGAACCTGAACAAACGTGAAGTGCTTCTCGCTAGGAATCCGACACAATTCATTTCATCGAAACCGACTCTATATGATGAATAAAGAGAATATTGTTTGTTTTATAAATAGCTAAACTTTTTTTTCAGAAAGGAAAAAATGGTAACATGGTAGCCTAGTGAGAAAAAAAATAATATTCCTAGAATATTCCTTCCATTTTCCCAATGACACTATGAAAAGTGTCACTTTGTGGTTGGCCCTAGTTTCTAGCTATGTGTCAAATTATGGTGGGATTTTGAGGAGCCAATGGGATGAGGACACGTGGCTAGCCCGTAGGCCACCACGTGCCCCCTCCCAAAGGTAAAATTCAAATTTATGTCAAAGGCAAAATTTTAAACTAAGTCCATGGTCGAATCATATAAAATGTGTTCAGTGGAACAAAATTTATGTTGGAGGACAGGTGGATGTCAGGGTCGACCCCACGACCTCCCTCTCACAAAGCACAAGTCATAACAATAGGTTGCGCCAAAAGGTTCTTACCATATTACAAACCTTGTATATATTTTTTTTAACATCATTGAACTGACGAGCAGAGGAGGAGGAAATATCCTTCACAATAGAACCTTTACACTATGACCGTGGTGTAAAGCTCTAAGTTAAACATCTATTTAGTGCTAAAAAAATGCTTAATGTTAATTAATCCATGTTTGAGTGACAGTTTGATTCGATGTCCATTTTGGTGGAGTCCGCGAATTTCGGCAAGAACTCCAAAATTGTCAGTGCTAAGTGCAGTTATCTCCAGTTTTAGAGGAGTTTCCTAGGCCAAAATTGAATGAGCCATAAATTTGGCATATTTCAACCAAATTTGGCTCAAAAAGAGTCAATCCTAGATGATTTGGACATTCTGAGAATGTTGGAGTAGGTTTAGGGAGTAGTAGAGGATTATAAACATCACTTTTTCAGCTAATACAGAGGCCCAAGCCATGAATTCTAGACTAAGGAGATGTAGCCCACAAGGGGTGAATTCCTTCATCAAAATACTGCCTTAATGTATCATTTGATGGTTTGTTGTACATTTTATTGATTTTTATCATTAAATTGTTTTAAAGTTAAAATTATCATGAATTTAACATAAAACTTGACACATTTACCTATTTAACACTAACAAAAACCATAAGGAAACCTATACATGTGAGGAAAATTATCAACAATTTTTTATAATTTTGAAGATCAAATTAGCACAACAAAAATGACATTCAGATTTGGATCAATATGGTGTTAGAGGAAAGGTTATTTTCCTGATATTTTCTTGAGTTTTATGCAAGTATGGTTTTAATGGTTGCAAATTTGTGATTCTTACAAGGTTAAAGTTTCATAGAGGAGAAGGGAAACTCTAGGTTGCTAGTCCTGAGGTTAGGACCAGAAGAGGGAGAGCCAAAAGGCCACCATCTCCACCAAAATTTTCACTCACAGCTGCACCTAAAGCACCTCAAGTTATATCTCTATTTGAGATTGAAGTGGTACAAGTTACACTAGAAGCTGAGCTTGAATCCATAGCCATCAAGTGAGGTTTAGAAGAGATAGGAGGTATTTCAGAAGAGGAAGAATATAATAAGGCTTTCCATGACCTGACTAAAATGGTTAGCATCATCTTTGAGGACAGGAGCACCAGGATGTTTGAAGAGAATTCTAAGTCTCCACATGGAGAGGGAACCTCATAAGAAAAAAAGGATGAAGATAAGTATTCAAAGGGAAGTGGAGGAAATCCTCCTCCATATCCACCATCTTCATCATCATCCTCCTCATCACCTTGAACACCATCTTCCACTTCCACAACCAAAACCACCCATATTCACTTAAAAACCCCAAAAGTAAAAACTCCCTTACTCAAAATTGATGTCAAATTTGAGTTTCCAATGTATAATGGCAAAGTGAATGCAAAGAAGATTTATAATTGGATTCATCAAATGGAGGTTTATTGCAGAATTTAGAACCTTCAAGAATATGGCATAAATATTCAATTAGTATCCTTGAGGATGGATGGATCAACACTTGTATGGTAGGAAGCAAGGACTCAAGAAGAGATTCAAAACCATGGTAAGATCTCAATGTCTTGGTCAAATTTTATTTTTGCCATTAAAAGGAAATTATATCCTCTAGCTTACATGCAAAAAGCCATTATGGGCTGGCATAATTTTATACAATTGAAAGGGAAAAGTGTGCAAGATAATACTCATGAATTTAGGAGAAGAGCTCTTATTTTGGGTGTTAATTTGTATTCTCAAGAAACTTTGTTAAATTATATTGGGGGTTTGCACAGTTACCTTAGACATACTATTATCATGTTCGATCCCACAAACTTATATGAGGTTTGCATTCAAGCCACACATCTAGTAGCAAGAGCGAAACAAAGTGCAGATGAGAAAATTGATATTTTTCTTATGTACGAGGGTAAAGGAAAGGGAAAGTTTAATGGAAGAGGAAAGAGAAATAGATCTATCAAAAAAGATAAAGAGAAACTCACATGTAAAAATTGTTCGAAGAATGGCCATGATGAAAACCATTGTTGGCTATTTCATCCAGGGTTGAAGCCAAACAAACATAAAGCCAAAGAGAAGGGGAAAAATGTTACAATCATTGAACATGACTAAGGTTCATATTCGAGATATGAAACCAAGATTAAAACAATGGGTTCAGAATATAAGAACATAGCAAGCACTAGTTCTTCAAGTTGTTCCAATGTAACTCAAGATGAATATAGAAGAACTGAACTCTTTCATATTAGAGTTGTTTCTAAACATACCAAGTAGAAACACTATTTGATAGTGGTTCTCAACCTAATTTGATATTCGAATACATAGTTAAGGAGCTAAATCTTGAAACTGTTATACATCCAAGACCTTATCCTTTAGGGTGGATATGCAAGAATGCAAACTTGTAGGTAACAAGGAAGTGCATTATAAGGTTTGCAATCAATTCAAACTTTCATTAGAGAAATTTTGAGGTAAAATATGGGCCTCCTAAGAAAAATGTACAACCAAAATAAAATTTATAAGAACCAATAGGATTCAAGATGATAATGTCAACCATGGGGGATCATTCACCATTTTTTGGGTAAAAAGATTAAAAAATAATAAAACACGAAAACTAATTTTTCAACATGTATTTTCAAGTTATCTCCCAGAGGCTTTACTCAAATTTCAAGAAGGAGTACTCGATGGATGATAAATTTAACTTCTCATCCGAGGAGTATCCATGTTGCATATTTTTTATGAACCCTACTAGACGAAAAATGAGAAATACATGAAAAGTGTGATTGCAATCACATTTTTCATGTATTTTTTTTGGATATGGGTCCATAAAAAGTATGAAACATGGGTACTCCTTGGATGAGGAATCACATTTTTCACCCAACGAGTGTTCCTGCTCGAAATTTGAATAAATCGATAGGGAGATAAGTTGAAAATACGAGTTCAAAAAGTAGTTTTTTCTTTTTTTCCTCTAAATTTGTTTATGTAATCAAATATTATTTTATTATTGACACCATTATTTTATAATTTCCTTAGGAGGCCCATTTTAGACCTCAAAATTCCCTTAATTCTTGATGAAGTTCAACTTGATGAAGTGCCACTTGAGATTTCAGGTATTGTTTTGGGAAGTCCTTAACTTTATGATAGGAAACTAGTATTTCATTGCCGTGAGAATAAGTATAACTTGTTTAAGGATGTAATTGAGTACATAGTTAGAGTGCATAAGAAGAACCTTTACGCTATGACTGTGGCGCAACGCTCTGAGTTAAACATGTGTTTAGTGCTAACAAAATGTTTAAAATTAATTAATCCATGATTATTTTATAGTTAAAAAAAGTTTAATTTGGAGGCGAGTTTGGCGAAGTCCGCCAATTTTAGTGGGAACTCCAAAATTGTCGATGCTAACTAGAGTTCTCTCTAGTTTTGGAGGAGTTTCCTTGGCCAAAATTGAATGAGCCATAATTTTGGCATATTTTGACCAAATTGGGCTCATAAAGAGTCAATCATAGATTATTTGGAAATTCTGAGCATGTTTGAGTAGGTTTCAGGAGCAGTAGAGGATTGTAAACAACACATTTTACCATTTTTAGCTAATACAAAGGCCCAAGCCATGGAAGCTTGACCAAGGAGATTTAGCCCCAGAGGGGTGAACTCCTTCATCAAAATAATGTGTTAATGGATCGTTTGATGGTTTCCTATAATTTTATTTTTTGTTAATGACTTTATTTTAATGTTAAAATTATCGTGACTTTAAGATAAAACTTGACACATTTACCTATTTAACACTCACAAACACCATAAGGAAACCTATACACACAAATAAAATGATCAAACTTTTTTTATAGTTCTGAAGATGAAATTAGCATAGCAAAACTAACATTCAGATTTAGATCAACGCGTCCTAGGTCTTGTGGGAAGTCATGTTTCACACACCCATGCACAAATAAAGGTTAATGACACTGGAAAGTTATAAACACATGCATAAAAATTTATTTATGTTTTATGATCCCATGGGATAAAAATTATTAATATAAAAAATAATAAAATCATGCTTTTTACATTATACGTACTCTTATAAGAATCAAATGGTAATGCTATTTCAACCCCGACAAATGGTATTCCACGATGAAGCAGTGCCATAGTGAAGACCCATATGAAGATAAAACCCTCACACCCATTATAAATTCCTTTGCCAAAAAAATATCATACTTTTTAAAAATCCATGGGACATCACCTTCTTTTAAATACCAATTAGAGTGACCAACCTCTCCTATACTTTCTAATTATCTTCACCAATGTTTCTTTTTATTTTTTGAAGTGATAAGATCTTTTCTTACCTCCAATGTGTCAATTTGTTTCGATGATATGTTCCTCCTTAAAGAAGATGAAACATTTTTAAATATATGCATTGGATTTAATAAGTTGGTAATCTTAATATTCTCCCAACATGGGAGGTTATAAAAGATATATTTCCTTCTCATCCCAATGGGCAATTTATCAACATAGGTGTCAAAGAATTCTGGATCATCAAACATAGGCTCCCCATTTGAATCGAACATTTCTATGAACTCCTTATCCTTCTCTCTCTCATATCCTCTAAGCCATTTAGCTGGTGTCATTATTGTAGGCCTTTGGGTTCTCTCTCGTTTACCATTGAAAGTGGATGTTTTTCTTTTGTAAGGGTGTTCTTCTGGGAGGAATACCCTAGAGGAGTCATAGAATAGTTTTTGTAGGTCATTGGACCATCTAGCTTTCAAATAAGGTCCACAACATTTACATCCATAATACCCTTTTGTTAAAAGACTTGCTAAATTATTGTATACAATATCCATGGCACGTTAAATAATATCATGAAGATCAGAAAAATTACAACGAATTAAATTAATATGCCAAAGAATATTTTTATGTATATAAAAAAATCAATAAACATGTAAATTATGAGAGAAAACTCCTAAGCCTAGATAATCATGTGTCATGTAAGCACATATGCCATACAATGAAAAAATCCTCTTTGTTGTGATAGGTCTTGATACATCATATACATTTATCCCATCCCATAATTCCTTCAATTCATCTACCTGTCGTTGTAAGTAGACATCCAGATTCTTCACTTGTATTCTACAAGGGACTATTAGAGAAAAAAAAAGATGTTTGTTCTTCACGGAAAACCATGGGGATATATTATTATTGATCAATACTACAAGCCAAATAGAATAGTTGGTGTTCTGGAGGGAATATGGGTAGACGCCATCCATGCCTATGCTGAGTCGTTGACTTCGTACTTCATCCTTGAATTTGTTGGGCCTTGTATCCTCTATATGCTTCATGGCTATTTAATCTATTTGGATTCACATAAATCCCAACTCACTTCTATGTGATGCATGCCATCCCTGCAACATAGCTTATTCTTTGCAATAAATGAGTCATTTAATCCTTGGGATTATAGGCAGGTGCCTCAATATCTTAAAACGAGGACCACATGATCTACCCTTCTATTTTTATTTATCATACCTTTCATGCCCACCTTTCGAACATATCTCTTTATCTGCATAATCTCCTCTAAACAAAATACAATGATTTGGATGTGCATGATATAATATGTACTCAACACCCAACATTTTCAACAATTTCTTTGCCTCTTCGTAGCTACCGCGCAAGACATTATCAATCAGAAGAAATTTATCTTTGAATAACCTATATTTGGTGGACAATATTAAATGTACAATTCCAATAATTATTAATGTTAAAAAATTTACCATTTTTAATGTTGGCTGTGTGACAATATTTCTCAAAACATAAGGGACTTGATGGTCAATTACCTTAAAATTTCTGAGAAACATGCATTCGACAAGCCAAAATTTGCTTTCAATTTGTATAGTAAAATCATTTTCCCCAACTGGGTATACTTTGACTGGTCACTAGGTCCAAAGATAGGGGTGTTGGAAGAAAATTTAAGGCTTTCGAAAAAGGTATCAGTGATATGAGAATCATCCCCTAGCTGATCATTCTTCTGGAATGCATCTAACATCATTGTCTCCATGGAAGTTGTATCCCTTAAGTATTCATCCATACCAACCTCTATTTGATTGCCTCCATTGCTATCTTGTAAAGAACTACTATTGTTGTAGTCATTACTAATTGGTGAATATCGATGTAGTGGGAATTGAATAGGTGGTTGATTCAACCATTCTTTGTATTCTTCCTCTCCAAGTTTTTCTCTTAATTTTGCCTTCTCTCAATTTGACATTGTCATGGGGTGCAACGGAAGATTCTAGGATGGTCACTCATCATCACCATAATCCTAATAATTTCAAAAAATATATTTGAACATGATTAGTACAATATCAATGATATAAATTAGTAAGAACATCAATGAATGATTAATTGGTTTGAAGTTGAAATAATTACGTCATACAAAACAATTATCACCATCATTGTCCTAGGATTGTGGCTAGAATATGGCATGTTACAATTGGCAGGGTCAAGCGGATGTCCATTTTCCTCTACCAACCGTGCCTTGCGGTATGATGCTTTGAATAAGAGCTTCCGAAATTTTAGAACTATTTAAATATTTTGTGCACTTGAACTCAATTATGAATCTGCATGAACCTACAAATTTTTATACATTAATTTTATTCAGCTGATTGACATGGATAAAAAAATTAAATTGGATTAAATAATGAAAATATAAATAAAATCTGAAGTAATGACGTCAGGAGATAGATAAGGAGAACTCTGCAATGGAGTTTGAGAAATATTATGGAATGAGATGGATTTTGAAGAATTTTCCATTTGATATAATTATGAGATTTTCTCCTTTCATTCAAGCAAAATCAACAATAAATCTTGGTGTACATACATAAAAATAATTTTGGTGCCTTAAAAAAGTAGTTATTGGTATTGGTGCTAATGTACTGTTAACCGCACCTACTGTTAACCGCACCGGTGCGGTTTTATTATCGAACACATCGGTGTTGTTAGTTAACAAATGCATCAAAGATCGAGGAAAAAAAAGCGCAAATTTATTTTTTTGAACTGAAAAAAAAAAAAGAAAAAAAAAAAGAAAAAAAAAAGAAAAAAAAAAAAAAAAGAAAAAAAAAAAACTGTTAAACTGAAAAATGAGTGGAAAATTATTTTCAAAAATCTGATTTCATAAGTATATCTTTAAATAGTAAAATCTATTGATTATTTCATTATTTTTGCAAAATAAATCATGGAGGTATTTGCATGAGAGACATAACTATAGCAAGAGAGCACTACGGACCAGCAAAATACTTTTGAACAACAACACTATCTAGAGAATCAAAATTTGAAACATCTGGTGATTCGCACAAAAACCCTGTAGTATAGTAAAAATGTTTAAATTTACTGTAATAATTTATTTCTGTATAGTTTCTGTTAGATTTAATAGATGCATAGTAAAAATTCTAAATTTTAATGTGCATGTTACCAATAAAATCATTGACAATCTACATTCCTATTTACGTTTAATTAAAATTCAGGAAAAAACAAAAAAAACAAAACATCCATTCTTACATTAAACCCTTGCTTATTCTTTTTTATGTGACTTCCAAAATTAGGGTTTATATTAATATATAGGCATATGAGATCTCACTGGTGGAACCACTTGCAGAGTCGAATCCCAATCCCTATCGGCCCTTACACGATTTTTAAAAAAAAACGTTTTTTTAATCAACGCATGATGTTTCAAATAACACACTGGTGCACGCTTTTAGTATAATGCATCAGGCGTGTATTGACAAAAGACATTGTTTGATAAAAATAGTTTTCTGCTCATTTATGTTTATGTTAATCAGTGCTTTAGTATTAATATAATGCATCCGGTCTCCTATTGAAAAAGAGAATTGAACATTGTTTCTATTGTAGTCGCAGTGCTTTTATAAGAACATATCGCACCGCTATCGGTGCTTCAGTTGCAAAAGTCACACAGGGCGTTTAATTTAGATAGACACACTTTTTTCTTCATATTTTTTTAACCTTAAAAGTATGTGATTTATTTCTAAAATATTCTAATGAATGGTAAAGGTTTTATATTGATAAATAAATGGCTGACGAGAGTTCAAGTGAGAAAAATACTCATAGCACATCCAGTAAAGAAAAAAAGACAAGTTCCTTGTAAATCATTTACAAAAATTATTATTTTTGAAATATATGTAAGTTTAAATTATATGCATTGTTTAGCATGTATCATGCAGAGCCAAAAAATGAGGGAGCTCGAAAATATTCTTTCTAGCCTAAGATTAGAAGAGTGTAAAAGTTTGATGGAAAATTTGCAGAAGGATGTATATGTGAATGAAAAAATACTATCAATACAATATGAGTTTCTTTTTTGAATTTTCATTAATAATATACTTAAAAATATTAGATAACATGTTTCAAACAATATATTAATTCAGACATGTTTGATGTTCTACAGGGACCAAAAGAAAAGGAAAGGAATGTTTTTCTAAGAAAAGAAAATAAAAATAGAACACGCAAATGAAAATGAATTGCTCCTTAGCTCATCTAGAGTGGTGATGGAGGTTAATGAAAGGAGGAAAACATTTTACAAAACTTTAACGGATCTAGTTGAATGAATTTATACATGTTATTTCCACTTACAATAAAATAATAAATCCAATGATTCCAAGAACCAAATTTTATTTAAACTACAGGAAGAGTTTCCAGAGAATTGTTCAATGAGACATGTAAGACTTTTAATAGCAAAAATGTACAACAACAAAAAAGGACCGACAAAGTATATTCCTTAAAAAAGAAATCTATAATTATATGTATATATTACTACAAAACAATCATTTATAAATATCACTTTTGTTACATTTATTTTTCATATATCAATATAAAAATTAAATATTTTATTGTCATGTTACATTTTCAGGAAGATTATGAAAATCTCAAAGGATAAACGAGCTGATATCATAAATATGCTAGTATGGATGTCCAAAAAGGTGTACAAGGAGATGATCAAATAAATAGACATAATTGCATCTCACGAGGATCCATCTAAATAACAACCTTCTTCAAATGTAATATGTAATCATTGAATTTTTCGATTAAGGGACAATAAATAAATAAATTAGCATTAAACATTAATTTTCAAGTATTTTCCTGCAGAAAAGAAAAGAAAATGGAACTCATTCATTGCATAAAACAGGATGACAAGGAAGAAAAGGGTTGATATATAAGTTTGTGAGTAATTGTTACTTCCTTATAACAACTTAACTAGATCTCATTTTTGTATATTTTAATTTTTTTTATAGAAATCATCATTTAATGTCTTCAAACATGTGCTAACATACAAAGAAGAGACATCAAAACAATTGATTGACATTGGGTTAAATATGGGTTGTCACTATATGTTGGCATATCAGATATTACTTGTGGAATTTGTAAGTATATATCTTGTTTTACTTAGCTCCATCTATAATTAACAGAACAAAAAAATCTTTTATATCAAATCTATGAATTGTTATTGGGTATAAAACTTGGAGGAAACAAAGTAGGGATCTGTGCCAACAAATGAATTGTTGAAAGAAGACATGAAATTTGGTCTTGAAATAATTTCTATAGTTCAGGAGTCACTTATTTCTATGGTACATTTATTTTCAATTTACATTGATGTATATTCTTTAATATTGTGATTTTCATTATTCTCACCAATGTAGATACACTCATTACACTTTATTTTTATGTTTGTAGATGGAACTTGAAGAAGAAGAAAACAATGAACACAATAAAAAAAAAATTCCTCCAAATAACCCAAGCCATGGAATTAGCTCGAGAAGTGACAACAGTTCCGACGAAGAATGACAGTCAGTATGTTTGGATATCAAAGCAAGGCATTTTATTTTTTGAAATATTTGTCTGTGGAATCAGAAATTTTGTTTAATGTAATGGACATAGTGTCCCAATTGAAAGACAAAGGGTTACCATTAATTGTCCCATTGTGAACGAAAAACATTATCTTATTCATATATATATAATAAAATACATTTTAATTTATTATATTGTGTTCTCCATTCTCATTGTGAAATGTTACACCATTGATTAAATATATGGATGATTAAATATTATAATGAAGAGATGCAAAATCATAACAAATTCGTCCAAACATCACATTCAAATGCACTAATAAAAATTTCATTGATATGAATATTGTTATAAGATATGTGTCGACTTTTGATGAATAATGAATTTTTTAAAATCACAATAATTGCACCATCACAGGTCGATGTTTCTAAAAAAAAAAGAAAACAAACACTAGTGTGTGTGTATGATGTTGCGCACCGATGTGTTGATACGAACTATGAGCACAACACCAAATACCAGTACAAATTAGAACTCCGGGCACGTGTCCCCACCAAATATGCACCAGACGGATAGGCATTTCATTCACCGATATGGATTTCCTTTAACACGACGGTGAGTTTTTACACCTTAACAACTTAGGGTGTGTACACAACCCATACACACCGAGCATATAGAAGGTACATGCACTGGTGAATTCCTATTTGTAACACATCGGTACTATTTGTATTAAATGCCTCGGTGCTTTACAACTATAATCTGAATAACACTAGTGCATGCACCTTCTATTGGCCTGATGCATATTATTGGTGAAACACATTGGGATGTTGCGTATGTAAACACCCTGGGGCTTCAGAAATTTGTTTTCCATCCCAATGTTTGGCATTTTTACAACATCGGTGTTTCACACATGAAACATGCACCGATAAGAAAAACATACACAAAAACCTCCGACTGCCCAAATTTTTTTTTTGTGTTGAAGTTCCGTTAGTAGCTCTGTTGAGCCTCAAATTTTTGCTTTCCTTCACCTCATTTTACCTCATTTTCCCTTGTCCATTTCTATTTTAAACCCAATTGATCAATAAAAATAGTTAAAATTACTTCTAGAATGGTTTACATGACCGACTTGTTGAATTTTGTGATTGTTGCCATTGTTAAGCATTTTGACCGGAACTAGCTGCAGAATGCAGGCATTCCGTAGCTAACCGGCGATTCTGCAACTACCTTTATGTTTGAGTATGTTCCAGGTGGCCTCTTGAGGAAAAACGCAGATCCACGCCGTGCCTACATGGTGTGTTGCTCGTCATGGAAGAGGAAATGAATTGGCACGGTTATGCACGTGGGAACACATTTGTGAAGGAAGACTCCTACTAGGACTGTCACAGTCCAGGTGTCTTTTCTCCTTCACGCAGCTACCTCAAAGACTCCTAAAATGATTTGGATAAGGAAAGACATCATTCCTAAATTATTGTAATTATTGTTACTTTCATTTACTTTATAAACTCCTGAGTAGGCCGAGAGCTTAGTTAGAGATTTTGTATTAGATTTGTCGCTAGATTTTGAAAACTTCGTGTTACGTCTTTTCAAGACACAAGAGCATTATGTTCAAACTATTGCATCGTTAATGGATCGTACACAAAATTATCTTGAAGGCGTGATTAATTTGGAGAATTTGAGTTGAATGCCGTCAAGTGGTAGAGGGCCCCCGCCTTGGAACGGATTTCTTTTCGTAAACTATATATAAGTTTTTCCTAGCCGTCTTTACGTTCGCATTTGAATTAGTAGTTGTTTTGTTTTATCTACTGTAGTCGTACTCATTCTAGTTCTTCCATAAGAAGACACTCTTCCAACAGACTAAAATGATGAATGTTTAATGACTATGGTATTGTATGATAGGAGTTAAATTTGTATTTGTTTTTAGCTAGCTACTGTAGTCATATTCGTTCCAGCTCTTCCACAAGAAGACACTCTTCCAATAAACTAAAATGATGAATGTTTAATGACTATGGTATTGTAGGATAGGAGTTAAATTTGTATTTGTTTTTAACTAGCTACTGTAGTCATATTCGTTCCAGTTCTTCCACAAGAAGACATTTTTCCAATAAATTAAAATGATGAATGTTTAATGACTATGGTACTGTAGGATAGGAGTTTAATTTGTATTTGTTTTTAACTAGATACTGTAGTTATATTCATTCCAGTTCTTTCACAAGAAGACATTCTTCCAACAGATCATAACAATGAATGATGAATAGCTATAGTATTGTAGGAATTAGTTGTAGTTTTTAGTCTTCACTATCATAGTTGCACTTGTTCTAATCACTCTTCCACAAGAAGAAATTCTTCCAAGACATCCTTAAGAAGTTCAAGATATGACCGTGATGTGATAACTAAGTTTTTCATTTGTTTTCAGTTCATTTGCTTTCAATTTCATACAAGTCCACAGTCATAATTGTTCTACCTCTTCCACAAGAAGGAACTTTTCCAAAATATCACTAATGATGAACAAACAGATTGTGTAACTTCATAGAATAATGCATGTTAGTTAGAACGCTCCGGAGTTTCATTTTGCATTTAATTCATGTCCAGCTACTTCGTTTCAAAGTTTGATGATGGCTTATGGTTTAACATTGTTTTAGTTTAGAAGCATCTTAAGCTCATGTTTAAATCAATTCATTGCACTTAAATCTCATAGTCACATTGTCACCTTTTGCACAGTAGATCACTTTAGTTGATAGAATTCATAAGACAGCCTTCATTACTTACAAATATATTTTTTTTCTGAAAACCACCAGTGATCCATAACCTTAGGAACAGAAGATAACATCATTACAAGGTCTGAAATATCTCTGCAAATTCCTCACCATAAACAGAGCTCTTCCTCAACAGAACCACCTTGAAAAGAAACCAATAACTCTTTGAATATAGACTCTGTGACATTCAATTGAAATAGCAGAATAGAACTAGGAATTAGTCATGGAATAGATGAGTTTAGAATAGAATGTTGCATCATGATTAGTGTCTAACTGTCTAGTTAGAAAACTTGCATATTTAGTGATCATTTTTCAAAGTCTAGTTTGTGTCATTTGTTTAAGAAGTCATCATCAAGCTCTTGTTTCTATTCAGTCATAGTTCAGATGTTGCTTCAGTGTTTTTGATTACATTTGCCATTCCATACATTAGGCTCAACTGTGTTTTTGACCACCAATTTCTTTTCATTAGTTTTCTAGGCATTTTCATTGTAAACATAAAACTTCAAAAGACCAAAAACATCATAAATCAACATAAAAGACCAAAACATCACAAACACTACACACAACGCACTAGGAAACAAGCACCTAGGTACATATGGTACATTTCACTTCAGCAGTTTACAAATCCTGGTTGACAATTAAATGAACTCAGTTTAGGAGACTAGATTGAGACCCAACATTTTGGCGCCGTTGCCGGGGAAGTGAAAACTAGGTAACCTTTGTTTCTTAGCATCAAAAAACAATTTTATGCGTAGGGAGAGAGATTCAAGGGGAAGATTTATAAGCAGCAGAGGCAGAAGTTTGATTTCTAGAACACCACTTGTTTCATCTAGATCCAAAACTAGTACACCTTCAACTCAAACCCATCTTCCATCCTTTACTGATCCTGGACTTCTAGAAGATCTAAGGTCACCTATTCCATTAGAGAAACCTTCCACTTCATCCACTGAACCTGCCATAGAAGAGGATCAAAAAAACTTTTGTTGAGGACATAAACCTTTCTACTTCCACAGGAGAGTCAACCATGGAAGAAGAAGGAGGAGGAGGAGTTGTTAATGGAGAACACACATTGTTTGGAGGAGGTAGAGGTAGAGGTAGGGGAGAAGGAGGAAGAGGAGAAGGAGGTAGAGGTGCAGAAGGAGGAAGAGGTAGAATAGAAAGCTCTTTTGGGTTCCCTATACTTGATGAAGAAACCAATACAACCATGAAAAACATTTCACCTTCTGTCCTTCCGAACTTCTATGGACTTAAAACTGAGGATCCCGAAACTTTCTTATTCGAATTTGAAGTGCTGTGTAGGACTTATGACTATCTTCAAGATGCTCAAAAATTGAAATTATTTCCTTCAACTCTGAAAGGAGCAGCATTGAAGTGGTTTATGAGCTTAAACAGTAGTTCTATTAGAACATGGGAAGACATGAGACAAGCATTTCTAGAGAGATACTTGGATTATTGTATGCCGGTTAATCATAAGGAAGAAGTGTTCAAGATGTTACAAAAAGAAGATGAAAATTTAGAAGATTTGTTGGAAAGATTTAAATACAACATAAAAATGGCACAAATGGAAAACCTAGATCAAGACACTTTAAAAGCTCTTTTGTTGAAAACCATTAGGGATGAATGGTTGGATATCCTTAACATGATGGGAAAAGGGGATATATCACAACTCAAATTACCTGAAATATCTGAGTTATGTATCAACCTTTCCAGAGGGAAATCCAAAACTGTCAAAGGTCCAAGAGATCTTGCTCTTGCAAGAGCAAGTAAATATGCTTCTGGGAAAGTAAGTAGATCAGAAATAGGACACATGCTTGATGATTTTAAATCTGACATCTTAGGGAGTCTTAGTGAACAAATAGACACCCTCAAGATACAAAACAAGCAAAAGGCTGAATCTGATGCCTTGGCAATCTTTTGTCCCAAATGTAGAAAAAAGCATGCCTTGAGAGAGTGTCCTTTAGATGTAAAAGTTGTAGAAACCTGTGTTATTTGTTCTGAGAAACATGAGACCAAGAATTGTCCTTCTCTTCCTGGTCTCAAGGTTGTTTTTCAGGAAGAAACTCCTACAGACTCCACAGAATCTCTTAACTTTGTATCTAGAAGACCTTGGCAGGGATCTCAGACACAAGGATTCCATGATCAAATGTATAATCAACTTCCACCTTGGAATTCTTGGCAGCAACCCTGGCCCCAATTTCAAAATCAATCTCAAGCTTGGGCACAAGGATCACAAGGTCCCTATGGAAGATACTCTCCATATTATCAGTATCCACCATCTTATCCACCATATCCACAATTTTATCCTCAAAATCCTCAACAAAATTTTCCTCAAAATCTTCAACCAAATTTTCAACAAAATTCTCAACAACATCATCAGAACCAACCTCATCAAAATCAACCACTTCCATTACCATTCCCTCAAAAATCCAATCAATTACCAACTCAGCCCATACCAAACCCCAATAATAAGAATCCTCAGAATACATATATGATAGAAGGACAACAATTTCCAACTTATTTAATTACTCCTCTAGACCTTAGTGATGTTCAACTTAGGTCTGGAAGGATACTTGAGAAGAGGAAACCTTCTGTGATCATACAAGAACAAGATAATTCTGAGGAAGACTTTCTACGGGTTAATAAAAGTCTTGAGGAAGAAACATCCTTTCAAGGCCAAAACATTGAAAAACTGAAACAAAAAGATCCAATAAGCCCAACTCCAGTATTAGAGCAACCATCCACATCTACTTCTATACCTCCCTTTCTAGAAAGATTACAAATTGACAAAGGTGTAGAAAAACAAATAATGGTGCCTAATTATGATTTCTTGGATGAATTGAGAAATGTTTGCATTAAAATTCCATTATTGCAAGCCATCAAGGAAATCCTAATTTTAGCCAAAACAATAAAGGAGTTGAGTATGAAGACAACAAAGAAAAGAATAAGAGAAACCAAGAAAATTCAACTGGTAGGACAAATAGCAGATATTATGATGGGTAAGATTACTATTCCAAAGTACCTTGACCCAGGAAATCCAGTTATCAAAATTCACATCAATGGAATTGAAATTCAAAACACACTCATTGACTTAGGAGCAGCAATAAATATCATGAGTAGACAAATCATGGACAAACTGAAACTTCCTAATCTTCTCTTTACACCCACACTATTACAATTAGCAGATAGATCTGTGATTAGACCATATGGGGTAATAGAAGACATTCCAGTGTCCCTAGACTCTTGGGAGTACCCTGTGGATTTCATGATCCTGACACCCAAGAATAATCTAGGAGGCCATCCTATCATACTAGGAAGACCTTGGTTGGCTACAGCTGATGCTTTTATTAGTTGTAGGTCCAGTGATATGTATATTTCTGATGGACGTTCAACAAAGAAATTCACTTTATATCCTCCAACTAGGACAATTACAGATCTAGATGACACTCAATGGATAGAGGATGAAGAATATTTGCAACCACTCTTCACAATTTCAGAAATTAGTGAAGATAATCAAATTCTGAATACTCTAGAAAATTTTGAATCTTCTCCAGAGCACAAACAAGAATCATTTCGAGAGAGATCCAATATTGAGTTCTTGTCATCTAGACAGATGTCTCTTCATTCTATGGACAAATTTGGCAGTTCTACAAGTGAAATTTTTCCAGGCAAAACCTTGAACATAAACAAAAACCTGGAAAAATCTCAACAAGAAGAGCTAGTCAAAGTATTACAGAGACATTCTTCTGCATATGCATGGGAATACACCGACATGAAAGGGATAAGTCCCAAGACTTGTACTCATCACATCTATATAGAGGCAAATTGCAAACCAATCAGACAGCCTCAAAGACGGATGAATCCAAATCTTAGGGAAATTGTCAAGGAAGAATTACAAAAATTGTTAAATGTTAACTTTATCTATCCTATTTCAGATAGTCAGTGGGTTTCTCCTTTAGTAATTGTACCTAAGAAAAATGGAAAATGGAGGGTGTGTGTTGACTACCGAGAACTGAATAAAGCTACTCTTAAAGACCATTTTCCCTTACCTTTCATAGATCAAGTATTAGATACATTAGCAGGTAAAAAGTACTTTTCATTCCTGGATGGATTTAGTGGTTATAATCAAATCCAAGTAGCACTTGAAGACCAAGATAAAACCACATTTACTTGTCCTTGGGGTACTTATGCCTACCGAGTATTGCCATTTGGATTGTGCAATGCACCTGCAACATTCCAAAGGGAAGTATTAGGAATTTTTTCTGATCTGATACATGACTGTGTAGAGGTGTACATGGATGATTTTACAGTTTATGGGGATACATTTGAAGAGGCTTTAGAAAACCTGGAAAAGGTCTTAAAAAGATGTCAAGAAGCAAACCTTTCTCTTAGTCATGAAAAATGTTTTATGATGTTCACTGAAGGTATTGTTTTAGGGCACCACATTTCAGGGGATGGGATTAGAGTTGATGAAGCGAAAGTTGAAGTTATTTCTAACCTATCCATTCCAAGTTGTCAAAGAGATGTAAGAAGTTTTCTAGGATTTACGGGGTACTATCGGAGATTTATAGAAAACTTCACCAAAATAGCATCTCCTCTCTTTAAATTACTCACCAAAGATTGTGAATTTAAGTGGACTTCTGATTGCCAGTTAGCTTTTGAAACCCTGAAAACCAAAATTTCTGAAGCACCTATATTAAGGGGACCTAACTGGAAGTTACTTTTTCATATCTCGACAGATGCTTCCGATACAGCTCTAGGAGCAGTATTGGGACAAAAAGATTTAATTCCCTATGCCATCTATTATATCAGTAAAAATTTGACTCCTGCAGAGTTAAACTATACTGTAACTGAAAAAGAGTTTTTAGCTGTTGTTCATGCCATTAACAAATTTAGACACTATATAACAGGTTATGAAACTTTTATTCACACTGATCATTCTGCCATTAGATATTTAATGAATAAATCAATCACTAATGGTAGAGTTATAAGATGGTTGTTATTATTGCAAGAATTCAACATTACTATTCTAGATAGGCCCGGAAAACAAAACACTGTGGCTGACTTCCTATCTAGAATTCAAAATATCAAAGATGACACTCCGGTTGAAGATCAATTTCCTGATGAATATCTTTTTGCAGTTTCTACTCAAACTCCATGGTTTGCTGATATTGCTAATTATTTAGTTTCAGGAAAATTTCCTTCAATTATGAATGCAAGGGATAAAAGAAAATTCATTAATGATAGTGCAAGATATTCATGGGTCGCTAATGAGTTGTACAAGACAGGTTCAGATTTGATCATTAGAAGGTGTGTTCGTGAAGATGAGATGCCTGAAATTCTCAAGGCATGTCATGATGAACCTTGTGGCGGACACTTTGCAGATAAGTGGACAACCTATAAGATCCTTAACCTAGGATATTATTGGCCATATTTGTTTAAAGATGCAAGGGAGTATGTCAAAAGGTGTGACAGTTGCCAAAGGGTAGGGAAACCTTCTCCTTCATGTGAGATGCCATTACAACCTCAGGTACACATTGAACCTTTTGAAAAATGGGCCTTGGATTTTGTAGGACCTATTAGTCCTCCATCAAGACAAAAGAAATACATATTAGTTTGCACTGATTATGTTACTAAGTGGGTAGAAGCTAAACCATTACTTGTTGCTAATGAATCATCCGTAGTTACTTTTCTTTTTGAGGATATTTTTACTCGTTTTGGTGTCCCAAGGGAAATTGTTACAGATCAAGGAGCTCAATTTACATCAAGGCTAGTGGAGCAAATGATGGAGAAGTACAAAATCAGACATAGAACATCTACTCTTTATCATCCACAAGCAAATGGTCAAGTGGAATCCACTAACAAAGTCATTGAAGGTATCCTAACAAAGACTGTTCATCTACATAGAAGAGATTGGGTAGATAGGCTTCCTGAAGCCTTGTGGGCCTATAGAACTACAGAAACGCCAAATACCATTCCCAGAGCTCTCTTTATGGAAGCAAAGTTGAGCCTTACAGAGTTCCAATAGTTCCAAATTCAAACCTTCAAAATGGCAGTTCAGCTAGGACTTGATCTAACGGAGGCACAAAATCATAGACTGGAACAAATTAATGAATTGGATGAGATCAGACAAGATGCAGTTCAGAAAACAAGTCTAGTCCAACAGCAAAGGGCTAGATGGCATGACAAGTACATCAAAGAGAAGAAATTTAAAGAGGGTGATTTGGCTCTCTTGTTTGATTCAAAATTCAAGGATTTTCAAGGGAAATTTCAGACACATTGGCTTGGGCCATATGAAATTGTTCGAATTTTTGATAATGGGGCAGTAAAAATCAGAATTATAGATGAAGAGGAGGTCACTTTTCTTGTGAATGGTCATAGACTGAAGCTATACCACAAGCCACTCTCAAGAGAAGAGTTTGTCAAGAAGTTCCAAGGAGACAATGATGTGAAGTTAATGAAGAAGAGTCTCTCTTCTTCATCAACTTGATGAAATTTTCTGAAGCATTTAAAAAAAAAAAAATTAAAAAAAAAAAAATAAAAAAAAATAAAAAAAAATAAAGGTATAAACATGAAAACCAAACACCGATTGGCATGTTTATACAGAAAAGATAGGGTGAAAATCAGAGTCTCTCTGACACTCTAAATTTTCCCATTTTTGTTTCTAAGCAGCTGTTATAAAAATCATAAGTTCAGTGCCATAGTACTTATGATTCATTTCATCTCACTCCATTCACTTATCCATCCATACTTCATCTCATCCATCATTCACATTTCACTCCATTCCACATCTCATTCATTACACTCCATCTTTCATTCACTTCATTTTCATGTCAAAACATAGAATTTGATATCTTGCTGCAAATGAATAAAATATGCCATGAGTTGCAGTACAGCCCTTATGTTCCTTCATTCCATGAACTTAATCCATTTTATTCCATTATCCACTCCATACATATCATAATCCATCATCCATTTTCATCCATTTTCATAATATTTCATCCATCCTCCAGAAACATTTCATTTTCATGATTAAAGTGTTCTACAGGGACATTCTGCAGCTCAGTGGATATTCTGCAGCTGATCAACCTTTCTGCAGCCCGACAGTCTTTTCGCAGCTATAAATCCTGAAGGCAACAACCAGCAGACATCATAATTACAACAAAGTGATCCAGTGAATTCATGAATCAAAAATATCAAGAAAATTGTGAAAGATTCCTCCAAAAATGAGCAGAGAAGACAAAGGCTACACAAACATCAAATAAAGAGCAGAGGTAACAAATTTAAATTACGATGGCACTTCATAAAAGTTTAGCATAGTTTAGTTGTGGATTATTCGAAAGGTTGTTTTAATTGTTTTATTGATCAAACACCAAACAAACCCTCTACAGACCTTGTATTAAAATCCTTCATTTCAAATTTTCTATCCGATAGCATTTAAGCGGTGAAACGGCCAAATCATTTGAATTTCCCACGACTCTTAACCAACACATTTAATGATGATGATTTCCCTGCCGTCATGAATCCTCCGCCGTCTCCTCAATCATGAACACAATCCTGCCACCTCACTTCACCACTCTATTCCATGACCATTGTCATAACTTCATTCCGTAGCCAGTATTCCATTCCGAAGACAGATATTATTATCATCAGGAGCAGAGCAGGGGGGGTAAATTTGAAAGTATAACAGGTGAGGACTCAAAGCTACTTGACCCCGTGAACAGATAGCATATCACTGTAAACGAAGCATTTTTCACTGTCAACACAGAATTGTGGCCGTGTAGAGTTTAAAGCCTGTTGCTACCAGAAGACAGAGGTGCTAAAATTGAAGACTTTTGCTACCAAAGGCAGAGGTGTGGTAGTGATTGAGTTTTAAGACTGTTGTTACTAGAGGTAGTAATTGAGTTTGAAATCTGTTGTTATCCGAGACAGAGATGCTGTAGTGTTGAATTTGAAGCATACCATTTGCTATCAGAGACAGAGGTTGAGTTTGAAGTCTGTTGTTACTAGAAACAGAAGTGTTTATCAGTGATTGAGTTTGAAGTCCTTATGTTACCAAAGACAGAGGTATTGCACAAGAAGAAACTTGAAATCATCTACCACTGTCTATCAGAGACATATTAGCTCGAAAATTGAAATTGTTTTCATATCACTCCAAAGTTCAACAGAAGTACATCAGTCCGAGGTTTCGAAGGCATTTTTCATTATCAAATAGAGGCATATCAGCCAGAGGTTTTGAAGCTGTTGCTATTATAAATCAAAGGTATGTCATTCCAAAATTGAAGCCATTTTCATTTAGAGCTTGAAGCCATTTTAATCCGAAAGTAAAAGATTGTTTTGTGGGTAGATAAGAGTGTTAATTTGATATCGAAAAACATCATGGGTTTCATCGTAAGGACTGAGCCTGTGGGATCAAAATATTTAGAAGGTTACCCACAATGCAAGGAGATGTTACAACAAATAGGATGGCTTCAATTCTTGGAAAAATTTAATGGCTTCCATAAGGAAGTCACCAAAACATTTGCCAGATCATTCCAAGGTACTGCAGTTGAAATAGGGGATGTCAAGTTTACTGTTACTGAAGTTTTTATAGCAGAGGCTACAGGATTGTCCAGAACTGGAGAAAGATGGTTTAAAAATAGGGAATTCCACAATGACTCCTGGAAACAAATTTTAAAATCACCAAATATGGATGTTAGTGTGTTCAAGAAGGGAATTCCCAGTACAGCATTGAAAAGCAAATGGAGAAATATACTACTTCTTTTACAAAAATTTGTTACATGTGAGGGTAGATATGGGACATTTTTTGTCTATCACATTAGACTAATGTTGCATTTTCTAGGAGAGGATTTGAATCTACCATATTTCTTGTATCAAAGTCTGAAGAAAATGGCTTCATGTGTTCAGAGAAGAGTTCAGTTTTTGGAGACAACCCTGTATCATCATGGGTTGGTCAAAATTTTGATTGAGTATCATCTATCTAAAACCAATGATACATGGGATGATTTCTTAATAAGAAATCATTTTGAGGAAGCAAAAGAACTATCACCTGAACCACAGGCCACAAAGAGAAGTAGGAAATGGAGGACTCCAAAAGGTAAAATTGACAAATCAGTTCAAGAAAGCAGTGAGGAAGTCATTTTGGAGAAGTTGACTCGAATCAAGAGTCAACTCAAGGAAGAGAAGATAATCAAGGAATCTGTTATAGAAAAAGGGGAGGGGTCCTCTCAGCTTAGGAGAAGCCACAGATTAAAAGGAAAACTGAAGAAAACACCAATCAAACAAACAGGGATAATCAATATTGAAGATGAAGAAACATCCATGGAAGAGTATGATGATGAAGATTTTTATGAAGGCACCCCTGAGATTGATCCTGCTCAACAGGAAATCTATGATTATGTGGAAACTTTAGAGAGGACAGCTTCATAAAGAGAAGAGAGAACCCCCAGTCCTCCACTGACTGAAATTGATATATTAAGGAGGGATAGGTATGAGTTGGAATTGTTGAATAGACACATCAAAAATGAGAATGAAATTCTCAAAGATCAAATCAAGCTCAAGAATGACATGAACTCAACCTTATCCCTGCATATAGACAAAGTGGAGAGGACCAATGAGAAGATGAAGACAAGGAACAAAAAGTTGATCAGGGCACTCACAAACCTCAGGTTCAAACTTGTGATCAGGAAACCCAGAAGACCTCTAGCTTTCAGACAAAGGAGAAGAAGGGGATTAGATGTCCTTGCAGAAGCCTCAGAATTCATAGGATAATTTGCATGAGGACATGCAAAGAGACAACAGTGGGGGTATGTTGAGCCTCAAATTTGTGCTTTCCTTCACCTCATTTTACCTCATTCTCCCTTGTCCATTTTTATTTTAAACCCAATTGATCAATAAAAATAGTTAGAATTACTTCTAGAATGGTTTACATGACTGACTTGTTGAATTTTGTGATTGTTGCCATTGTTAAGCATTTTGACCGGAACTAGCTGCAGAATGCAGACATTCCGTAGCTAATCGGCGATTCTGCAGCTACCTTTATGTTTGAGTATGTTCCAGGTGGCCTCTTGAGGAAAAACGCATATGGGCATGATCCACGTCGTGCCTACATGGTGTGTTGCTCGTCATGGAAGAGAAAATGAATTCTGGGTACGGTTATGCACGTGGGAACACATTTGTGAAGGAAGACTCCTACTAGGACTGTCTCAGTCCAGGTGTCTTTTCTCTTTCACGCAGCCACCTCAAGGACTCCTAGAATGATTTGGATAAGGAAAGACATCATTCCTAAATTATTGTAATTATTTTTACATGCATTTACTTTATAAACTCTTGAGTAGGCCGAGAGCTTAGTTAGAAATTTTGTATTAGATTTGCTGCTAGATTTTGTGAAAACTCTGTGTTACGTCTTTGAAGACACAGAGCATTATGTTCAAACTATTGCATCGTTAATGGATCAGACAAAATTATCTTGAAGGCGTGATTTAATTTGGAGTTGACTGCCGTCAAGTGGTAGAGGGCCCCTGCCCCTTGCACGGATTTCTTTTGCGTAAACTAGATAAGTTTTTCCTAGCTGTCTTTACGTTCTGCATTTGAATTAGTAGTTGTTTTGTTTTATCTACTGTAGTCGTACTCATTCTAGTTCTTCCGTAAGAAGACACTCTTCCAAAAAACTAAAATGATGAATGTTTAATGACTATGGTATTGTAGGATAGGATTTAAATTTGTATTTTTTTTTAACTAGCTACTGTAGTCATATTCGTTCCAGTTCTTCCACCAGAAGACACTCTTCCAATAAACTAAAATGATGAATGTTTAATGACTATGGTATTGTAGGATAGGAGTTAAATTTGTATTTGTTTTTAACTAGCTACTGTAGTCATATTCGTTCCAGTTCTTCCACAAGAAGACACTTTTCCAATAAATTAAAATGATGAATGTTTAATGACTATGGTACTGTAGGATAGGAGTTGTATTTGTTTTTAACTAGATACTGTAGTTCTATTCATTCCAGTTCTTTCACAAGAAGACATTCTTCCAACAGATCATAACAATGAATGATGAATAGCTATAGTATTGTAGGAATTAGTTGTAGTTTTTAGTCTTCACTATCACAGTTGCACTTGTTCTAATCACTCTTCCACAAGAAGAAATTCTTCCAAGACATCCTTAAGAAGTTCAAGATATGACCGTGATGTGATCATTTAGTTTTTATTTGCTTTCAGTTCATTTGCTTTCAATTGCATACAATTACACAGTCAAAACTGTTCTACCTCTTCCACAAGAAGGAATTCTTCCAAAATATCACTAATGATGAACAAACAGATTGTGTAACTTCATAGAATAATGCATGTTAGTTAGAACGCTCCGGAGTTTCATTTTGCATTTAATTCATGTCCAGCTACTTCGTTTCAAAGTTTGATGATGACTTATGGTTTAACATTGTTTTAGTTTAGAAGCATCTTAAGCTCATGTTTAAATCAATTCATTGCACTTACATCTCATAGTCACATTGTCACCCTTTGCACAGTAGATCACTTTAGTTGATAGGATTCATAAGACAGCCCTCATTATTTACAAATATCTTTTTGTTCTGAAAACCACTAGTGATCCATAACTTTAGGAACAGAAGATAACATCATTACAAGGTCTGAAATATCTCTGCAAATTCCTCACCATAAACAGAGCTCTTCCTCAACAGAACTACCTTGAAAAGAAACCAATAACTCTTTGAGTATAGGCTCTGTGACATTCAATTGAAAGTGCAGAATAGAACTAGGAATTAGTCATGGAATAGATGAGTTTAGAATAGAATGTTGCATCATGATTAGTGTCTAACTATTTAGTTAAAAAAAAAACTTGCATATTTAGTGATCATTTTTCAAAGTCTAGTTTGTGTCATTTGTTTAAGAAGTCATCATTAAGCTCTTGTTTCTATTCAGTCATAGTTAGATATTGCTTCAGTGTTTTTGATTACATTTGCCATTCCATACATTAGGCTCAACTGTGTTTTTGACCACCAATTTCTTTTCATTAGTTTTCTAGGCATTTTCATTGTAAACATAAAACTTCAAAAGACCAAAAACATCATAAATCAACATAAAAGACCAAAACATCACAAAAAACTACATACAACGCACTAGGAAACAAGCACCTAGGTACATATGGTACATTTCACTTCAGCAGTTTACAAATCCTGGTTGACAATTAAATGAACTCAGTTTAGGAGACTAGATTGAGGCACAACAAGCTCCGTCAAAACCTCCATTACCAAGAACGGATGTTGTAGAAAATGTTTTTTTGACAAATTTGGCCAATTGTATAACACTAAAAACTTTCTTTATAACTTCCTCTAGAGGTTATTTTCCTTGTAGTGGTTTAATATTATAAAGCCAAGGTACATAAACCTAAGATAAATAATATAAACCTGGAAAAAAAATGGTTGACCATAATTCAACATAGTTGATTTCCATATTGACACAATATCTATCACAATACGAAGTTAGGCCATGGTTGATGATGTTCTTTAAAATTACAAATATTATAATTGATAAAATATTTTTATTTGTATATAATATGATTTATTTTATCTATTTAATATATTATTTAATAATAGGAATTCATATTATAAACCCGAGGGATTAATACTAATACAACAATGGATTATGAACCTAAGGAAATAATATTTAAACCCAAGGGAAAAATATTATAAACACATCGTTGACCATGGTTGATTTTCATATTGAGACAATTCTTATCACAATGCAGTGTTAGACCATGATTAACCATGGCTGATTTACATATCGAGACAATATTTGTCACAATATGACATTAGACAATGGTTGACCATGATTAATTTTCATATGAGACAAATTTTGTCACAATGCGACATTGGACAATAGGTGACGATGGTTTATCTCCATATTGAGACAATATTTGTCACAATGTAATGTTGGAGCCTGATTGACCATGGATGAGCATGATTGTGACAATGTGACGTTGGACTAAGAGACAATCTTTGTCACAATGTGACGATGGTTACTAACCATGGTTGACCATGGTTGGCCATAGTTGAAAATCGTTGATTTTCATATTGAGAAAAATTGTGTAACAATACGATGTTGGAACATGGTTGACCACTCTTTATTTACACATTGAGACAATCCTTGCCACAATGCGACATTGGTTGATTTTCATATTCATAAAATATTTGTCACAATGTGAAGTTGGACCATGGTTGAACATGATTATAAATGGAAAGGATTTATATTAAACCCACAAATTAATATTATAAAACATATGAATAATATTATACCCTAGTAATATGAATGCTTAGATTAATAAACCCAAAATATTGAAACTATAAACCTGTGGAAATAATAAATCCAACGGATTAATACTAAAAACCCAAGAGATTATAAACACGAGGGAATAATATTAAACCCTATCGACAAATATTATAAATCAAAGGTATAAAAACCCTAATATAAATATTATAAACCCTAAAATAAACATGGTTGACCATGGTTTACCATCATTGATTTTCATAGTGAGCCAATTTTTGTCATAATGCGACGTTGGACCATGGGTGAAAATGATTGATTTTTGTATTGAGGCAATATTGGGAACAATGTGACATTATACCATTGTTTACCATGGTTGAGCATGATTGTAAACCTAGTGGACTTGTATTAAAACCTAGGATTAATATTATAAAACCTGTGAGTACTATTATTCCCCAACAATATGAACCCTTAGATAAATAAAACCAAGGGATTGATATTATAAACCAAGGGAATAATAAACCTATGGGATTATTTATAGAACCCAAAGGAATTATAAACCCAATGTAATAATATTAAAATTAAGGGATAAATATTATAAATCCAAGATATATAAACCCTAAGATAAATATTTTAAGCCCCAAAATAAACATGTTTCACCATGGTTTACCACATTTTATTTTAATATTGACACAATGAGATGTTGGACTATGGTTGACAATGATTGAGTTTCATATTGAGAAAACCTTTGTCACAATGTGACGTTGAGCAATTGTTGACCTATAATATTTTCATATTGAGACAGTATTTGTTACAATGTGACCATGGTTATTAACCATGCTTCACTACTATTGACCATGATTGACCGTGGTAGATTTTCATATTGAAACAATATTTGTCACAATGCAGTGTTGGAACATGGTTGACCATGGTTGAGTTTCATGTTGAGACAATCGTTGTTACAATGTCACATTGTACCATGGTTGACCATGGTTTACCATGATTTATTTCAACGTTGAGACATTTTTTGTTAGAATGCAACATTGAACCATGGTTGACCATTGTTGATTTCCATATTGAGACAATGTTTGTCACACTGCAAAATTTCACTATGGTTGACTATGATTTAACATGGTTGATTTTAATATTGAGACAATATTTATCACATTCTGACGTTAGACCATGTTTAACGATGGTTGTTTTTCATACTGAGACAATATTTGTCACAATGTGATGTTGGAGCATGGTTGACCATTATTATAAACCGAAGACATTTATATTAAACCTTATGATTAATATTAAAAATCCTATGAATAATATCATACCCTAGGAATATGAACCCTTATATTAATAAACCCAAGGGATTGATATTATAAACAAAAGGAACTAATAAACACAAGATATTAATACTAAAAGTGAGAGGTATTATAAACCCAAGGGTTAAGTTCTATAAACCCAAGTTATATAAACCTTAAGGTAAATATTATAAGAAATAAAATAAACATGGTTTACCATCGTCGACCATGTTTAACCATTATTTATTTTCATATTGAGATAATCTTCACCACAAAGCGATGTTCGAACATGGTTGACCATCGTTTATTTTCATACTATGAAAATCTTTGTCACAATGCAACATTACACCATGGTTGACAATGGCTGACCATTGTTGTCATAATGTTACGTTGAACCAAGACATAGCTAACCATTGTTTTCATAATATTATGTCAGACCAAGAGACAATATTCGTCACAATGTGACCACGATTATTAAACATGGTTGACCATGAATGACCATGGCTTACCATCGTTGATTTTCATATTGAGGTAATATTTGTCACAATACTAAAAACTGAAGGGATTATAAACCCAATGAATAATATTAAACCGATGGGCTTAATACTATAAACCAAAGGTATATAAACTTAAGTTAAATATTATCAACACTATCAATAATACTATACTATAAGAGCATGAACCCTTAGATTAATAAACCTAAGAGATAGTATATATATATGAATTATAAGAGCATTTATTTATAGTAATTATCATTAATACTTAGAGTAATGTTAATATATTACTGTAAATATGGTTAAATTAATGTTATCAAACATTTTGAATTATAAATTATTTAAAATTAAATTATAAAAAAAATATGTTATTAATGTTATTTAAAATTATTAGTATTATAATTAATAAAAAAATTGTTTATATATAATATTATTATTATTTTATATTTAATAACAAGATTGTTTATGGTTTATGAACCCTTCAAGGTACCTCATTGAAAGCCAAATTGTGTGACCATTTTATGTTGTAGTACCACTTTATTTTGTTTATAATTTTTATCAAATATATCAAAATAGATATAATTATTAAAATAATTAAACTTATTAACTTTATTTTTCTTTAATCCTATCATTAATCATAAACATAATTCCAAACCTATTCATAAAGACGTAAAATTTTATAAGTTATAAACATGGTTTAATTGGGCATGATCAAAGTCGACGGTACTCCATGCTCCTAGAATTTATGAGGATGGCACATTTTAAGTATGAAATTCGATTGTCCTCCATGCTCCTGGAATTTTTGAAGATGACAAAATTTATGTTGGGCTTCTTAACACAATTTTTACATCTCTGGTCACTATTTGACAAATTTGGAAATTTTAGTATACGAGTTTGTTTTTTTTCAATCAGAGAAACACCGACCATATTTTATCATATCAAAAGGTAGTTACATTTCATTTTTTTGTATATCCTAATAGTCCATTGTTCATCTTACTATGTCTAATACTGTATTTTAGGAGCCTGGATATGTATTAACTATAATTTTGTTTTATCTTGCTAACAAAACAAAACAAAATTACAACATATGCTTACACTTTCTTCTCTTAATCTAATGTCCAACAAGAACATAGTGACGATGGTCATTTTTACTCCTCTTATAACTATTCTACAAAAAGAAAGAGTATATTTTTCATACCATGACCTGGGTGCATGTTTCAATCCATACAATGCTTTCCTTAATCTACAAACTAAATGCTACTACCCTTGTTTAATAAACCTTTTAGGTTGTGTTAAATACACCTCTTCTTCCAATTGACTATTTAAGAAAGAAGATTTCACATCTAGATGATGTATCTTCCAATGATTTTTTTAAGATAAGACTATTAAAATTCTAATGGTGTTTAACTTAGCTAGGTTTATATCCCTTGGGTCTATTATTCCATTTGTTTTATGATATTAATTATGGTAAACCATGGTCAGCCATGGTAAAATATCACATTGTGAAAAAGATTTTCTCAATATGGAAATCAACCACGGTCCAATGTCGCATTGTAACAAATATTATCTCAAAATGAAAATCAATCATGGTTAATCATGGTAAACCATGGTCCAACGTCACATTATGACAAGGATTATCTTACTATGGAAATTAACCATGCTCTGCCATGCTCAACCATGTTTATTTTAGCGTTTATAATAATTATCTTAGGTTTTATATACCTTGGGTTTATAATATCAATCCCTTGGGTTTATTGATCTAAGGGTTCATATTCATCGGGTTTAATTCTATTCCCTTAGGTTTATAGTCCTTTGGGTTTTTAGTATTGATCCCAAGGGTTTATTATTCCCTTGGGTTTATAATATCAATCATGGTCAACTATGGTCAACCATAGTCAACCATTTTATACCATGTTTTATAAATTCAATCATGGTAAACGATTTTCCAACATCGCACTATGAAAAATATTGTCTTAATATGAGAATCAACCATGGCAAACCATGGTCCATTTTCACATTATGACCAATATTCTCTCAATTTTAAATAAATCATGGTTATCCATGGAAAAACATGGTCCATGGGTTTATAATATTTTTATTATAAAAGCAACGAATTTATATTAGAAACCCAAGGGGTTAATAATAAAACCCCAACAGATTATAAACCCAAGGGAATAATATTAACCCAAAGGATAATAAAGACAATTCACTAGTACTATTAACTCTATGTTTTATATTCCCTTTGGTTTTTAGTGATAATCCCTTTGGTTTATAATATCAATCCCTTAGGTATATTAATATAAGGGTTAATATTTCTAGTGTATAAAATTATTCATAGGTTTATAATATTAATCCCTTATATTTAATATAAATCATGGTCAACCAAGGGATTATATACATTGGATTTATAATATTAGCCCCCTGGGTTTAATAATATTAATCCCTTCGGTTTATAATACCTTGGGGTTTAGTATTAAACTGTTGGGTTCATTATTTCCTTGTGTTTATAATATCAATCCATTCAGTCTATTAATCTAAGGGTTCATATTCCTAGATTTTAATACTAAAATCCAAGGGAATAATATTAAACACTAGGGATTCATATTATAAACCCAAGGTATATAAATCCTTAAATAAATATTATAAACCTAAAATAAACATGATTCACCATGTTTAAAAATGATTGATTTTCATTTTCAGACAATCATTGTCCCCATGCAACATTGGTCCATGGTTGACCATGGCCAAGCATATTTATTAAAGGTTATTTAATATCCTACGGTTTATATAACTTTGGTTTCTAATATTAGTTTTGTGGTTTTAATTTTATTCCTTTGGGTTTATAATCCCCCGAGTTTAATACTAAAAACCCAAGGGCATAATATTTTGAGGGTATAATATTACTTATAGGGTTTGTAATTAATTTAATCCCTAGGATTTAATATTATTCCCTAGGGTTTATAATTCATTGGATTTTTAGTATTAAACCTAAGGGATTATAAACCCAAAGGAATTAATATTAAAAACCCAATGTATACAATGCATAAGATAAATACTGTAAACCCTAGAATAAATATTTTTGACCATGGTCAGCCATGTTCCAACATCACATTGTGACAAGGATTGTCTGAAGATGAAAATAAAACATTGTTAACCATGGTTAACCATGGATGATCATGATTTTCCATGATTGTCCATGATTTTCAAATGGAGACAATTGTTTTCATAATGCGACATTTGAGACCATGGTTGATTTACATAATGAGATAATATTTGGCACAATGTGACTTTGGACGATGATTGAGCATTGTTGATCATGATTGATTTTCATATTGAGACAATCTTTGTCACAATGAGACATTCGACCATGGTTGAACAAGATTGACCATGGTTGACCATGGTCAACCATGGTTGACCATGGTAGACAATGATTTTCCATTATTGTCCATGATATTCATATAGAGAATTTTTTTTCATAATGCGATATTCGGCCATGGTTGACCATGGTTGCCCATGTTTGGTTATTATTTACCATGATTGGCCATGATTAATATTATAAACCCAAGGGAATAATAAACCTAAGGAATTAATATTCTAAACCCAAGGGATTAATACTTTAACTAGAATGGATTATAAACCCAAGGGGATAATATTAAACCCAGGGACAAATGTTATAAACCAAAGGTATATAATTCTAAAATAAATATTATAAACACATTCCTTACAATGTTTTATTTTCATATTCAGACAAATCTTATCACGATGTGACATTAGAACATGGTTGACCATAGTTGATTTACATATCGAGACAATATCTATAAAAATGTGACATTAGGCCATAGTTGATGGTGGTTGATTTTCATATTGAGATATATTTTTTCACAATGAGACATTGGAAAATGGTTTACCATGGTTGATCTCCATATTGAGACAATATTTGTGATAATGCAATGTTGGACCATGATTGACCATGTATGACCTTGGTTATGACAATGTGACATTGGACCAAGAGACAATATTTGTCACAATGTGACCATGGTTGACCATGATTGGCCAAGGTTGACAATATTTTTTCTTCATATTGACACAACCTTTGTCATAATGCAACATTGGAACATGGTTGAGCATGGTTGATTTTCATATTGAGGCAATCCTTATCTTAATCCAAAATTGGTTTATTTTCATATTCATAAAATATTTGTCACAATGTGAAGTTGGACCATGGTTGACCATGATTATGAACCCAAAGGATCTATATTACACCCTAGGAATATGAACCCTTGTATTAATAAACCCAAAATATTGAAATTATAAACCTAAGGGAATAATAAACACAAAGGATTAATACTAAAAAGTCCCCGTGGTGCAAGCAGATCACAATAATTCAACTCTTGCTCCTGTCTGCATTTCTTTCTCTGTACAATGGATTCATCTTCCAGATCTATGGGTCGTTTTGGTTCTGAGCATTTTGATGACCTCGAAAATGAAGAACAATTACGTTTTGGTCTTGAGTCGCTCTGTGTTACTCCTGAAGCTTTAGATAATTCTGCATGTTTAAATCTCGAAGAAACCAATCCTCGTATTGCATGGAAACTTCCTGAGGTTTCTCCCTCTGATGTATATAAAGGTGTCTCTCCTTTTCAATTTAAAGCGCTTAGTCAAATCAAAATCAAATAAAATTCTATTCGCACTGAACTGAATTTAAATTCCATGATGACTGTTCCTTTGTTATAACACAAACATATCCAAGCTGCTTTAAAATCCGGTTATAAGTATGTCCATTTGGGGATGGTGAGATTTGGCCTCAATGCTCTTCATAGAAAAGGTCAACCTACTTTTGTTTTCTCGGCCTTGTTAGATAATCGCTGGACAGCCTTTACCAAAGCTCTCATTGAAGGCATCGAGACTACTCTGTCAGATGGCCCTGTACAGTATGATGTTTTCCCAGATTTCTCTGTTGCTCTTAATGATCCTAACATCCTGAAATGTCTTAGTTTGGGTGTTCAAACTCAAGGTTATGAATACTTTGATTCCAAATCCAAAAATTTGACTATTTTTTATATTACTTGTGTTCGATTTTATAACACAACTATTCTGGCTGTATTGCATGCTCCTGAACAAGGATCTAGCACTGTTACCCTAATCCAGTATGATTTTGCATGTAACCTCGTTGCCCCACTATCAGTCTCTAAGAGAACACTTACTCCTCCTGATGAATGGGTTACCAACTGGAAACGTAATGTCAAAAAACCAATTGCAATTGCCCAATCTATTATCTTTGAATCAGATGACCAAGTCGTCACTCGCTTTCCAAGACGTCGTAGAGTTGAGCATGGTGGACCTTCTAATTCCACATCTACTATGGTTCCAACTCTTTCACAAACTCAACCTTCATCTTCGAAACCTTCAGAGCCCATGATACTGATTGATCCAGACGTACTTGAAAAATTGAAGACTTGGTTTGCCCAACCTCCTGCAAGCTTAGTTCTAGCTTCAGTCTGTGATCACCCTCACTGTTCAAAAGTGCATTGTCAATTCTCCTCAGATCCTCCTCAGCCTCATGGAGAATCCTCTGAACAATCTAGGAGAATAAATATGATTAAGTTTGTTCCTTCTTCAGATTCTTCTAAACAAACTTACAAGCAAGTTACATTTTTTAATGTCCATGAAGATCTCCTTGTATAGTCTATATCACCTACCATATCCCATGGTCTAGGTTTTGTTGATCCATCGGTTATTCCTTCCTATAGAAAAAATCCCATTGACAAAATCCCTAAGTCAATTGAGATTCCTTCATATTCAGAAATTATTGTATTTCTGAAAATATTCAAAGGAATAGGCCCTTATGATCCAGAAGATCCTTGGAAAAAGAAGATGTTCAATTGGGACATCTATAATCATGAAAAGGAACATCTGTACATACAAGAAGTAAAACTTCTGGATAAGAAGGATAGAAAGGAATTTAATTATCAAAATGATTCTGAATGGAAAGCTTGGATGCAAGCTAACAACCAATGGATATTATTCTATAAATGGTACTATCCTTCAATCAATCAAATTGAAGACTCTTTGATCAAACAGTTTCGAAATGAAGCCAAACAAAAAAGGATCAAACAGTCGGATGAATATGTAGATTCTAGACTGGAACAACACCCTGTTGTTATTCCATCTCCCTTACAGTTGCCAGTATTTTCTCCTAAAATACAGTCCATGTTATCCAAGCCTAATCTGCCCAAATCTCTGATAGCAGTTAGGAAAAAAGGAGAAAATATGAATAAAGAAGTTTTCTTGTGGTTTAATGTGAATATTATAAGGACAGGAACACCCAGCAAGCATAAATGGGAACTTCTTGATGGTTCAATTCTTGAAACAGATACAGAATTTCCTCGTTGGAGAAATTTTGTAATTAGAAAACAAGATGGGAAGATGTACAAGCTACTTCCATCTCACTTTGATGAATCATCATTATCTGTGAAAGAATCAATTGCAGCAACCAACTGGACAAACTTAGCCATATCCAGTTTGGAAAAATTCTTGAGAAAAGAATTCTCATCTCTTGATGTAGCAAACTCAGAGATGAAATTGATGATTGGCCAAGTCTTGCAGAAACAAGACTATAATACTACTTGTCTGAATGAAAGTATTAAGGTACTTACAGAAAATGACCAAGCCATTGCCCAAAGTCTTGACAGGCTTACTCTGAACATAGATAAGAAGATCCATGAAGCTGCAGTAGCTCATGGAAAAGAACTGGTTAAGGTAAACTCTAGCCTTGACGTTATAAAGAAACAAGTTTTTATTGTCTCTTCTGGAATTGAATCATTAAAGAAAAGGCATAGCACCAATACAGAGGCATATAAATATTCCACTTTGTTCTCAGATCCTAAGGTGTCATTGCCCTATACTATCACATCTTCTGTTGAAAGTCTTATAAAGGCACCCAGCACTATCAGTTTCCCTCCAGCGGATTCTACTTATAACTATTCTCCTTTTTCTAATCCCATCTTCCTTGGTAAAGCACAACAAGATATAGATACTCGTGCAGTCCGTCTTTCTGAATTTCTTCAAGGGATTGATAAAGAATCTGAGACACCAAAAGATGAACCGGAAACAAGTCTCCATAAGATTGATGCTCCAGAACTTGAAGACCTGGAAGCATGTGTAAATAATTTCTCTGTTGAAGATAAAGCACAATTTGGTATTGAAACATCTGATGCAACTCAAGTTCATGCTACTTCCTCTAGATCTAGATCAGAAACTACATGGAGTCCCGCTCCAAACCATAGAGACCTTATGAAATCTGAATATCATAAATATTGGTCTGCTAATTCTACTTACTCCTGGAACATAGACAATTGTACAGAAGATGAAGTTATGTCTGTGTTACATTCTATGTTAGTTTGTTATAGAACATACCTTGCTGATGATATTGGTCCTATTAATGAAACCAGAAGAATAATTGGTGGCTTTGAAGGTACTCTTGACTCCTGGTTGAAAGCAGAAACACTGAAAGATCCCACACTTCTCACAAGTTGGGAAAAATCAGTTGTCCTCAATGTGGATGGTGCTACTTATATGGATCCAGTAACTCATCTCCCTGTAAATAACATGATTGGTTGTCTTCTCTATGGTATTACAGTAAATTTCATTGGTTTTCCTCAAATCACTAATGAAATCACTACAATCACCCTATTAGCCATGAAGTTGCATAATATGCAACATTTTGATGAATACTTCAATGAGTTTTTACATCGGCTCCATACCTTGTCTCTAGATTTAATTCTTGAGCCTAAATGGAAAGAAATTTTTGTGTCTTCTCTGCCCCATTGGGTTTCTTCGGCTATAGTAAATAAACTCGATAGCAAAATGGGAGATTATAAGTTTGGTGTTATTCGATAAGCTGTCAAAGCTGTCATTGTGGACCTTTTCTCCCAGATGAAAATTTTCCGTGCCGCTACTAATCCCAAAAACCCACATGGTTATCAACAACTCTGCAAGCAGTGGCATCTTGGCAAAGTTGGAAATTTAGAGGGGCATAGATCGCATCGCAAGCACAAGCATAAGCATGCTAAAAGTAATTCCCAGCATTCCCAGAAAAAAATTTCAAAAGAAAGCCCTATCAACATACTGAAATGTTTTCAAAAGAGAAAGAATTTATCTGTTACAATTGCAATGAAAAAGGACATACTTAAAATAATTTTCCTAAGAAGAAGGATAAAGGAAAAAATAAAGTTTCATACAGAAATAAAAAGGGCAAAGTAAATTTCTTCGATCTTCCTAGCAGTTGTGATGAACTTCTGACATCTGAATCTAATTCAGATAATGAATTGAATGTTGTATATTCTGATAATTCTTCATCTGATGAAGATTTTTGCAGAGATCCTCACTGCACTGAATGCAGAGAATGTGATTGCAGTGATCTTGATATTTGTAGTTGCAATACTATAAATATGATGAAGTCAGATGAAGATGAAACAATTAGGAACTACTTCACTCAGATGATAGCTGCTACTGATCCTCAAATTAAGGAGATGTACAAAACACTCCTGATGAATCATTTGAAGCAGTTGCCTTCAAAACCAAAGGATCAGCCAAATAAAGTGTGTGTTCCTCCAGCATCTTTATTTTCAGTTGAAGCCCTAACTCGGCAGTTTAGAAATGAAGATTTTGGTGAAGATTTGCCACAAAAATTGCCTAGCATTCATCAAGCAATCAAAGAGCTTAGAAAAACTGTTAAAGAAAATAAAATATTATGCCTAGAAAATCACAGAGAATTGAATGTCGAATTTATGGGCATAAATCAAGATTATTCATCCCAGAATCGTATTATGTCTGGTAAAGTTGAGAATTGGACTTTTCATGGTAATCCAATATCAGAGCAAATTAACAAGCCAGATAAAAATATTGAGAAAGAATATTCTGATGATGATGCAGAAAGGACTGGTTTAGGATGCAATATATTTAATAGAGATGTTATGTATTGCGTCAAGATGAAAGTAAGAATCGGGTCACAGTATGAATATTGGAAAGTTTTGATGGATACTGGTTCCCGGTTAAACATTGTTAACAATACTGTTGTAAGCTCTCATCTGAGGAGACCAACAACATGTCCGAGAGTCACTACTGCAAGTGGTGACATTACAACAGTATCAGAAGCAGAAGTAGATGTATTTCTAATAGATGAAATTGGAGTACATCTTGTTTGTCCTATTGTTCCAGGTATGGATTGTGCTATGTACCTAGGAACCCCATTCTTTCAAAATTTTGAGAAGCATGGAGCAAAGTTGGATCAAGTCAGTAAAAGGTATGGATACTTTGTTAGTTTGCATGATAGAGAAATATTCTTTCCCTTTATAAATTCCAACTCTCCAAATAGATTGAAGAGAATAGAAAGAATCGAGAATCTCTTAGCTAAAATGGAGATAAAGAAAGAGATTCTAAAAATAGAAGATCATTTGGATAATGGAAAATATGCCAGAGAAATAACAGACATCACTGCTAAATTTAAAGAATGTTGTTCTGATGACCCCAATGCATTCTAGCATATTCATAAGCATGAAGTTGAGCTTCCGCTTAAAAAGGATTTTAGTGGTAAGCTACGAAGATCAGCAGCATTCCCAATGAATGCTGAACAATTGAAGCTATGCAAAGCAGAGATCAAAGAATTGCTGCAGAAAGGTTTGATTAGAAAAAGCAAAAGCCCAATTGCTTGTTTTTCTTTTTATGTTAAAAAACAATCAGAAATTTCCAGAGGAAAGCCGAGGCTTGTTGTAAATTATAAACCCTTAAATTCTATTCTTGATTATGATGCTTATCCTCTACCCAAGCCTTCCATGATTTTAGCATAGATTTCTAAGTCCAAAATATTCTCTAAATTTGATTTGAAATCTGGATTCTGGAAAGTTGGCATTAAAGAAGCAGATAAATGGAAGACTGCATTCTCAGTTCCTCAAGGACACTATGAATGGAACATCATGCCATTCGGATTGATCAATGCACCATCTGCTTTCGAAAGAATCATGGATGAATCGTTTGATGGTATGGATGATTTTTTAAAGAAATGCATTGATGATATTCTCATCCATTCTGATAATATCCCAGAACATGTTAAACATCTAAAAATCTTTCTGAAAAGAGTCAAAGACATGGGAATAGTTTTTTCTGCATCCAAGATGAAACTCTTTAAGTCTATGATAGATTTTCTGGGATATACCATACAATATGGATCTTATAATGTGATACAGAGAAGTCTTAACTTTGTCGACCAGTTTCCAGATGAGATCCATGACAAAGTTCAGTTGCAAAGGTTTCTTGGGAGTCTTAATTATATTTCAAAGTTTCTGAAACATTGCACTCAAGACAGAAAATTCTTAAATCAGATACTTCAGAAGACTCCTATCCCTTGGATTAAAGACTGTACTGAGGCAGTCCGCAGAATAAAAGATAGAGTCAGAAATATTCAACCTCTATCTCCAATACAGGAAACTTGGGAAAAGGTAATCATGACAGATGCAAGTCACATAGGATGGGGAGCAGTTCTATGCCAAGTTAATCCTGCAAACAAAAGAGACATTGATATTTTCCAATATGACTTTGGTCTTTGGGCAAAGAACCAATTAAATTGGGCAAGTCAGAAAAAGGAACTTAGAGCAGTATGCTTAGGCATTTCTAAGTTCAAATATTTTGTAATCTATACTAAATTAACAGTCAAAACAGACTGTAAAGCACTGCAGTATGCAATCCAGAAATGTGAGTTTGAAGATGCATCAATGGTAAGATGGGTAATGCAGTTGAGTCAGTATAATTTTGAAGTTGAGTTTGTTCCTGGAGAAAAGAATAGTTTTGCTGATATGTTAAGAAGAGAATTTCTATCAAACAATTCTATTCTTGCTTTAAATTGCAATTTCATTATGAAAAGTGATCAGAATGTTCAGATTGATACTCCAAGCGGATGGATCACTTATGATTATGAAACACATCTAATGGATCATGATGAAACCTGGTTTCCTATCAAGGAAATTAGACATAGAGATGGAATTCCATTCATATGGAATGAAAGATTATAGTCTGAGATGAACAGAGAAGCAGTAGAAGCATTGGACTACTTGGTACATATCGGCAGTATTTCTTATGGTCTGGAGTACCTTGAAGATGATGATGAGGAAATACAAATTTGTCATATCACTCTCAGAAGATTTGATAACTGCAATCATAGAGATAACTATGACTCAGACCGACAGAAGGAATCTTTTTACACAGGTGTGAACTTGCAGAATTATGCTTCTAACCTTTTTTATTCTATGCAGTTTTCTTTCATCTTTGAAGGATGGACAGTCGAGCAAATGGAAAGAGAAGACCCCACTCCTGACTGGTTCTTAGATTGGTGGAAAATCTACGGATTATCTACTTTAATCATGAAGCTGTATTCCTTGAGCATGTTAAAAATCTATGGCTTTAGTGAACCAAGGGCACATCAGTCCGAAATCTTCTACAAATCAGTCCAAAATATTGCCGACATTGAAGACCTACACTTCTATCATGGTACCAAAAGATGCGGTCATGTACGCTGGTTTATTACAAATCGCTATAAAGTAAGGCTAATCAGTACCAGCTATGATGACAGCCAAATCGAATATGATGATTTTCATGAACGGATAGATCTAGATCAAAATCCTTTTGAAAATCTAAATTTCCTGACACCTCTAGACAACAATCCATTTCATTGGTGGGAATCTGAAAAAGAAGTACGCGTACAATACTTCTCAAATCACTTGATTGAGAGGTTTCGTCATCAACATTATTCTCACCCACAAGTTGACCATTATGTTTTGTAGTCTTTCCAGACGACGTTGGATTTGGACAGGGTACTGTGGGATTCCCTGGCCCAAATATCTCCACTGTGTAAGATAGGATGTACAAAATAATCTTGGCTTTCGTGGATTCACCTTTGAATCTCCACTATGTATCAACATTATTCATTTCATGTCTATCCTGGATTCAGTCCCCATATGCCAGATGGCTTTCCGAAAGGGTAAGGGACGAGATAATATGAGTAGTCCAACTCATACCCGAATCCAAATGTGCTTTAAGCAATTTTAGTTCTGTAGCTTAGTCATATCTACTAGATGTACAATGATTCCTCACGAATGTTTGTCCCCCTCTATTATGTTATATAAGGAGGTAAGGTTCATGGAGGAGAGGAGGTCTTTGGAGTTTAGAGAAATCTTTGGTTTTATGAATCAAAAGTCCCCTGCTCTGCATCTGCACGAATTATCATGATCTGCTTGCACCACGGGAAGAATGATTCAAGTCTGTAAATGTTTGTTATTTCGATCTGTAGACTGAGCCTGCTTTGTGTGCGAGGTAGCCTACTGGTTATTCTTTCTCTGTAAAGATATACTGGTTAAATGCCACAACAGTCTATCCAGTAAGATCTGTATGTAATTCTGTTGCTATATTCTGAGAAGAAGATGAATAAAATTGCACTCTGTGTTTGATCCAAGGGAATAATATTAAACCCAAGGGATAAATATTATAAACCGAAGGTATAAAAAACCTAAGATAAATATTATAAACCATAAAATATACATGGTTGACCATGGTTTACCATTATTTATTTTCATACTGAGACAATAATTTTCACAATGCAACATTGGACCATGGTTTATTTTCATATAAACCAAGGGAATAATATTAAACCCAAGGGATAAATATTATAAATCGAAGGTATAAAAAACCTAAGATAAATATTATAAACCATAAAATAAACATGGTTGACCATGGTTTACCATTATTTATTTTCATACCGAGACAATAATTTTTGTAATGCGACATTGGACCATGGTTTATTTTCATATTGAGACAATATTGGGCACAATATCACATTATACCATTGTTTACCATGGTTGACCATGATTTTAAACCCAAGGGATTTGTATTAAACCCTATGATTAATATTATGTCATACGAATATGAACCCTTATATTTTTTTTTTCTGAATCAGTCTACTTCTATATTGATACAAGAATAAAATTACAGAGAGGCAGGGGCCTCAAGAGAACTAGCCCATTGTAAGAGGCATACACATATTACAATCCTGCCTATTGACAGGAAAAACAAGCTGGATACTGACCAAAAGTATTTTGACAACCATGACCTTGTCTGACCCATGAACACCTGTAACAAGACTTTGAACTTTCCAGAAGGAGGATAAGGACAAAAAACTGTTGACAGGGCACATACAAACGATGCCCATAACAAAACCAAAAACAGACCCATTGTTATACTGAAGCATATGCCTGATATCATAGACAAAAGAAGTAGAATGCCACCCACGCAGGGGAAACTGGTAGTTAAACAAAAGAGAAAGCCTTTGAGCAGGAGAATGATAGATTATCATTTGACTGTATGAAAGGAGGGAAATGAACACCTTCTTGCTGCCTGTAATAAAAAACCAGAGGACGCAAACCTAATTATACCTCATTAGATGGAGAAGGCACTTCCTCGACGATGGGACACACATACTGGTCGGGATCTGCTTCATCTGGAGGAGGGAAATCCTTGCCTGAAGGGCCACCCACAGGAGGGATGCTGGGACCTGCATGCTGGCTCGCTTGCTATGTAACTTGGCCACCCGGATCACTCTGCCTAATGTCCATCTGAGGGGAGCCGGACATAATATCCTCCCCAGGCTCAAGAGCCACACCAGGAGTTGCCATAACGAGACCGGCAGAAACTTCACGAAGCTTGATAGTGATAGAGGCGAGGAAAGTGTGATTATTGAGAGTGCAGGGGTAATGAAGGCAGGTAGTATGAGTTTGGGCCCTGGAGGAAAGGCGGAAGAATGTTGGAGGATTGGGATGACCTCGTCCCCGCCCACGACCCCGCCTGGAAGCAGGAGAGTGAAAAGGGCCAAAGTCAGAGGTGGGAGAGGGCTGGTGATTCACGTGCCCTCGAGAGGAGCCTCTTCTACAGTGCATTCTTTGGCACAAATGTGGCATGGTTTGAAATGCAGAGAGGGCAGATTAATCAGCAATATGGAGCCTGGTGTTAGCTTGCCGAGGAGACCTCATAAAAGCAGATGACAAGCAACTGAAATTGCAGTAGGGACTGTGGGTTATATGTATTCCTGGCAAGAGATCAACACATCAATTCAAAATACAATGTTTCCCTGTGTTGGTGCGAGAGCAGGGCTCAGCATCAGCCAGGGAGCAGTAAGAGCGCAGGGGAGGAGCACAATGGAAGTTCCAAGAGGGCGCCATGGCAGATGAATTATCGAGAGAGCTTGGAGAAGTGGGTTGCATTAATGCAAAAATTGAATTCTGATAAGGAGAAATAAAATCCCACAACAAGAGAAGAAGTATGGCAGTGGAGAAATACCACGCACCAGTCCTCCATGTCGCCAGTTTATCTATCGCCTCAAAACTCACCTGCATCCAGGAGAGAGAGATCTTGTTGCACCAGGAGAGTGCAGTCATGTTGGAGTTGTAAGTCATTGGAACTGCTCAAAGGACCGGAGAAGAAAGGGAGCAGTTGATTGGCGCCCTGATTAGCCAACATGTCTGTTACTTTATTAGTTGTTCGCCAGACGTGCTTGAAGTTTATGCTGCGGGGGGTTCTTAGCTAATCTTCAATTTGTTCCAATCTACGTAGAAGACGCCAACTAGACGCAATCTTTGCCACTGAGGTGCCAGATTGAATTCTAATCTCTGCCTCTATTAAAATTTGAGAATCCCCTTCTATCTCAAGAGGGAAAAAAATTTTGTTTTTTGCTATGCATATACCATTCCACAATCCTTCCAGTTCAGCTGCGTTATTTGAATCTCTACCTAGAGAACCATGGTAAATGTGCAAGGCTGAACCTTCCTCATCTCTGAAAATACCGCCGAACCCAGTAGGACTAGGATTACCCTTGGCAACTCCGTCGAAGTTCAATTTGAAAGAGAGAGGGCCAGGAGGGGACCAAGATTGGGGGGAGTCCTGATGGAGACTGGGTTTGGAGTTGACTTGGGTTGTAAAAGTGAGGTCCAGATTCCAGGATTCCAAAATGTGGCGTTCCTGGGGAGAATTGGGCATTTCCGAGTCTTGCCATTATCTTAGAGCCAGAGTTTCTTGAAGATACTGTTTGAGATGAAGCCACAGGATATCAAGAGGTGTGCTATTATTTTTGAAGATCCTGTTGTTACGCTCCTTCCAAATGATCCAATAGACAAAACCTGGTAGAAGCATCCAAAGTGAATTGAGAAAAAGACTTTGGAACAGATTCTGAGGCCAATTCCTTATGGTGTTGACAATGTCACCCACATGACGACCTGTTCTTCTGTTGCACTGAGCTATTCTCTTCCAAAGTTGATCAGCACAAGGGCAAGTTTCCAGGAGGTGTGAAATGGTTTCTATATGAAGGTTGCAATTTGGACACATGGAAGGGCCAGTAAATCCTCTCTTTTGTAGATTATCCCAAGTGAGGAGCCGATGTTTGCTTAGTAGCCAGAGGAAGGTAGAAACCTTAGGCCAGATGATCGGTTGCCAAATCTGGTCCCAAAGCTGGTCCTTTATGATCTGTGTGGGTTGATAGAGAAGTTGTTATGCTTCCTTGGTAGTGAACATACCCTTGGGAGTGTAGCCCCATCAAACTTTGTCCTTTTGATTAGAGAGTTTGATTTTCCTGAGATTCAGCTCTTGATATATTTCTTCATAAGTTTCCTCCTGCCAATTTTCCTGCCAGGTTTCAGTAGATCTCCATAGATGAAAGCCTTGCGTGGGCTGTTGCTTCCAAAATTGTTGGACGAGGATTTGACCATTATCCTGCATTGTAGCCTGCCATTTTGGTTTGTGAAAGAGAGTGACGAGTTTGGGAGGTTGTTGCCAAGAGTCCTCCTAGAATCTTTCCAAGGTTCCCGAATGGATTTCCCAGAAACTGTGTGCTTGAATGAAGGCGCTGTGTTGCTTTGCTGCATTCCAAATCAGAGATCCAACGGTAGTCGTGCTGATACAGATGAGAGCCTCTGGAGGACTACCTGGAGCATATTTGGCATGCCAGAGACAATCCCAGGGGGTGTAAGATTTGGAAATCCAGTTCCACCATATGCGGGCACCGATGGTGTTGTTGCTCTGAAGGGGATCCCATAGACCAAGTCCCCCTGTAGATTTTGAAAGATAGAGTTCAGTCCATTTAACAAAAGCCCATTTTTTGTTGAGGCCTGAGGAGCCCCAGAGGAAGTCTCTTTGAAGATTATGAATTTGTTTGAGAACCCATTTAGGGGCTGCCAATATAGAGAATAAGTATAAAGGCATGGCTTGGAGAATGAATTTGATTAGGATAAGTCTGCTGGCTATGTTGAGCAACCGGTAAGTCCAAGAAGAAAGCCTGATTTCTAATTTGTCAAGGAGGGTTCTCCAGGAAGCATGTTTGATAGCAGAGTCAAGGAGGGGAGCCCCAAGATATTTCAAAGGAAGCACAGCTATAGGGAAGCCCAGTATTCTGGCTATGTTTCTCTGAGTGAAAATGGGAGTATTGTAGAAGAAGAGCTAAGATTTTGAAGCGTTAATGGAGGTGTTAGAAGCTTCTGAGAAGAGATTAAGCAAGGACTTGAAGGAGGAGGCTTCTTGAACCGAAGGATGGCCAAAGAGCATATTTTCGTCAACAAATTGTTGATGAGAGATGGGGGGTTGACCATGAAGGGAGAGGCCTTTGAGGGCATGAGAAGAGATAGCAGCATGAAGAAGGCGACTCAGACCTTCAGCGATCAGAACAAAGAGGAACAGGGAAAGAGGATCGCCTTGACGAATGCCGCAGGAGGGACGAAAGGGCGAAGAAGAAGAACCATTAAGGAGAATGGAGAAACAGGGTGAGGAAATAAGGTTCATAACCCAGCGTGTCCAAGTAGCACAGAAGCCAAAGGCTAATAAAACTTGATTGATATAATTCCAACTAAGTTTGTCAAAAGCCTTAGAGAGATCTAACTTCAGAATCATACCTGGTTTTTTTAGAATCTTGAGAGAGTGGATCACTTCATGGGAGAGAATAATACCATCCAGAATCTGGCAGCCTTCTACATAACCTGTCTACTTCGGCAAGATGAGGAGAGGTAGAAGAGGTTTCAGCCTATTTACGAGGACTTTAGAGATGAGCTTATATATGACATTACAGAGCGCAATGGGCCTATATTTATCAGGAGTGCTGGATTCTTCCACTTTGGGTATAAGCACTATGAAGGTCGTGTTCAAGGAGGGAAGAATCCAATGCATCGATCTCAATTCTTCCAGAAGCTCCCAAACCTCTGTTTTGATTGGTTCCCAGAAAGTATGAAAGAGGTTGGCAGTAAAGCCATCAGGGCCAGGTGCTTTGCCATCCTTGAGTTGGGCCATGGCGTCTTCCACTTCCTACATAGAAACTGGTTGTAGTAGTTTGTTGTTGTGATCCTCCATGATGATTTTTGGAATGTGCTGTGTGATTGAACGTATGGCTTGATTTCTACAACCCTGAGGCTCCCAAAGAATATCCTGAAAGTATTCTTTGAATTCCTGTTCCATTTCTTCATGCAACTCCAAACGTTCCCCTTGCTTATTGTTAATGAAGGCGATGTTATTGTGCATGCGCCTTTGAATAGTGGATCTGTGAAAAAATTTGGTATTCTTTTCCCCCTCCTTGAGCCATCTGACCCTTGATTTTTGACTCCACAGGATCTCTTCTTGTAGCCTCCGTTCTTCGAGCTTGGCTATAAGGACCTTCTCCTGTTGAGCGTTGTCTTCATTTCTCCCCTTAGAGATGATACACTATTGCAGTGTTTCCATTTTGTAATCCAGTGCTCTCTGATGTTCCAAAATGTTGCCTAATTGAGTGCGATTCCAAGATTTGAGGGCTTGTTTGAGGTGTTTTAGTTTTTGTTGAAATTGGAACATTTTGGCTCCTGCTAGAGGATTGAAATATTTCCAAACATCCTTTACAACTTCTTTGAAATTTGGATGAGAAAGCCAGAATGATTCAAAGCGAAAGGGTCTATTGCATCTCGAACCCGGACGCGTCCACTGTAGCAGAATGGTCCAGTGGTTGGAGCCCACCTGGGGCATGATAGAAGCATGAAATTCCCCACCCAGATGTATGGCATTATCCGACATAAGGAAACGATCCAGCCTGGAAGCTATGTTCTGTGGTCCCCTCCTTTTATTGGTCCAAGTATATATCCCATTAGAAGTCTGAAGGTCCATATGCTGATTGTTGTGGATGAAGTCTCTGAAGCCAATGTTGTCTCCTTCGAGCCTCGTTCTCCCTCCTGTTTTTTCCTCCGAGGCGGTGATTATATTAAAGTCCCCACCGCAAATCCATAAGGGAATCTTCTGATTGAGTTGAGAGCTGTTAGAGTATCTAGAAGATCCAACTTATTCAGGAGATCTTGTGGGAAATACACATTTGAAAGGTGACCATGGATATTGGTCCCTATTAGGTGGAATGTAGCTTGAATGACGAAGTGTGAGGCATGAAAATCCTGTAGGTTGAGGACTTGAGGGTTCCAAATGATGGCTAGCCCTCCTGAAGCTCCAGAAGCATCCACAGAAACTGATCGACAGCCTGACCAGATTTTATTTAGGATATTTTTCAATACAGTACTGTTGCATTTTGTTTCTTGAAGGTAGAACAAAGTAGGCTTATCTTGCTGAATCATGTTTTTTAAGATTCTTTGTTTTTCAAGGCTATTGAGCCCTCATGTATTCTAAGAGATGAGCTTCATGAGGAACCATGGGGGAGGGTTTTGAAAAACTTGGTCAGCTTAGGGAATCTTCCCAAATCTACTAGCATTTCTCCAATGATTATGGTTCTCTACAGATCTATTTTGCACCCTCTCTTTTTTTATTCTTTCAATATTTTTTCCTGTCCCAAGGGCTGCCAGCTTGAATACCAAGACATTTTTGTTGCTGAGCTCTGGAAAAGACCACTTCAAGACTTTCGATTTGCCTGGGGTTTATTGTACTGTATTCTCTCTGGTGATAAGCTATTTCTAGGCTGAGAATGTCCAGATCCCCAAAATCTATACTTTCTGGTTCCTCCTCCATGTGTATAGGTAGATTTTGTTCTTCATTATTTAGCTTTTTTTGATTCGTGAGAGCAAGAGCTGAATTTGTCTCCATGATGGAAACTTTAAGATCTGGATCTGGATTAGAAATGGCAGTGGAAGTAGAAGCAAGGGTGTGGGTCTGGACAGAGGCAGAATGCTAAGCTGAGGATTTAGGAAGGGAGGTGAGAGGATTAGGAGGAGGATCTGAAGATGAAGAGTTAACGGGTAAACTTTCCAAGGTATTTTGAGAGGTTAGAATTTCAAAGCTATTTCGTGTTTCCGGTTTGTTAAGATTTTATGACACAACTAGAGATTTCTTGGCGTGCTTTCTGTGACTTGTGACCTTGGTGAAGCCTTCCTCATCTTTGCTGGTATTCGTGACAAGGGCTTTAGCTTGTTGATTTAGGGGGCAATCCCTAAATAAATGGCCATGTTCATGGCATTTCCTGCAACGAAAGGGGACATGCTCGTAGTCTATTGTTTGGACCCATTCAAAATCATCATGAAATAGACTTACCAAGTCCGTTAGAGCTTTGGCCAAGTGCATGTGTACACAAATTCTGGCATAGGAGGTGTATCGTCGATTTTTGGTTTCCTCTGCAACTTTGTTAAAGACCCCCAGGCCATTGCCGATGTCTTTCAAGGTCTCCTCGTTCCAGTACTCCAGAGGCAGAGAGTACATACGGATCCATACAGGAGCCCAGTTGAAATATTCTTTGTCTAGGTTGAATCTTTCTACCCATTCATGAAGGTACAGGCCTGCAGAGTTGAAGAAATACGGGCCTCCTTCAAAGATTTGAGTTCTATCTTCCAGACAGTTGAAGATAGCCATGAAGAAGCCTTTGGGACCAAGTTGCAGGGTAACTTTTCCTTTAGGCTTCCACTTTGAGACGATCCACCCTTGCAAGGCCTTTTCAGTTGGACAGAGGCCTAAGAACTTTCCGAAGAGGGCGTGGTCCCTCATGTATTGGATTTGGCCATTGATTCCGTGGCTGGGTAGATCTATTTTGGTTCTTTCAGAGGTTTTTGGAATGCATGTTGCAGAGGATGCTTTTGGCCTGGTCGTTGAGGCGTTCTGGTCAGTATCTTTGTCAGTGTCGGCCATGGTGCTATCAACCGGATTGTCTACTTTGTCTGTAGCTGTCGTAGTGCTATCATTCGGATTACTGACTTTTTCCGCAACGGCCGTGGTGCTACCATCAGGGACGGAGTCATTTGCAGCCAGGGGAATATTGCCAGACTTGGAAGAGTTGTCTGTTCTTGTAGAATTGTCAGTAGAGGCTCCGTTGGGGGGAGGGGGGGCAATGCCTGCCCTTCCAGTAGCCGGGAGCATGGAGAGAGAACCAACAGAAGAGCCCAAGGCATCAGGTAGTGAAGCAAAGTGTGAAGGAGATCAGAGTTTCAGGGTTTGCACAGAAACCCTAGCAGAGCACATCGAGCTCGCTGATGACACATTACCAATATCAAATAAACCTAAGGGATTGATTTTACAAACCCGAGGGAATAATAAACCTAAGTGATTAATTATAAACCCCAAAGGATTTATAAACACAAGGGAATAATAAACCCAAGCGATTAATACTAAAAGCCCAAGGGAATAATATTAAAGATAATTATTAGAAATCCAAGGTATACATACCTTAAGATAAATATTTTAAGCCCTAAAATAGACATGCTTGACCATAGTTGACCGCAGTTTATTTTCATATTGACACAATCTTTCTCAGAATGTGATGTTGGACTATGGTTGACCATGATTGAGTTTCATATTGTGACAACCTTTTCACAATGTGACGTTGAAAAATGGCTGACCATAGTTGACCATGGTATATTTTAATATCGAGACAATCTTTGTCACAATGTGACCATGGTTTCATATTGAGACAATATTTGTCAGAATGCCATGCTGGAACATGGTTTACCATGTTTGAGTTTCACATTGAGACAATTCTTGTCACAATGCGACATTAGACCATGGTTTACCATGATTGATTTTAATTTCAAGGCAATCTTTGCTAGAATGTGGCTATGGACCATCGTTGACCATAATTGATTTCTATATTGAGACAATCTTTGTCACAATTAAACATTTCACTATGGTTGACCATGATTGAACATGGTTGATTTTCATATTGAGACAATCTTTGTCACAATGCAACATTTCACTATGGTTGACCATGATTGAACATGGTTGATTTTCATATTGAGACAATATTTGTCACAATGTGACATTGTCCCATGGTTGACCATGAATTACAATGGTTGATGATAGTTGACGATGGTTGTTTTTCATATTGAGACAATATTTTTCACAATGTGACGTTGAACCATTATATACCATGATTATAAACCCAAGAGATTTATAATAAACCCTACAATTATTATTAAAATACATATAATAATATTATAACCTATGAATATGAACCCTTATATTAATGAACTCAAGGGATTGATATTATAAACTCAAGACACTAATAAACATAAGAGATTAATATTAAAAGTGCAAGGTTTTATAAAATCATGTTTTTAATACGAGAAACCAAAGATATATAAACCCTAAGATAAATATTATAAACCCTAAAATAAGCATGGTTGACCATCGTCGATCATGGTTGATTTTCATATTGACACAATATTTTTCACTATGCGACATACGACTTTGGTCGACCATGATTTATTTTCAAATTTAGATAATCTTCGTCACAAAGCGATGTTCGAAAATGGTTGACCATAATTGCTTTTTATAGTGAGACAATCTTTGTCACAATGCGACATTTGACCATTGTTGACCATGGTTGTCATAATGTGACGTTGGACCAAGAGACAATCTCAGTCACAATGTGACAATGATTATTGAACATGGTTAACCATGGTTTATTTTCATATTAAGACAATATGTGTCACAATACTGAAATCCCTAAGTATTATAAACTGAATGGAATAATATTAAACCCAAGGGTTTAATACTATAAACCCAAGGTATATAAACCTAACATATATATTATAAACCCTAAAATAAATATGGTTGACCATAGTTGACCATACTTCATTTCTATATTGACACAATATTTGTCACAATGTGAAGTTGGGCCATGGTTGACGATGTTATTTAAAATTATTAATATTATAATAAAAAAATATTGTTATTTATATACAATATTATTTATTTTTAATATTTAATAATAGGAATTAATATTATAAACCCAAGGGAATAATAAAACCAGGGGATCAATACTAAAATGGCTAGGGACTATGAACCCAAGGGGATAATATTTAAACCCAAGAGACAAATATTATAAACTCAAGGTGTATAATCCTAAGATAAATATTATGAACACATGGTTGACCATGGTTGATTTTCATATTGAGACTATTATTATCACAATTCGTCGTTAGACCATGTTTGATTTACATATTGAGACTATCTTTGTCACAATACGATGTTAGACCATGGTTGACCATGATTGATTTTCATATTGAGACAATTTTTTCACAATGCGACTTTGGACAATAGTTGACCATGGTTAATCTCCATATTGAGACAATCTTTGTCACAATGCAATGTTGGGCCATGATTGACCATGGATGAGCATGGCTATGACAATGTGATGTTGGACCAAGAGACAATATTTGTCGCAATGTGACCATGGTTACTCACCGTGGTTGACCATGATTGGCCATCATTGAAAATGGTTGATTTTGATATTGAGACAACCTTTGTAACAATGCGACGTTGGAACATGGTTGACCATGGTTTATTTTCATATTGAGACAATCCTTTTCACATTGCGACATTCGTTGATTTTCATAGTCATAAAATCTTTGTCACAATGTGAAGTTAGACCATGGTTGACCATGATTATAAACCGAAAATATCTTTAATAAACCCAAATATTAATATTATAAAACCTATGAATAATATTATACCCTAGGAATATGAACCCTTAGATTAATAAACCCAAAATATTGAAATTATAAACCCAAGGGATTGATAATATAAACCCAAGGGAATAGTAAACCTAAGGGATTATTTATAGAACATGTTGGCTTAAGGGGTCCTGACTGAGGTTCAACTTTTATCGTACAACAAAGAAACCCTCCAACTATAAGCCCTTTCGTAAATAATCTTCTTACGCATATCAAAGTCTCACCTGACGCAGTATGGGGGGATGCTGGAAACAGGTTTTCGCACCCTGAGGAAGAAAATAATGTGGTGGCCCTAAACAAGTTGATTACGGAACTTATTATAGGTTGAACATAGATGCACGCAATTACAGATCAATACTTATCATATCAATATAGAGAATTCAATTAAAATATGGATTTCAAATTGACTTCGTCGCAGATATATAAGAACCGAACAAGATCTAAGTAATGCACAATTACTTAAGTAGATCTATCCATGTATTCAACCATCAACATATATGCATGCACAGATATAATTCAACATAGAATAAGTAAAGTGATATCAAAGCAGTAAATGTAAACATATAACGCAGATACACAACACAAATGCTTCTCCAAAAATAGTCTTTGTATTAGATTCCAACAGTTCAGTACAAACATACTTTTCCATTACAATTACACTTTCATGCACATAGCCAACGGAGTCCGCACATAGCCAGGACTAGGTCTCCATGCACACAACCAACATGAGCCTTTCTACCAAAAACTGAGATTTACAAAATGTATCACAGATGCATAAACATCCTTAGATACAAAAAATTACCTTAACTGAATTCTTACTTAGACTCGATCTATCTATTTATATCCATATTAGCACGCAGATACTATGGTCTCAAACCATGGTTTGAGGCCCATAGTTTACCCTTACAACCCATTTACATAAAAGATGGACTTTGGCCCACCCCAAATCCTCTTGATCTTTCTGCGCAGTGCACATGTGCAAAATTATACAAACAGATACTCAAAAATGTACCCCCCCTCCAACAGAACTTGAAGGAATTATAAACCCAAGGGAATAATATTAAACTTAAGGGATAAACATTATAAAGCCAAGGTATATAAAGCCTGAGATAAATATTATAAGCCGTAAAATAAACATGCCTAACCATGGTTGACCACAGTTTATTTTCATATTAACGTGTAATTTTAGACACAATGCGACGTTGGAATATGGTTGACAATGATTGAGTTTCATATTGAGACAACCATTGTCACAATGCGATGTTGGAAAATGGCTAACCATGGTTGACCATGTAATATTTTCATATTGAGACAATATTTTTCACAATGTGACAATGGTTATTAACCATGGTTGACCATGTTTGATCATTGTTGATTTTCATATTGAGACAATATTTGTCACGAAGCGGCGTTGGAACATGGTTGACCATGGTTGAGTTTCATATTGAGACAATCCTTGTCACAATGTGACATTGGACCATGGTTAACCATTGTTGACCATGATTTATTTTAATGTTGAGACAATATTTGTTATAATGCAACATTGGGCCATGGTTCACCATGGTTGATTTCCATATTTAGACAATCTTTGTCACAATGAAACATTTCACTATGGTTGATCATGTTTGCACTTGGTTGATTTTAATATAGAGACAATATTTGTCACATTGTGACGTTGGACCATGGTTAAACATGGTTGTTTTTCATATTGAGACAATATTTGTCACAATGCGAGGTTGGACCATTGTTGACCATAATTATCAACCCAAGAGATTTATTAAACCTTACAATTAATACTAAAAATCCTATGAATAATATTATACCCTAGGAATATGAACCCTTAGATTAATAAACCCAAGGGATTGATATCATAAACTCAAGGCACTAATAAACACAAGATATTAATACTAAAAGTGCAAGGTACTATAAACTCAAGGGTTTAATACTATAAACCCAAGATAAATATTATAAAAAATAAAATAAACATGGTTGAGCATCGTTGACCATGGGTAATTTTCATATTGACACAATCTCTATGACAATGCGACATTTGACCATGGTTGACCATTATTTATTTTCATATTGAGATAGTCTCCATCACAATGCATTGTTCAAGCATGGTTGATCATCATTTATTTTCATAGTGAGACAATCTTTGTCACAATGCAACATTGGACCATGGTTGACCATAGCTGATCATGGTTGTCATAATGTGACGTTGGACCAAGAGACAATCTTCGTCACAATATGACATTATTATTGACCATTGTTGACCATGAATGACCATGGTTGACCATGGTTGATTTTCATATTGAGACAATCTTTGTCACAATACTAAAATCCCAAGGGATTATAAACCCATTGAAACAATATTAAACCCAAGAATTTGATACTACAAACCCAAGATATATAAACCTAAGATAAATATTTTAAACCCTATCAATAATACTATACTATAGGAACATAAACCTTTAGATCAATAAACGCAAAAGATAATATATATATAGTAATTATTTATAATAATTAACAATATTAATACTAATAGTAACGCTAATATATTAATTAATATTAATATATTAATGTAAATATTCTTAAATTAATATTATCAAACAATTTGAATCATAAATTATTTTTAATAAAATATTGTTATTTATATATAATATTATTTATTTTTAATATTTAATAACAGTACTTTTATTGTTTATGAACCCTTCGAAGTACCCCGTTGAAAGCCAAATTGTATCACCATTTTATGTTTTAGTACCACTTTATTATGTTTTTATTTTTTATTAAATATATCAAACTAGATATAATTATTAAAATAATTAAACTTATTAACCTTTTTATAGCATGAATCATAAACACAATTCCAAACCTATTCGTAAAGACGTAAAATGTTACAAGGTATAAGCACGGTTTAATTGAGCATGATGAAAGTCGACGTCCTCCATGGTCCTGGAATTTATGAGGATGGCAAATTTTATGTATAAAAGTCGATTGTCTTCCATGCTCCTGGAATTTGTGAGGATGGCGCGGTTGATGTTATACTGCTTGACACAATTGATATGTTATGCTGCTTAACGCAATTGATACATCTCCGGTCACTATTTGGAAATTTTAGTATTACGAGTTTTTTTTAAGTGAGAAAAACACCAACTATTTTTTTTTTTTTTATTGTGATGAGAGCTGAATTCTACAGCCTAGTCCACATGTAACATTGTTCGTGTGAAGTTCATAAAAAAATTTAAATAATTGTATAAATAAAATTTTAATGTTGCCTCATAAAAAACTTTAAATAATTGTATAAATAAACATTTACAAATCTATTAACTCAAGATAGTTCAATTGTTATTATTCACATTCGTTAGATTTGTGTTCTTTGAGTTGAGTTGTTGGGTTCGTGGAGTCTTACTTATGAACACTCAAAAAAGAGGTATGGTAAATAAATAAAAAATATAAATAAAACAGAGATATGGTAAATAAATAAAACATATTTGTATACTTACTCCATAGGTATGGTAAATAAATAAAAATATAAATAAACGAGAGATATGGTAAATAAATAAAACCTCTTTTTATACTTACTCGATAGGTATGGTAAATATATAAAAATATAAATAGACTATAGGCATGGAAAATAAATAAAATATAAATAGACTAGAGGTATGGTAAATAAATAAAGATTCCTTTTATATTTACTCCATAAGTCCTTTTATATCTATGAAAGCTCAAGGAGGAGGTTTTTTCAAGGTGAAGTCTATGGGCCAATTACCATGGGACAAATTATTATTAATACCATGGCCTAAATACTATGCACCAAATATCGTATTTATAAAAAAGTTATGCTAAATAAATAAATATAAAAGATGTATAAAGATGTATGGTAAAGACATAAATATGTGAAATATGATTAGAAATGAACATCTAAATATATACCAAGCTTATGGGCCATGGTAAATAAAAGAGATATGGCAAATAAATATAAATATAAATAAACCAGAGGTATGGTAAAAAATAAAACTTCTTTTTATATTTACTCAATTCTCGTATTTATATTTATGAAAACTCAAAAAATAGGTTTTATTTAGGTGAAGCCTATGGGCCAAATATCGCGGGCCAAATTATTATTAAAACAATGAAAAAAAAACATTATTAACCATAATATTAATATCAAAAGATTATTATTAATATTATTACTATTATTATTAAATCTAATATTGATATTAACATATTATAATATTAATATTATTAAACTTAATAACTTTGGAATAATACAATATATATATATATATATATATATATATATATATATATATATATATATATATATATATTATAATATATGTCAATATATGATGACATATATTAACTCTAGATATATATGGGAGGGAAGAACAAAGGCATAGAGTTATAAAGGTGGAGAGGTGGAAAGTCACAAGGGAGAGATGAAGATAAACAAAAGGAGAGGAGAGAGGATAAATGAAGAGAGAGAGGGAGAGAGGAGTGAGAGAGGTAGAGGAGGGTAAGAGAGCGAGAGGGACACATAAATATGGAGGAAGATAATGAGATGATTGGACAGGAGATAGAGAGAGAGAGGGGGGGGGGAGGCAGGTAGGAGAGAAAAGGAGAGAGGAGGAGAGATGGATGGATAGAGAGATGGAGTTGGAGGGGGAGAGAGGGAGGTGAGAATAAATAGATAAAGAGTGAGAAGTGGGGAGGGTAAGAGAGTGAAATGGTAGAGATGGAGAGAGAGTGTGTATGTTTAGGGGTGAGATAAAGAGTCAAATCAGGAGAGATTGAGAGAAGAGGAGAGAGGGAGGCATATAGTAACATAGAGAGAGAGAGAGAGATGGAGGAAGAGATAGGATTGGAGGGAATAAAGAGAGAGAGAGAGAGAGATGGGGCAAGAGATAGGATTGGAGGGAATAAAGAGAGACAGAGAGAGATGGGGGAAGAGAGATGGAGGTAGGAGAGAAAGGGAGAGAGAGAGGAAGGATGAGAGAGAGAGGACATGATAGAAAGGAGGAGAGTGATGGGGGGTGGAGAGAGGTGGGTAGGAGAGAACTGTAGAGAGAGGAAGGATGAAATATATGAAGACAAAGGGAGGGAGAGAGGAGGAGAGAGAGATAGATAGAGATATTGAGGTAGAGGGGGACAGAGGGAGGGAAGAAGAAAAACATATAGAGTGAAAAGTGAAGAGAGAAAGAGAGGAAGTGACAATGGATAGATGGAGAGAGAGTGTAAATGTTTGGGGTGAGATAAAGACACGAAGAAGGAGATATGGAGAGAAGTTGGGAGAGAAGACAAGAGGGAGGAATATGGTAACAGAGTTGGAGAGAGAGATAGAGAGAGAGAGGGGGGGGTTGGTGGGAGAGAAAGGGAGAAAGAGGAAGGAAGAGAGAAGATGTGAGAGAGTGAAGAGAGAGGGAAAGAGATATGGAGTTTGAGGGGGGGAGAGATGGAGGTACGAAAGAAAGACATAGAGAGAGAATGGTGGAGAGAGAGAGGGAGTGATAAGGAAAATGAAGAGAGAGGGAGAGAAGGGGATGATAGAGATATAGATGGAAGGTGTAGTGACATAAGAAGAGAAAGAGGGATAGATGGAGGGAGGGACATAGAGATTGATAGATATGGTGTGTGAGAGTCTGTGTGTTTCAGGGGTTTTGAGATAAAGAGACAAACAATGTGAGAGGGAGGGAGATATAGATATAGATGAAGGGGGGGAGAGGGAAAAATATTTATTGCACTATATGCATTGATTTTAGGGTATATGGTGATTTCTAATCTTATTGTATTTCTTGCATTAGATTCATTGATTTTAGTGTATATGGTGATTTATAATCATATTTGATTGCTTGCACTAGATGCATTGATTTCAGTGTAGATGGCGATTTCTAATCCTATTTGATTGTTTGCACTAGATTCATTGATTTTAGTGTATATATTTATTTCTAATGATATTTGATTGTTTCCATGAGATGCATTGATTTTTGTGTAGATGAGTTTTAATCCTATTTGATTTCTTGCACCAAGTGCATTGATTTCAGTGTATATGGTAATTTCTAATACTATTTTATTGCTTGCACTTAATGCATTGATTTCATTGTAGATGGTGATTTCTAATGCTATTTGATTTCTTGAACTAGATGCATTTATTTCAGTGTAGATGGTGATTTATAATATTATTTGATTGTTTGCACTAGGTGCATTAATTTTAGTGTAGATAATAATTTCTAATTATATTTGATGGCTTGCACGAGATGCATTGATTTCAATGTTGATTATTACTAATCCTATTTGATTTCTTGCACTAAATGCATTGGTTTCAGTGTAGATGGTAATTTCTAATCCTATTTGATTGCTTTCACTAGATGCATTGATTTCAATGTAGATGTTTATTTCTAATTATAATTCAAATTGCTTGCACTAGATGCATTGATTTCAGTTGAGGTTATTTCTAATGGTATATGATTGCTTGCACTAAATGCGTTGATTTAAGTGTAGATGGTGATTTCTACTCCTATTTGATTTCTTGCACTAAATGCATTGATTTCCATGCAGGTGTTGGTTTCTAATCATATAATCTTACTTGAACTAGATGCATTGATTTGAGTGTAAATGATGATTTCTAATCCTATTTGATTTCTTGCATTAGATGCATTGTTTTTAGTGTAAAAGTAGTTTTCTAATCTCATTTTATTTCCTCCATTAGATGCATTGATTTCAGTGTAAATGTTGAATTATGACTTGATGTAAGTGTATGTATGATGGTGCATTAATTTTAGGGTATTGGATTAAAAATGTGCATTGATTTTAGTATAAGCACAAAAAATTATTAACAATGTACATTGATTTATGTGTTATAGTAATTCAACCTATTAATATTGGAGATCAAGGGAGATAAGGTATGATATTTACTACAACAACTCGAGCTAAAGATTTAAATGGTTTAAAATATGAAAATATGACAAATCTAACAAGGGTGACAATAAGAATAGTAAAAAAAATAGTTCGAGATTGATCACAATGAAGACTATTTGTAATAAAAACATTCTTATTGTTCACATTTTCTATCATTGAACGCTATTATTGTCAATTTGTATTTCATATTTTTTCATCATTAGAGTTATTAACAATATTTAACTAAGAAAAATTAAAATTAAAATGAAGAGTTTAATATTAGACATATTTAGCATATTTAAAATTATTATATTAATATTAGATATATTTCCATATTGTTGATAAAATAATTCATATCTTTGATAGATTTTCCTTGGCCACACACGACTGAAACTATCCCAGGTCCATCTTAACTCCAGATCTATCAAGCACTGAGAGGGATCAAATCTATTTAGGTTCAAACCTTTCCTCAAGTTTTTCACTCAAAAAAAAGATTTGCACCTCGAGAGATTTGACCTTTCTGTGCTTCATAGATCTAGAGTTAATATGGATCTAATATGGTTATATAAAAAAGTATTTACATTTTATTTTTTGTGTCTCCTAATAGTCCATTATTCATCTTACTATGTCTATAAGGTAATAATGTGATTTAAGAGAAACCAAAATTACAACAGCTGCTTATACTTTATTCTCTTAATATAATTTCCAGCAAGAACATAGTGACCATCGTCAAACTATGAAACTGTGAACCTCCTCGTCCCAAAGAAAACAAAACCAGAAAGATCGACTATTTTATGTCTATCTAAGAGTAAAATTTGTACCTAGATCGATAAAGACCATTACCTTGAAGCAGATAAAAAGCCCTCATACATATATCTCCGTGAAATCATCCATGATTATAGCATATAACAATTTAAATGAATATTCTCAATTCCTAAATTAATTAATTTAGGGCATGAAGAGATCTATTAGTATAGACATAATCTGATTGATTTGACATTATACAAAATTTTCTTATAGTTGGTATTGCAACAATGCAACAGTTAAATTATTCATATATGCAAATGTATAACCTATACATCGGGTATGGTGTTTAGATTACATCGGGTATGATGTTTAGATTCCAAAGGGATTGAACTTTGATATGAAAGGTTAATTAATGCGACCCACTATTGAAGTAGACCAAAACCAATTTGTTCCTTTCAATGAACAATACAATTTTTTATTTATTCCTGGAATGTAAGCCCCCATTCTATAATGAGAAACTAATGCAGTAGAACAATATGCAAAAGATAATACACCATGAAACATACTCCATGATGAACTATTTATTGCAAACATGAAATCTGTGAAAATTTTGAAATCATGATAACATCATATTATTATTTCGAAACATGAAAATTGTTTTAAATAATTGTGTGAGAAACTTGCGAAAGTGGCATCCATGAATACACAAAGGCATAGTCGAATCAACTTTGGGATTGGGATTCTTGCAATATCATTCGTTGCTTATGTGATATTCTTGGTCGTCTAGGTGTAATGCACAACAGAGCTTTCCGTTCAATGGTTTCAATCCTCAATCCATCTATAATAAGTTTATGTTAAAATATGTAATTAACTCTGGCATGAAGAGTTAGACAATAAATTAAGTAAACTTTGAGTTGTTTGATAGATAAATTTGGTGAGTGAGTTAGAGATTCATCTAAGTGATCATTGAGAAATTCAAGTTATGTGATAGATGATTTTGGTAAGTGTGTGCATTTCAAACGAGTTAGGATAAATAACCTTTGTCGAGTTCATTGTATTTAGCAAGGGAGTAAGAGAGAGTGATTAGATATTAATAGAGGAGCTACAACACCTGTGTGTTTCGTGTGTGAATTATTTTTGTGATTTGTACCTTTACTCTTCTGCGTTTCCAACAAATTGGTATCAGAGCGAGGTTACAAGGAACCAGGAAAATACAGATCAACAATCATCCGTTTTTGAGAGCAGAATTTTTTTCTCTCACTTGTTTGAGCTGTAGTAGTATACGGGCCGTTATAATTCTGGTGCACTAAGAATAAAGGTGTGTTACAATGAATAAAATTACCACAATTGCTTAACACGCGAGTTCCTTTTGTTTCCGTAGTGTTAGCACACTAATGCAGTGCTATTATAAGTGGTGAGTATTAAACGCTTATACAACGCACTTCGGACACGTTAATGTGCATTAGTATTTTAAAAAGGTCCAAAGCACGCACGAAAAGTCAATACAAAGGTTTCAAACGATTTCATAATATGTTGGTTATTTGAATAATTTTGATTTCTTTTAAAAAAAGGGTCTTTTGAAAAATACGAAGGTGTATTAAAAAGGAGGTTTCCAAAGGATTTTCAAACAGATTTTTAAAAGGATTTTTTTTAATGATTTTTGAAAAGGGATTTTTTCCAACGGAATTTTGAAAAAGTTCTCTTCTTTGAATGGATTTTTATCTTAAAACGAAGTTTCTTATAAAAGATTATTTTTCTATAAAATATTTTTCATAGAATATATATATATATAATTAAAACTTAAGGTTTTATTATAATGTTATGTTTTTTGAGCTTTGCAAAGCATATCAAAGAGTAATTTAGCATTTTATTAGAAAAGATTTTTTTCCTAATGAAATATGGAAACAAGTAGCTTTCAGCCCCAACTTCCTTCTTTCACAGGGACAGATTATGATGTGTAAGACATTAAAATGGATACCACGTTAAAAGCACATGATGTTTGAGATCATGTGAAGCTTGGGTTTGCAGAACCTTAGCATGACGCAGAAGAACGAGCCCTCAATAATGCAGAGAGGGAACAATGGAAGAAAGACAAAAGGAAGAATGGACAAGCATTGATTCTTTTCCAACAGGAAGTGGAGCAAGTGGTTTTCCATAAGATAATGATCATGTCTTCAACAAAGGAAGAATGGGAAACTTTGGCAACAAGGTATCAAGGTATGAAAGAAGTCAATATTTTTAAATTACAGAATACTAGGAGATATTTTGAAAGTTTTCATATGAAGGAGACAAAGGACATTGATTCCTTCATGGATAACATCATGTATGTCATAAATCAGTTAAAAATTTATGGTGAAGAAATTAAAAATCAAACTGTGATTGAGAAATTCCTTAGATCTTTGTATAGAAAGTTTGATGTTATGGTAAGAGCCATAGAAGAAAAAAAGGATTTGGAAAAACTAACAATTGATGAGTTTATGGGATTACTTCTATTGCATGAGGAAAGGATAGATAGAAGTAAGGATTCCACTTTAGAAACTGTTTTCAAAAGTCAATTTTCTATTTCAAGAGGTCAAGGCAGAGGTCGATCGAGAGGTATAGGATGAGGTGGAAGATATGGTGGTCAGAGAGATTGTAAAGGAGAGCATGAACATGATAATGGAAGCAGTAGCAAAAGAAGCTTCAACAATAATTACAGATCTGACAAATCAAAGGTGAGATTTTATTATTGCAATAAATTTTGTCATTATGCTTGTGATTCTAGGAAGAAGATAGTTGATCAAGGAAACTAGAGAACTAATATTATTGCAAAGAATACTAACTCTGTATTCCTATAATGCAACAACATGTATGAATAGTATGATAAGGTGTGACTATTAGACAGTAGTTTCAGTAAGAACATAATAGGAAGCAATAATTTGGTTGCAAATTTGGAACTATCTTTGAAGACAGAGGTAAAGTTGGGGACTGAGAAGACTATTGTTGTAGATGGAAAAGAAGTGGTCAACATTCTGATCAAGAAGGGGGAGCCAAAGACAATCTTAGAGGTATATTACGTTCCTAGTCTCAAACATAATTTGCTAACTGTTGGTCAATTGACACAAAAAGGATACAGAGCTATCTTTCAGTGGCAAGAGTGTGTTATTTATTACAAATTTCCAAGAAAACAGTTGATATCAAAGGTGCAGATGAAAAGGAACAAACTCTTTCCTGTAATTATGAACTACAACGACCATATTAGTTCTTTTACAGTTGCATGTTCTAATGGTTACCGGTTATGGAACTTTTGCTTTGGACACTTGAGTTTTTTCAGTTTAAGATTGTTGAAGCAGAAAAATATGGTCAGAGGATTACCTCCCATTAAAGAACCTGCTAGTACTTTTGAGTGTTGCATCTTAGGAAAGAAACACCATGAAAGCTTTTGAAGGGAGTTTCATAAAGAGCAATGAAAACACTTGAGTTGGTGCATACAAACTTGTGTGGACCTATGAGGACACAGTCAATCTGTGGAAGTTGTTACTTCCTCGCTTTTATTTATGACTATAGCAGAAAGACTTGAGTTTACTTCTTGAAGCAGAAGTCTGAAATTTTTTCAAAGTTCAAGGAATTCAAAGCCTTAGTAGAGAACCAAAGTGATCGACAGACCAAGGTATTGAGGTCAAATCGTGGTGGAGAATATGATTCAAAGGCATTCCATTATTAGTGCTAACAAAATGGAATCAGAAGATAGTTTACAACCAGATACACACCACAACAGAATGGTGTAGCAGATAGAAAGGATAGAATAATCATGAACATGATAAGGATCATGTCAAAAGAAAGAAAATTGTCTAATAAGTATTGGGTAGAAGCAGTTGCATGTGTTGTTTATGTGATAAAAAAATCACCTACAAAGAGTGTGATGAAAAAAGTTCCAGAAGAAGCATGGTCAGGTATGTCATGCAACGTATCTCATCTCAGATTTTTTGGATGTGTAGCCTATGTACATGTGCCTAACAAAGTAAGAGGAAAATTGGATGATCAAAGTGAAAAATGCATATTTCTAGTTATAGTGAGTAGTCAAAAGCTTACAAATTGTATAGCCCTGTCACCAAGAAGACAATTATAAGTAGATATGTTGTGTTCAAAGAACAAGAGTCATGGAATGGGATTGTAGACAAAATAATCCATGCAAAAGAACCATTGATGGAAGAGGATGATGTAGCAGAAAAGGATCGACAAGAATCAATAGAGTAGACACCAAACAGAGTCACCCCAACAAGGACTCCAAGATTTTCAGAGCAACATGGATCTTCAAGATGATCAACAGACCAGAATTCTCCAAGCATATAATCAGGTAATGAATCAAGCAATGGTAAGAGAAATATGAGAATTATGAAAGATATTTATGATGATTTGGATGTAAGTTCAAATTTTACATTGTTGTCATTCCAACCTTTTTCATTTGAAGAAGAAAACAGAGATGAAAATTGGATGAAAACCATGAATGAATATATTTAATCTATTGAAAAGAATGATACATGGGATTTGGTTAATTTTCCAAAGGATAAAAACCTCATTGGTGTGAAGTGGCTGTACAAGACTAAGTTGAATGAGAAATGTGAAATTGACAGATTTAAAGCAACACTTGTAGAAAAAGGATTCTTGCAACAACCGGGAATAGACTTTGGAGAAACATTTTCTCAGGTAGCTTGATTGGATATTGTAAGAGTAGTTCTAATGAAAACATCTCAGAACAAGTGGATTGTATTTCGGATGGATGTCAAATCAACCTTATTTAATGGAATTCTAGAAGAAGAAATTTATGTACAGTAGCCTCCAGGTTATGAAGTTGAAGTTAAAGAAGATAAAGTTTACAGATTGAAGAAATCACTCTATGGACTGAAGAAAGCACCTAGATCATGGTATATCAAAATCGATAGTTAGATGATTAATAATGGATTTTGCAGAAGCAACATTGATCCTACCTTGTACACAAAGGTAAATGAGCATGGATAGATTTTGATTGTTTGATTATATGTTGATGACATGATTTTTACATATGACCTTGAGTTAGATGAATTTAAAGCAGCCATGACGCAAAATTTGAGATGACAAATCTTGGTCTCATGAAATATTTTCTTGGCATTGAAGTTGAGAAATCTAAAAAAGGAATTTTTATTTGCCAAAATAAATATGCTAGAGATTTGGTGAAAATATTCTGGATGGATAATTACAAACATGTACCTACACCAGTGGCAACAAGTACAAAGTTAAGTAAGTATGATTAAAGATGAGATGTCAATCCAACTCTATTCAAAAGATTGGTTGGCACCCTCATGTATTTCACAGCTACAAGACTAGATATTATGCAATGAGTGAGTTTGATTTGTAGATTTATGGATACTCTAAAATACACACATTGTATTGTAGGAAAAATAATTATGAGATACATAGCAGGAACTAGACATTGTGGCATAATGTATGCAAGCACAAAAAATAAATATTTCATCGGATATAAAGATAGTGATTTTGCAGGTATTTTGGATGATAGAAAGAGAACATCCGGTTATATGTTCCGTATTGATTCAGGTGTGATAGCATGAGAATCTAAGAAGTATCCTATTATGACACTATCATCAACAAAAGCAGAATATGTAGTAGCAGCTTCAACATCATGTCAAACAATATGGTTATGAAGAGTATTGGATGGACTCAATAAAAAACAAAAAGGATCAACAATGATATACTATAACAACACATAAGCAATTGCACTATCCAAGAATAGTGTGTTCCATCAAAGAGCAAGCATATTGATACTAGATATCATTTTATTATAGAACTTTTGAGCAATGGAGTTCACTTGAAGCCTTGTAAATCTAGTGATCAATTGGTTGATATATTTATAAAGCCCTTAGCAATATATGTGTTTGAGTTTCACAAAAGAAAAATGGGTGTTGTAAACTTAGCTGAGACATATAACAATAGGGATGTTTGAGTTGTCATTAGTTATGTTTAGTTTAACGGTCGTAATTAAGGGGGAGTGTTAAAATATGTAATTAAAGTCTCCTACATGAGGAGTTATACAATCAGTTAAGTAAGCGTTGAGTTGCGTGATAGATAAATTTGGTGAGTAAGTTAGAGAGTCAGTTAAGTGAGCATTGAGCAAGTCGAGTTATCTGATAGATGAGTTTGGTAAGTGTGTGCATGTCAAGAAAGTCACGATAAATACTCTTCGTCAAGTTCATTGTATTTAGCAGGAGAGTTAGAGAGAGTGATAGAATATTAATAGAAGAGTGACGGCTCGTGTGTGTTTGGTGTGTGAATTATTGTGTGATTTGTGCCTTTACTCTTCTATCTTTCCAACAGTCCCTTTTTCCATTGTGCGCCATTCATCAATTGACATGTGATCGAAAATAATTTTTACCTATGCATGAGCTGCGAATTGAAGGACAAGCCCGCCCAATCGCTTGTCCTTGTCCTTAGTGGGAAACCTCAATAGCATACAACCACGAGCTGAATATGGATGGAATGAGAAAGGTAATGGAATGTATGGGTAAGTGGCAGAGAATTGAGGAGTTTCTCTTCAATTCAAATAGCCTAGAAGTGTTTCAAGTCATTTTATTTTTCATATGGTCGTGGTGCAAGCTCAAAGGGAATTGTACATTCTAAGGCCTTGATCCTTATTCAAACGAAGAACATATTCCCTCTATAGCCAATCCTACCATCCATTATAATTTTAATTTTTTTTAAATGGAGGTCAATGACGATACATCCACCTGAGGGTGAAATAGGGGAGCCTTCGGCTAAAAAATGTTGGTCGAGTTGTTATGCAATGATAGTTATAACCCTATCCAAGAACTTCCAAACAACGTTAACGTAATCTCCCATGAACTATTTCAATGACGTCTTATTATATGTGTTGGGCTTGTCATTGTAACGTTCCATCATGGTTACGCTGAAGGGAAGAAATTAAACATAAGAAACCTCCTAATTTTGTGACGAATCGACTCCCCATCTCAATCTCCTTGATGAATCTTCCTTCTGTCGTATAAATATCTACACACAGTCAGTTGTGTACCAAAGCCGGTTCTTGTTGGAATAATGGAGAAATCTCCTGAATTTTCTATAACAATTTTTTTCTTTAATTGGACATAGTCGGTTGGAAGTTCATATATTTTAGGAATTTGTTGAACCACAATCTAATTCTATATATAATACTTTGTTGGTTTGGTGAATGGAAATATATGTTGTGCAGTCTCGTAAATGAGCCATTGCCTCACCAGTGAGTTGCATCCGTTCTTCAACTTTGTCTTTCTGATTTCCGTGTTGGTATTAGAGCCAGTTGAGGGTTTTTAAGCTAGAGATGAGAGTGGATAGTGTGAAAGGGAATGTTGATTTAATATCCAACCTAATGGTGGACGAGACTACTTCTGTGGATTGATTAGTGTGGAAGTTGCTTACCGGAGCATTTTTTTTACGTTCGAATCGTGTTAAGCGTTGTGAATGCTATGCGTGAACCATTGAGGCTACTTTTCCAGAGAAGCGACGAATTGAATGTTGTGAGTGAAGAGTTGGTGTAGTAACAACATGCGTATGGAATCAACTGTTCAATTGTTGTTCATTTCATAGAGGAAAGAAGCTAGTTTTGCAAACAAGTCCAAATCCCTGAATCGGTTGAAGGAAAAATTGCAAGTAAAAACTCACGAGCAACGTGTATATGAAATTAAAAAAATACCAAAAGTGTGTTGCATGTTGTGTGAAGAATGGAGATACCAGCTGAGTTCCGATGGTTTCATTTTTTAATTTTCTGTGGTGTGTATTGTTGTTAGGCAGTGCATATGCGTTTGGAGATTGGGCCCCTTAAGCCTAATTGGAAATATTTGTGGAATTCCCCCTTTTTTGTTTTACTATGTCGGGAGCGACATTGATCTCTCTAAGCAAAGTTTCATAACCCAGAGAGTTATGGGCGAGTGCAACGTATATTGAGATCACTTAGGAGAATTGTTTTTCTTTTTTTTTTTTATTTAATGCAGTGAGCTAGATAACCAAGAATTTGAGAAACATTTAAAAAGGTTCGACCACACCATTATTTTACTCTCTAGAGTGTGTTTTCACATATGAGAGCCCAAGCTTCTACTGTTGAATGTGCAGAATGCGAGAGACTCTTTATATTGGAGTGTAGAGTCGTGTGATGGTTATGGTAAAGCCAACAACATAGATATATCCTTCTTATAAGGTGTGAATGTAAAGTGCATCCATAGTTGGACCTATGGAATGATACAAAATTGCATAAATTGGTTTGACCTCATTTGAACTTTGTATTTTTTATAATAGCCAATGGATGTGTGGGCTTAAAAATTGTAAATTGATTTGAAAGATAGATTTTTTTTTGGTTAGGAGATGGCTCAGTATTCTAGGAGAATATTACCTGAATATTCTAGCAGAACCATATCTGAATGAATAAATTAACTTGGATGATTCCGATTACATGAATTGGAAATTTAATATGTAGATATTGATGGAGGGATGGAATGTTTGGTCGATAGAAAGTAGTGATGAAGTAAACTAGAGGAAGTTGTAGGAGCTATAGTCACATCAATTCAAGATTGGGAGAAGCGAGAGACTAAGGAGAAAACTTTGTTGCGAATGTTTGTAAAAGGAAATATTATACTACATATCAGAGACTACAAAACATCAAACGAGACTTGGAAAACGCTCAAAGACTTTTATGAATCAAAGAATAAAAATCAACTCTTTTCCTTGAAGATTAAGTTTATTTCCATTAAAATGGAAGAAAATGAAAACATAAGTAGTTTTATTTTAAGAATTGACGATTTTAAATATGAAGTTGGAAATGTCAGTGAAACAATATCTATCACTGACCTAGTCACCATAACCATAAATTGCATGTTAGATGAACATCAAATTTTCATTACATGTCTTGTAGCAAGGGAGAAGGCTCCCACTTTTAATAAGTTTCTAGGTATACTCATGGAAGAGGAAAAAAGGTGTAGGAATCTTAAGACTCAAAATTATGATTTGAAATTGATGGAAAAAGGGAAACTACCTTTCAAAAGGAAGCCTTGGGATGGTAATAAAGGAGGAAGGTCATCATTTGGTAAGCCACCATTTAAAAAATCACAACCATGTATGACACCTAGAAAGGTCGATATTAAATGTCATTATTATGGCAAGTTTGGATAGTACTTTGGAGATTGCATGAAAAGGAAATACCATGATTCCAAAAATAGAAATAAGAGGTGCACTAGTAATTTTTTTGGTAGAGGAGAAACAATGAATGGTAGAATGCAAAAATTTAAACTATTTGTTGCAGATGTTGCACTCTCTACTAAAATAGATGATCCAAATACTTGGTTTTTTTATTTTAGAGCCTCCATCCATATGTCCTATAATAGGCATTGGTTTGAGAACTTTCTTGAAACTAAAAGTGTTACAAATATATATCTAAGAGATTATCGTGCAAATGAAATCAAAGGGTATGGTGATGTGCCAGTTACATTACCTAATGTTCATCTTAAACTAATCCACAATGTGATGTACGTGCCTAGTATTAAGAAGAATGTAATCTTAGTCTCTACTATAACTGACCATTGCTTGAAGGTTGAATTTGTAAATTTACATTATCTAGTGAAAGATATGCATGATAACTTCAAGGTTATTCCAATAGGAGTTAGAATCAGAGGCTTGCTGTAACAACCCCAATTTTAACATGCAATTAACTATATCACATAAACAATGAATATTCAACCCAAAAACTGTTTAACTAATCATCATAGAATTTTTCGAAACATGATCCAGACGACGTACCTGTAATGGCGCTTTTCCTTACTTGAGACTCCAAGGTTGAACGCTATCTGAATCCTACTGACCGCAAGAAAGTTTTGGGGACAACTCTCCACCCAACCGTAGGCTCAGCTGTATGTAATCTTTCCACAGCCGGCCACCCTCGATCCCTCAATCAACGTACTACTACCAGGGTATCCTTTGCCTCACCATACCTTTCCCTCCAGAGAATGGATGAAAGAATGAATCCTTGAATCTTCCTCAATGTCTATTAAATAGACCAAACCATGGAATGGGAACCACATGCACACATTCATTGTGTCAACATGCAACTTAAGTTTTACTTAATTTAGTGTTCTCTTACTTTTTGTTAGCTTTACATAATTTAGTGTTCTCTTAGTTTAACTTTATTTCTATTAGTTTCTTAGTTTATGTCTTTGTTAATTTATTACTTTTGTTAATTAATTCTTTCTTTAACTTTACTTATTGTTTATTGTTTTAGGACTCTAGTTTATTATTTACTATTTTATTTAGAACATCAGTTATTGTTTAATGTTTTATTTATTATTTATTTATTATTATCTTGACTATTTATTTATTTAATTATTGATTAAATTGTATAATATTATTTATATATTATTTATTATTTTATAATTATTATGGGACATTACATACTCCCCCTCTTCAAGGAACTTCGTCTCGAAGTTAAGTATTTAATTTAATTATATTATATTATTTATTACTTCATGTGTGACCAACATCCTCTGCTAAACTAGTGTAACCAAAAAGCATTGAAAGTTCATCATAGAGCTCAGGAATCTCAAGGAATATTTTCCTTTTTCCCACTTTCGGAACAAGGCATAAGCCTCCCCAGTCTGTCCCTAGCCAAGGCTAGCCCCAAGGCTCGTGCCCGACTCAAAGCTCATCTGCCCCAAGGCAGGCATCTGGTCCTAGTACTCAATGACTTCAGGCATCTCGCAAGGCTAGCCCACTCCCTCCATAGCTCCTTAAGGTGCACAACCCCAGGCATCGAAGTCTTACACCCACTTCTAGACTTCGACATTCCCATCCAATGCCAAGAACTTGGCCTACAATATCAAGCCCTTTGCCTCCTCAAGATTGTCCCATAGCCCTTCAAGAGCTATCCATCAAGAGATATACAAGATAAATGAACCACTGACATATGTAGTGTTGATTGAGTTTGTCCCCAGCCCATATGGTGTTACATTTTCTCCCTCGTAGGTATGGGCTCCCACGAGATCATCAAATAAACTGGCCCTCTCGGCCCATTTGTGGATTTACTGCCAATCATGACATCTCAACATGCATCCAATGCATTAGTTATAATCATAAAATCATAGAAAACACCATGCTTCACATCATGAAATACCATCATGAGTTATAACATCAACATATATGAATCATGACATCACATAATAAATGAAAAAAAATGCCAATATACATCATATCATAACATCATGATCCATCATTAGCATAAAAAATCATAACAATTAAATAATAAGCACCACATATGCATCATCCACCTCTCATCACAACTATATCCATTTACCACATACCATCACATCATGAAACATCTGAATGCGAGAATCATCTCAATACACTATAAGCATTCTTATCACAATTCATCAGAAAAATCAAATTCATTCACTTATTTAAACAATAAATACCAACTATGAGATGATATTATTTAACATCCCTCTAGGATCCAAGCTATCTTACCAATACTATTAGTGTCACTTTTTTTCATCAAGATTCCAATTACTTTTCAATAATCGTTTCCCCTTCCTTTAACTAAGAATTTAACAATTTACATAGTAGGTATATTCATTTAAGTACATTGTTGACTCATCTTGAGTTTTAACTTCTAGTTATGTATTCTTACCTCCCAATGAAATTTAGTGAAATTCATCGTTAATATATTATTGCTGGTACAATTATTCTTAAATCATCAACACCAAAGTTAAAATTCCATGGTCACTATTCATATTTTTTTATTTTTCATTATATTATCATTCTACTCATTGACATACAGACATTAGGTCATCATTGATTAAGTCTTTTGTCAAAATTAATCTCTAGTGGTTTATCCATCAACTACTAATCATCATTTTTCGCCTTCAGAAGATTTCCTTATTATGTTTCTTTGTCAATACCCCTTTGATCTATTTTATCATAGGTGCACCATTCCCAAGGATTATTCCTCTTCAATTATGTTTGAAAACACTATACTTGATTTACGTTTGAATCATGGAACCACTACTACCATTATCATCCACCAAAAGGTTTCATACGCTTGGTAATTTCTTCCATTTTTCATGTATAAACTTGATAAACTCTTCTAGAAAAAGCCTTAGTGTATTATCTATATAGTCATGAAACAATGAGTGCAAATGAGTCAAGTAAATCCTCTTTTAGTTGATTCTCACTTCTTTTGTCAATTTATGCATAATCATTCTCAAGGTTTTGTTATAGAATTTTCATTGACTTGTCCTCTTACACTTCATGCCAAGATTTTTCTCATTAATCTTCATATTCTATTTCCTTTTCCAAAGGTAGATAGTTGTTATGAGTCTTGAATATTTAACCATTAACTATTCCTTCATTTTCTCATTTCTCACCAATTATAAGTACTCGTAACTACATATCTAGATACTTAAAAATAGCATAGATCATCATTATGACCATTACTAATAATATTTAGTCATCTTTTATGCTACTCAGCCCACTCATCAATATCCTTAATAGATTTTTTCGTTTGAAAGAGAAACTCTTTCACTTTCTCATACTATATAAATATAATTCTTTCTTTTTTTTCTACTAATATCAATTTCTTAATATTCCATGTCTATTATCTTCGTAGATAAAAAAATTCTTCACTTTCTTGAATTTAGGAAAAATAAAACATATTATCAAGTCAATTTTAAATTTTTACCACTATTACGGATATGGCCATGCAAATAAAACATATGTTCGTCCAACTGATCAATTTTATTGAGTATTATCTATGTTTAAACTATTCCCAAAAAAAATTCCCCTCACCTTCTAGAATAAGCTACTACTAATTTTTTTCTTACACTCATTTATGAAGCATGCATGTTCATCCATTTCCCTTCATCCACAAGATAATTTTCTCAACATATATTTCTAATATGATGTGAAACTAAGAACCTTGCTTCAATTATTAAAAGCTATATATCACTTCCAATTCTAAATTCATTTAACATCATAAAAGTCATCATCTTATATCAACATCCAAGTTGTTTGTATTTTGCACCCATTATATGTTGAGAATATTTATTTTTGTTTTAATGACTCTTGTGGTATTGGTTTTATGGGTTAACCATGCATATTACAATAATTCATGTATATTAATCATCATGCAATGTAAATTGGAGATCCATAAATGCGATAAATTTCCTTAATCTTCAAGAGTTAGCTCAATTGGTTGAGTAACTTTTACTAAGTACCTCACTAGTTGGGAGGACATAGGGTAAAATCTCCTTAATGTCAACAACTCACACTAGATAACTCTTAGAAAAACTTAAAAAAACCATCACACCAATATTAGATTGAGATTTAATCTTTCCGAATGTCATCAAAACTACTTCATAATTATTTCAATACTTCATAATCCTAGATTGAAAATACATATATATTGAATTTATCACTTATGAGTGAGACTAACAATCCTCATGAAAGAAACAAAAAAATATTGACCAAAACTTAATATGTTTTAAATTAAAAAAATGATCCACCAACCCATTAGTTCCATGTTTTATAAAGTAATTATATGTCACAAGACTTCTCTTTTTTTTTCACATTTATTGACACAAAAAAACATAAAAAAAAATATTCTAAACAAAATTAATTAAAGACCAAACATATCAACTCAATTTTTATCATTAATATGTATAACGAAATCATACAATTATATATCCAAAGTCATGTTTTAAACAATAAAAAAAAAAAAAATATGATTAAAGAAAAAACAAATTGCACAATCGATTATAACATGCATATTTAAAGATTCTTAATCTAGACTTTGCTCTTTAATATAAAAAAAAATTAGTTAAAAACAACAATTTTATTAAATAAATTACATATTAAAGAATTAAAGAATTTAGTTAAAAACAACAATACAATTCAAAATAACAAAATAACATCTCTAGATTTTAGTATTGTATTATTCCACTTTAGATATATATATTAATACTTTTTACCATGATGAATACAATGTGAACCTGAACGGAAACTTAAGTTTTGCACATTAATATTTATAACAAAATCATACAATTATATATCCAAAAGACATATTATACTATTAATATGCAGAGTGAGGTTTTAAATTTTTATTCCTGATTGTATCAACATCTCTGCGAAGATTTACTTTTGTAAGCATAAAATCAAATGGTTAGTTGGGATTTACCGTAATTAAAATTAATTTAAAACACAATGAATAGTGATCTATGTTCACTTGTCAAGAAAAGGTCAAGGGTTCAATTCTGGATTATGCCCCCAATTAAAACAGAAATCCCACAGCTGTCAAAACTTTTGATTCCTCTTCCAATCTCGGTGCACTCCTATGCTACTTCAGTTACAATTTTATGGATGAATAGCTGGATATTTGGTTCTTAATTTTTTTTTTTCAATACTTTCTAGCTATTGCTCTGTCAAAATTCAGTGTAAATATCACCTCTTATTCCACATGTTTCTGAGCAAAACAATAGCAGTTTCCGCAAAAACTATGGGTGATTTGCAATTTTAAGAATGATATTAAGTTTTACATCAATTTGTCGAATAATAGAATAAATGGAAAATAATTTTTCCTCGAAACCTCATTAGACTTGCTATAAAATATGAAACACATATTTTGATCTAGTGAAAATAAAAATACTGCAAAATGCTAAAAACAAAATTTGAATTCCAATTAAGATATTCTATTGAACATTCCGATTCAGAAACTAATTCTTTAGCAAAATGTGGTGTCTTTAATGTCCCAGGAGGCTTTGGACCTAGCATGGAGCGCAGAGACGTATGCTTGCTTCGACTCATTGGGGAGTATGAAGCGTAGATGGAGATTGCGGTCAGTATGGGCGGCCATGTCTGTTTCGACTAGCACAGAGTGCTGAGAGACCTGGGTAAGAAGGGGGGGCTCTGAGAGACCTGCTATGGTTTCTGCTAGGTAAGCTTTTAGCTGGTACCCATTCTGCACAATATTTTTGTTGCCATTGGTGGCTATTGGTGAATATTTAAGCTGGAACCCATGGAGGACAAATCAATGTTGCTTATGGTGGCTATCGATGAATATTTTCTATGCTGGTACCCATTGTGAACATGATATTGTGGCTATTGGTGGCTAGGGCTGTTATAGTTATAATAGTAGGGAGGTCATGGTTTTCATGTTCAGGGGACTGGTTTTTAGTGGTGTAGTTGGATCAGCAGAGGTAAGATGTCAGCCTGTTTTTGCCAAGCTGGTACCCATTAGAATATATGGTTGTTCTGAGTTTGGTGGCCGTTGATGCATGTTTTGAGGCTGGTACCCAATGTCGACTATTTGTGCAAGTTTTTGGTGGTTAATGAAGGAGATCATTAGCTGGTACCTAATGTGAAGATTTGTTGATCGTTTTTGGTGGCTATCAATTTTGCATTTGGCTGGTACCCAAGCTGAACAAGTATATGTTGCTTATGGTGGCTGTGGGTGAACTCAGGGTGCTCCGTCTTATCCCGTTTATACTGTGATGGGGTTCATGGTGACGCGAATCCGCTTGGTGATGTCGAGATGATTAGCATTTTTTTTTGGATGCATGTGAGTCGGGGTTGTTTTTGGATGCATTGTGAGACGGTGCTCCCTCTGGTTTTAGATCTGGGGGTTTTTTTCTCTCTGGTCAGTCTTTTGGTGCCCACGGGTCACTTGACGCGCGGGATGCAGCTCACAAAGCCATAGCGAGATGTGTGGTGTTGACATCTTCGTTTTCTGCTTTGGATGAGATCGAGTTGATGTTTGATTCCCTGGATTGTGATACCGGTGTGTGGCGCGTGTTTACACTGTGCTGTCCACCATTCAAGATCTTGTTGCATCTGCTGGATCCGGAACCCTGTTTGTGATTTCTCCAACTGCTGAGGGGTCGTTGGTTTATCCGGCTAGCCGTTTCCTTTCTCCGGCTATTTTGAATTATTTTTCCGGGGAATTGGCTTTTCGAATCTCCCACTCATTCCGCCTGACATCGGCGGTGATTAGACTTAATGGCTGTTGCGGGATGTTTGTATCATTTATTGTTATTATCGTTCACCAACTCAACATAAATGACACATCTGTTTCCCTTTCTCTTTTTTGACCGGTCGCCCACTCTACTGTGACCGTTCACCTACCGTTATCTCCATCTCATCAGTGCTCAGGCATATGTCTCTCGGACTGCTGTTTTCGATCCGGGCGACTCTTATTTGGTGCTGCGACTTGCCTCTGCTATTTTCCTAAATCGGTTTTCCCGTCTTTATCTCATTTGGAGTTAAGATCGTGGCTTTTAGCTCTTCGGGCAAGCTGATTTATTGATCTCTGGACTTATGAGTCCACTGCCACTATTTCATTCTCAGAGATTCCTTGTCGCCTCTATGGATCCCGGTGTCTTTCATTGTTATGATCTCTTGATTTCTGCTACATTGGGTATTAGCAAGGACCGGGTGGCAGACGTATACACTTCTCGTCAAGACATTTCTTTTCCTTTCAATCCCGGATCTGATGAAACCGCCGGTCTTGGTAGGATGCAGTAAGCTGTCAGATCTCCGGATAGAGTTGGGGAGCCAGATCTCCCCCAATCATGGGGACCAATCTCATCTTTTTGTGGGAGCTATTTTGTTATCAGGACAGTTCATCAAGCGAGCCTGTTTAGTTGTGCAGGGGTTTTGGTATTGTCCAGGGCTGCTTTTTTTCTTCTTCAAATGGATCAAGCATAATTATCATGTGACTCGGATTCCATACGTCATGCATGCATGATGTATTTCAAGCGAGCTTGATCTGGTTTTTGCCTAGTGAGACAGCCTTTTATCAGTCATGGAGACACTATGGGTCTCCCCTTTTTGTTTGCCTTATTTCATTTCATTTATCTTTTATTTCTTTTTATTTCATGAATATGATGCTGCATATTCTCTCTCCTGGCTCTTTTCTATGTATACAGGGATGATCTCGTGGATATGTTTTATACTATCCGTTATGTTGTTGGCCATGAACATCGAATTACTTCTCCTCTGAAGTGTATTCTGGATGTATTTGGCATATGGGGTTTTCTCGCTGTTTTAAATAACAGTTTGAGATTGTATTGATGATCATGTACTGTCATATATTTCTTTTAATATATACAACGTTTTTTTCCTTCTGAAAAAAGAAGCCAGGATCTCTTTAATTAGCTTTCCTAATTTATCAATGTTTTATGTTGTCTTCTATTTTATTTTCACATGCTTAACGCTAACTTTTGGAATTTCGATAGCTGTAGTGAAATTTATGGATTTTAAACACTGATACAGTTCAAATTGAGAAATATCGATACAATTATCTTATATTTTCATCACCACGACAAAGTTAAAAATGTAGGCCCTAGGGCTTGGGGGCATAGGTTGTGTGGGATCATAATATCTCTATTTTATGAAGTTTCCTCCACAGATGTCTAGTATCCTCAAAGAGGCTCCTTCCCCAAGGCCTTTCTGCACAAGAAAGCCAGGTATCCCAAGGAAAAAATTGACGAATGGAAGAAGTCTCTGACTAAAGTTACCTCCTCCTCTGGCGGGTCCAAAGATGACACCTTCTGGATGTGTAGTTACTTTTCGTCCAGGTTTTTAGCTATTATTTAAAAGAATTAAATAATTTATAATTCGGATGCCATTCAAATCATAATAAGCAGAAGTCTGGATGCATGCAAACAAATTCTTTCAAATTAGGGCGCTGTGAAATTATTATTATTATTATTATTATTATTATGTAAATTCGATTTCTTTACTGAGGGGAATTTCTCATATTAAATTTTAACTTATAATTAAAAAAATGAAAACAAAAAAAATCTGTTTAACTTATAATTCTTTAAAAGGTTGGCTACTTGATTTTTTTTTTTCTTTTAAAGTTACAGTTCGATTTAAAAATTATTATACCATATTCTCTTAGACCTCGGCACAGGTAAGCCACGGTCGATACCCACTGCAATTTGTATGTTCGAGCGAGGGGTTCCGAAGGTCATTAGTGGTGGGGGATGAGGGATTGGGATAGGGCTTTGAATAAAATCTGAGGGGGTGGAGACCTCTCGGATGCTCTTAACTTTCCCTCTTCGTGCAAAGATACCATGCAAGAGCGGTTCTTCTGTGATGAAATTTTAATGATTTAAATTATTAAAATTTGCTTATCTTATTTAACTAAATTGCATGCTTCTAATATATATATATATATATATATATATATATATATATATATATATATATATATATATATGGTTTAACAATGCATACATATATATTAAAAATGTATTTTTCTTATTTAATATATATATATATATATAAGAAATATGCATGCATATATATTATTTAAAAGAAAGATGTATACAAAAAGCATGTAAGATTTATAAAATTTCTTTTAATTTAAAATTTTAATCCTAAATTTAAGAAAAACCATGTATATAATTACACAAAAAAATTTCTCAAATTTATATTTAATAATAAAGTTTATTATTTTAAATTTATAATTATTACAGTACCAAACATCAGTCCTTTGCTCATTTTTACAATCAACGTCAAGTTTTATTTTTTTTATTTTTTACCTAGAGGTCACCTAAAGTTGAAACCTGGCTCCGATACAATATGTAACAACCCCAATTTTAACACGCAATTAATTATATCACATAAAAAATGAATAATCAACCCCAAAATTGCTTAACTAATCATCATGGAATTTTCAGAAACATGAGCCAGATGACTTACCTATAATGGCGCTTTTCCTTACTTGAGACTCCAAGGTTGAACGCTATCTGAATCTTGCTGACCACAACAAAATTTTGGAGACAACTCTCCACCCAACCGTAGGCTCAGCTGTATGTGATCTTTCCACAGCTGGCCACCCCCGAGCCCTAATTCAACGTACTACTTCCAAGGTATCCTTTGCCTCACCATACCTTTCCCACCAGAGAATGGATGAAAGAATGAATCCTTGAATTTTCCTCAATGTCTATTAAATAGACCAAACCATGGAATGGGAACCACATGCACACATTCACTGTGTCAACATGCAACTTAAGTTTTATTTAATTTAGTGTTCTCTTACTTTTGTTAGCTTTACTTAATTTAATGTTCTCTTAGTTTAACTTTCTTTCTATTAGTTTCTTAATTTAACTCTTTGTTAATTTATTACTTTTGTTAATTAATTCTTTCTTTAACTTTACTTATTGTTTATTGTTTTAGGACTCTAGTTTATTATTTACTATTTTATTTAGAACTCCAGTTATTGTTTAATGTTTTATTTATTATTCTCTTGACTATTTATTTATTTACTTATTTATTAAATTATATTATATTATTTATATATTATTTATTATTTTATAATTATTATGGGACATTACATTTTCATAAGCTCAATGTGACGACTAAAATTCATCAAGCATTTCAATCCATTACAATGGCAATATAAAATCTTTGGCATCAAAGGTATGAAGCGCTTCCAATACTCAAGAATGAATCATTAGGGGAATTTTGTGGTCTAAAATGGGCCTCCTAAGGAAATTATAAAATAATAGTGGAAATAATAAAATAAGATTTGATTACATCATCAAATTTTAGAGGGAAAAAAGAAAAAACTACTTTTTCAACTCATATTTTCAACTTATCTCTGAAATTTTTTACTCAAATTTCGAGTGGGATTACTTTTTGGATGCAAAATGTAATCATAATTTCGATGGATCATGCTACACAAAAAATGAAAAATACATGAAAAACGTGATTTCAATCACGTTTTTTCATGTATTTCTCATTTTTCATGCAACAAGGTCCATCGAAAGTATGCAACATGGGTACTCCTTGGATGAGGAATTAAATTTTGCATCCAACACATACTCCTGCTCGAAATTTGAGTAAACAATTTTGGAGATAAGTTGAAAATATGGGTTGAAAAAGTATTTTTATTATTTTATTAATTTTTAATATTTTTTACCCTTTTAGTTAAAAAATGGTGAATCATCCTCTATGGTTGACATGATCATATTGAATCCTATTTGCTCTTATAAAGTTTATTTTGGTTGTACATTTTTCTTAAGAGGCCCATTTTAGACCTCAAAATTCCCCTAATGATTCTGTATGTGAAAGGTGTGCATTAGGGAAGATGCACATAGAAGAGTACCCTACTCATATAGATAAAAGGAAAAGGGATGTTATAGAACTTGTGCATGTAGATGTATGTGGTCTTATGCATATTAAATCATTAGGTGGAGTATATTACTTCTTGATGTTTATTGATGATTGTATGAAATATACATGGGTATATTTCATGAGAATGAAGAGTAATGTATTTGAATATTTCAAGGAGTTCAAAACTATGGGTGCAAAGAAAACAGGAAAATATATCAAGATCCTTCCATCAGATTAAGGGGGGATAATATTTTTCAAATTAATTGATCGAGTGCTACAAATTCCATGGAATTGTACAACAATAAACAATATCATATAATCCACATCATAATGAATAGCTAAAAGAAAGAACAAAACCCTGGTCGAATGTGCAAGGAGGATGTTAAAAGGTAAAAGTATTACCAATTTTGTTTTGTGTTAAAGTTCCTAATATTTTTGTTTACTTGAAAAATAGAAGTCCAACTAAAATTTTAGATCATAAGGCTCATTTGGAGGCATTTTATGGTTATAAACTAGAATTAAGCCATATGGAGATCTTGGGTAGCAAACAATTCTCTCATATTCCGAAATAAGACAAGAGGAAACTTGATGTGAAAGTTATCAAGTGTATCTTCATAGGTTCTTGTTCTGGTCATTACTATTATAACTTGTTTGATCCCTACACGTATAAAATCGTTGCAAGTACAAATGCATTATTTCACGAGCTTGCAGATGAAGGATATAAGAAAGACAACTATGATGCATTACATATCCCCTATCAGTATGTGAAGTCAAAAAGGAAGTGGACGATGAGAAGGAATAGTAAGAGGGGGAAGAATCCAATGAATTGGACACCTCTAGCATCCACAACACACCAACAAGAAGAGATGATTCACCGTGAAGCAAGAGAAGAGATGAAATTAGCGAAGTGCCAAGAAGGTCATCACATCAAATTGAACCACCATTAAGATATAAAGATTATGCCTTAATGACTAAAGCTATGAATGTCATACACCCTTTGAATTTTAAAGAAGCCAATGAACATAAAAGTGGAGAGATGTAATGAAGGAAGAATATGAGTTTATAAGGAAGAATGATAATTGAGAAATGATTGAATCACCTATAAATAAGGTACCTATACGATCCTAATGGTTGCTCAAACCTAAATTTAAAGTTGATGTATGATCTGGATTTATGTAGGAACACAAAAGAATACATATATAACTAGAAATAAAAATATGCAGCGGAAATAACACTTCATTTCATTAATATCAAAGAAATTTGCTTAAAAACATAATGCAAATAAACTAGCTAGGGCACTGGTAGCTTATCTCTGAGAAGATATGTGGCGGCTACAGGCCTCTGAACTGTGTTACAATGAGGCTCAAGGGCCTATTTATTATTTAGAAACAATGGAGAACTCTAAACATCCAAAAGCCTAACCCTAGGAGATGAAACGCCAAAACTGTGGGCCCCGTTTGGGTAAATTGGTGTTTCAACATCCTAGGGACGTAACTATGGCATAGTATCTCCGTTTGAGGCACGTGATACATCATTCGAAATATCTATCCGAGGACTACAATTGTCGCTGCGAATATTGCTTTCGTAATGGAATCATATTTGCTGAGGCGCGATGCCCAAAAAATGTCGTTTAGGGCCTCAAAACGGCTCTAGAAGTTTAGGACCCGAAAAAATGCTAAAAATAGTAAGTTGTGCTGAAACTCAAAAATTGAAAGAGACAATAGTGGGGCCCCAAGTGGAATAGGCGGGTGGCCACCAATATCCGCCTGGATCAATGTAAGTATAGATAGATATAAGGCCAAGTTAGTTGCAAAAGGATACTCACACAAAGAGGAAATTTATTATGAAGAAGTTTTTTCACCTATAGCTAAGTTAAATACAATTAGATGGAATATTGTTTTAGATACATAAAATAAATGGAACTACTTCAACTAGATGTTAAGTCTACCTTCATGAATGGTGAACTAAAACAAGAAGCATATCTTATTAAGCTAGAAGGGTTTGTTAAAAGGGGTCAAGATCATTTTGTTTGTAAGTTAAAAAAAAACATTAGATGGATTGAAACAAGCACCAAGATCATGGTATGTGAATATGGATCCTTTATTTCTTTAGAAAGGTTTTATGAAAAGAAAAAGGAACCCTAATCTGTATATCAAGTCAAATGAAAATGGGTGTGTTGTTACATGATTTCTCTATATTTTGATGATGTTATTATAACAGATAATGCTTCTAAGTTAAGTGAGGAAGTTAAAGGTTAAATGTAATGGGAATTTGAAATAGAAGACCTTGGTGAATTTCACTATTAGTTAAGGCTTGAGATATGGAGAGAAGGTGGACAACAATTGGTTACACAAAGAAAAAATACTAGGGAGTTACTGAAAAGATTTGAAATGGAGCATTGCAGAGAATTATCAATCCTACTAGAAAAAAATGATAAACTATGCAATAATAATGGGACAAAGGAGGTGGATGGTACATTTTATCATTATTTGGTGAAAATTTTAAACTATCTCACTACAACCAAGCCAAATTTAGCATATTGAGTTAGCATTCTAAGTCAGTTCATGGCCAAAGCTCTTGAAAATAATTGGAGATCAGCTAAGAGAGTTATTCGATATCTAAAAGGAACAATTAATTTTGGTATTAAATATAATGATGACTTTGAAGTTGAGTTGGCAAGCTTTTAAGATTCAAATTGGGTCAGAAATCCTGATGATAAAAAATCAAATACATGTTATTCACTATCCGTGGATTTGTTATTGTGGCTTGGAACAATAAGAAATAGCCAATTGTTGCTTTGTCATCCACTGAAGTTGAGTACAAAGCTTTATACAATACTACGTATGAAGCAATTTAGCTAAGGGGAATTCTTGAAGATGGAGGAGAAGTGAAAATATCACCAAGCATTATTAAGTGTCACAATCAAAGGACCATCAAGATAGCCAAAAATCTTATGTACCACGCAAAATGAAAACATATGGAGAGACATTATCATTTTATTAGGGAAAAGATGCAGTCAAGGGAAATTTATTTACTCTAATCTAATACTAATGAAAATGTGGCTCACATCTTTACAAAGCCTCTTGGACACGTAAAATTTGAAATATGTAGGAATCAGTTGGGTGTGGCAGAAACCACATTTCTTCATTAAGTGAGAGTGTTGGAATAATGGAAAAATCTCTACAAGATTCTCCTATAATTAGATCTTGTTATGTGTTGTTAGAATTGTTTTCCTTGATTAGAATAAATTGGTTGGCAATTCCTATATCCTAGGAATCTGTTGAACCATAATCTAATCCTATATATGTAATAATTTGTTGGCATGGTGAATGGAAGTGTGTGTTGTGGTGTAGTGATGCAGGGGAATTAGACACTAGCCAGCAATGTAGTAGGTTTTGTCCACATGTTGTGGCTAGGAGGGTTTGAAATCACCTAAATTGTAATAGCTCGGTCTCAATACCTCAGCTGATTGTATCATTTAGATTAGTTAGAGTTGTAGAAGTCGAATAGTTCAGTTAGTCCATCTGTCATGTTTCAGTTAGTTGAATTATTGTAATTAGGCTTTTGATTTCCTAAAACGGTCCTCACAGAGGAACCGAAGGGACGCATTGTAATGTATATAATTTGTATTCCTCGGATGTATAGAGGGAGGAAGAGAGGAGGAAAAAAGAGAGATTTCTGTAATAGAAACGCTGTGTGTTAACAATTGTTTCTAGTTAAATGATTTCAATGCTCACTGGCCATTGAATTGTCTCGAACCCTTAACCGTGAAGAAATTGTTTAATTGTGAGGTGATTTTACACTGGTTTTGTGTGGAATCGTTGAATGTGGTGGTTGTATAATTCCGCATTTCTCTGTCTATTGGTTCCCCTGAATAGTTTGGATAAACTCTGCGAATTAAATTCCAACGCAGTCCTCTCTCTGTATTACTATGAAATTCCCCTCCAAACTATCGGACCAATTCTATTGAAATAAACCCGAGTTGTGAACCTGAGTTAAGACATACAAAGGATAATACAAACCCTGACATGAACCTTGGTTAATCACTGTACGAAAAACCACGAGTGGATTAGCAAACCCGGGTTGCCCATATCACACCGCTTTTCTGGATCAAGCGGTTTTCTCCAATCGTGAGCGATTCCATAGAGCCTTCGACACGTGGCTAGGACGAAAGACAAAAAACCGCTTTTCCCTCACACCATTGCACGTTAAAGTTTGTATAAGGAAGCCGAGTGATATCGCCGGACACTGTCGATCTGGAGGGATGCCATCGGACGGTGGATGTGGTCGGGAGATGATCGAACGATAATCTAAGGTACGGGCGTTCATTTGATTGGGCTATTGGTCATGGAGGTGGGGCCTGGAACATATTAAGTGCAAAGGGTTGTAACCTTAGTTCTAAGGTTCGGTGGTAAAATAAAAGTTCAGAATATATTTAACTTTACCATATAGTTAAATCCGAGTTGGTGCCTGCTTTATATCGGAATTATCGCAGAGTTATAAGGGCTGATATAGTTGGATTTTCTAAAGTTTCTGAATGTATTTATTTATCAATTTTCTCTAAAATTGATAAATAAAAATCCCAAGAAAAAGAAATAAGACCACGTGGAGGTGAGTGAGGTGTGTGAAGTTGTTGGCAAAGCCACGAAGAGATACGACTCTGTGGGGGGGTAGAGCTTTCATTTTTTATTTAACGCCGTCATTTGTGGTATCAAAGCATTGTTTCTGAGTTGTTTATGAGTGTCGACATGGCAATCCGAGTTGGTAGAGTCTTGTCGAAGGAGACTGTTGCCAACGCGGTGTTGGGGATGTTGCGGAGAGGGTCGAGGCCAGAATGGATGCCATGGAGTGAAGACAACCCAGAGATCCTGAAGACATCAGTGAACCTGAAACAGAAGAAGCTAAAGAAAATGTTGAAATTCCTCCTGACATGAGACTCCTTAGGACTGCCCTAGGGTCTACAATTAAGCCCAGGATTGAAGTGTCGAGTTATGCAGGGGGAATGAATCCAGAGGAGCTGGTGGACTGGATAAATGAAATGAACAAGTGCTTCAATTATGAATAAATAAGCGAAGATAAAAAGGTCAAGTTTTCAGTGACAAAGCTGAAGGGACATGTTGCACTTTGGTGGGATGGAGTGCAGGCAGAGAGGAGGAGATTTGGCAAGCAACCTATCAAGAGCTGGACCAAAATGATGGCTAAATTAAAAGGTAAATTATTTCCTAGTGATTACCAACTGACAATTTGTAGGAAAATGCAAAACCTGAGACAGAGGTTGCTGGCAGTAAAGGAATACACAGAGGAATTCTATAGAGTAAGCATAAGAGTTGGGAAATTTCAGGACACACCAGAGAAGACTGCCAAATATGTGAATGGTCTCAAGCTAGAGATCCAAGATGAGATTAGTCTTCTGTCTCCCAAGAGAGTAGAAGAGGCCTACCAGATGGCCTTCGAAAGCGGAGGAGAAACTCTGAGGGGTGTACGCAAGAGAAGTGCTTTCAAAATTTGGAAAGGGAAGCCGAGGAGTGGTAGAAGCCTGCTACACCCGGGGGGATGGAGCTAATAGTAGCTCACCTCGAAAGGATCTACGAGAGGATAATGCAAGGGGGAGGAAGGGTTCTTACGAGAGGAAAACGAAGAGGAGGTAGAGACGAGAGGCAAAGGTAGAGAGTTCGAGGGTGTTATAGATGTCATCAAGTGGGACATAAGCACTATGAGTGTCCAGAGAATGTGGGTGCTGGTCCAAGAAATGCTGTTGTTGCCCATGCTGGAGAAGAGGCAGAAATTGAAGAAGAAATCCTACCAGAGAGGGGAGAGTCCTTGGTGGTGAACAAGGTCCTGTTGAAAAAAGCTAAAGAGGCCACTGAGCCTGCCCAAAGGAAGACTTTGTTTAGGAGCATATGCACAGTCCAAGGGAAATGCTGCCAACTAGTCATTGATAGTGGCAGCACAGACAATCTGGTTTCCACTGAGGTGATAGAGAAGTTTAAGTTGAAGACCAGGGATCATCCAACTCCCTACGGGGTGTCCTGGCTGCATAAAGGGCACCAGCTGGTTGTAAAAGAACAGTGTGAGATAGAGCTGCAAATGGGAAAATATAAAGATAAGTTTCTGTGTGATGTAATTCCCATGGATGTGTGTCACATACTACTGGGTATACTTTTTAGCGGGTTAGCGGTCCCGATGGTGCATAGTGGCAAGAAAGAACACGGATTCTTTGAGGATGGGGTACATCATGCATTGATACCCTTGGAAGAAGGAGAGCTACCATCCGAAGGTGATTGATCCAAGGAGGACATGTCTTTGAGCGAAGGAATATCTGCAGCAAATAGAAGAAGAAGAGGTAAGTTTTGCTTTAGTTTGCAAACCTAAGGTAGTTCTTACTTCTACAAAGATTTCTGATTTGCCAGTAGAAATCCAAGAGATGTTAGACAATTATTGTGACATTATTGTGGATGATTTACCTGATGAGCTGCCACCTGTGAGAAAGATCAACCATTAGATAGATTTTATCCCTGGTTCAAATCTGCCAAATAAGGCAGCCTACAGAATGACTCCCACAGAAAATGAGGAAATCAGGAGACAAGTACAGGAATTGGTGGACAAGGGGTTGATCAGAGAAAGTTTGAGTCCATGTGCAGTACCAGCAGTATTGAGCCCAAAGAAAGATGGAGGCTGGAGAATGTGTACTGATTCCAGAGCAATCAATAAGATCACAATCAGGTACAGATTCCCTTTGCCTAGAGTTGAGGATTTGATGGACAGTTTGAGTGGTGCTAAATATTTTTCAAAGATAGATTTGAAAAGTGGATACCATCAGATTAGAATAAGAGAGGGTGATGAGTGGAAAACTGCCTTTAAAACAAATGAAGGATTATATGAATGGATGGTAATGCCTTTTGGGTTGTCAAATGCACCTAGCACTTTTATGAGGCTTATGAATGAAGTATTGAAAGAATTCATTGGTAAATTTGTGATAGTGTATCTGGATGATATATTAGTTTTCAGCAGAACTAAAGAAGAACATTTAAGGCATCTTAATCATGTCTTGAAAAAGCTGCACCAAGAGAAACTGCTGATAAATTTAAAGAAATGCTCATTCATGAAGGAAGAGTTGGTGTATTTGGGTTTTGTTGTTTCTGCAGAAGGATTGAAGATGGACCCAAAAAAGGTTAAGGCAATTGTGGAGTGGCCTTCACCCAGGAATGTTTTTGAGGTAAGAAGTTTCCATGGACTTGCCAGTTTTTACAGAAAGTTTATAAGAAACTTCAGTAAGATTAATGCACCCATAATTGAGACAATAAAGAAGAGCAAACAACCATTTAAGTGGACTGCTGAAGCAGAAAGGAACTTTAAACTTTTGAAGCAAAAGATAACTAAGAAGCCTGTTTTGATTCTGCTTGATTTTACTAAACCATTTCAAGTAAAGTGTGATGCCAGTGGGGAGGCCATTGGAGCTGTGTTGAGTCGGGATGATAGGCATGTAGCATATTTTAGTGAGAAGCTAAATGACACTAGGAGAAAGTATTCCTCTTATGAGAAGGAATTCTATGCAATTGTTCAGGCATTGAAAAAGTGGAGACATTATTTGATGTCCAGGGAATTTGTATTATATTCTGATAATCATGCTTTGCAGTATATTGTACAGCAGCCCAAGTTGAAACATAAGCATGCCAAATGGGTTGAGTATCTCCAAGGTTTTAATTTTGTTTTGAAACATATAAGTGGCCAAGCAAATAAAGTAGATGATGCTTTGAGTAGGAGGCACATGCTTGTTCAAGAAACTAATTTTGAAGTTGTAGGGTTTGATTTTCTCAAAGAATTGTACAAAACAGATTCAGATTTTAAGGAAGCATTTGAGGCATGTTGTAACCCTATTTTAACAGATAGAAGCTAGTGGCTAGATTATTTCTTGCAGGAGGACTTACTATTCAGAAGAAACCAACTGTGTGTACCAAAATGTTCTATGAGAGAAAACTTGATCAAGGAGAAGCATAGTTGTGGACTTGCTGGACACTTTGGGACTGATAAAACCTATGACCAGCTGAGTCACTTCTATTACTGGCCCAGGATGAGAACAGAAGTGGATAATTTTGTGAAAAATTGCAAGATCTGTCAATATGCTAAAGGAAGGAGCCAGAACGCAGGATTGTACACTCCCTTGCTTATTCCAGACAGGCCTTGGGACATGGTGAGTATGGATTTTGTTCTAGGATTTCCCAAGACTTAGAGAGGGAATGATGCAGTCTTTGTTGTAGTGGACAGATTCTCCAAAATGGCACATTTTATTCCATGTTATAAAACTAGTGATGCCACCCATGTTGCCAACTTGTTTTTCAAAGAAGTTGTTAGATTGCATGGGTTGCCCAAGAGCATTGTTTCAGATAGAGACACCAGATTTGTGGGTCTCTTTTGGAGGACACTGTGGAAGAAACTTGGTACCAAACTGAGTTTCAGCTCAGCTTATCATCCCCAGACTGATGGACAAACTTAGGTAGTGAATAGGAGTCTGGGAAATTTGTTGAGAAGCCTTGCAGGAGAGCATACCAAGCAGTGGGACCATATTTTTCCCCAGGCAGAATATGCATATAATGACTCACCAAATAGGAGCACAGGGCAGAGCCCGTTCCATATTGTTTACGGAATGCACCCCAGAGGGATATCAGAGTTAAGAAACTTGGGAAGGGCAGAGCTAAGAAGTGTTGATGGTGAGGAATTTGCTTCTGAGATCCAGACCATACATGAACAAGTGAAATAGCAACTACAAGGCAGCAACATCAAATATAAAGGCAAAGCAGACTTGAGCAGAAAAGAAGTTCATTTTGAAGTAGGAGATTTGGTTTTGGCACACTTGAGAAAGGAGAGATTCCCAAAGAAGCAGTATAATAAACTAAAGTTCAAAAAGATTGGGCCATGCAAGATACTTAGAAAGTTTTCTGCAAATTCTTATGAGATTGAATTGCCACCTGATGTTGGAATATCTCCCATTTTTAATGTTGCAGATTTGTACAAGTATGAAGATGATAGTGCAGAAGAACGATCAGCAGACAAGGAACAGATTGAGTGGAAAGAACAGCTACCTCCAGCGCAACCATTGCAACCAGAGAAGATATTGGACAAAAGAGTGTTCAGGAAGACCAGAGGACAAGAGTAATTTCAGTACTTAATCAAGTGGAAGGACAAGCCAGAGGAAGATGCCACTTGGATGACTGAAGGAAGGTTGCAGAAGATAGGAAGATCAGTGGAAGAGCTCATGGACATGAGCCCATGAAGAAAATTGCCCTCAGGAGTTTGATGCAGGGGCATTAGACACTAGCCAGCAGTGTAGGAGGTTTTGTCCGCATGTTGTGGCTAGGAGGGTTCGAAATCACCTAAATTGTAACAGCTGTGTGTCAATACCTCAGCTGACTGTATCATTTAGATTAGTCAGAGTTGTAGAAGTCGAATAGTTCAGTTAGTCCATTTGTCATGTTTCAGTTAGTTGAATTATTGTAATTAGGCTTTTGATTTTCCAAAACGATCCTCACAGAGGAACCGAAGGGATACATTGTAATGTATATAATTTGTATTCCTCGGATGTATAGAGAGAGGAAGAGAGGAGGAAAAAAGAGAGATTTATGCAATAGAAACACTATGTGTTAACAATTGTTTACAGTTAAATGATTTCAATTCTCATTGGCCATCAAATTGTCTCGAACCCTTAACCATGAAGAAATTGTTTAATTGTGAGGTGATTGTACACTGGTTCTGTGTGGAATCGTTGAATGTGGTGGGTGTATAATTCCGCATTTCTCTATCTATTTTTCCCATGAATGGTTTGGATAAACTCTACGAATTAAATTCCAACGTAGTCCTCTCTCTGTATTACTATGAAACTCCCCACTGAGTGATCGGATGAACTCTATTGAAATAAACTTGAGTTGTGAACCTAAGTTAAGACATACGAAGGATAACGTAAACTCTGACGTGAACCTTGGTTAATCACTGTACACAAAACCACGAGTGGATTAGCAAACTCGGGTTGCCCATATTGCACCGTTTTTCTGGAGCAAGCGGTTTTCTCCAATCCTGAGCGATTCCATAGAGCCTTCGACACGTGGCCCAGGACGGAAGACCAAAACTGCTTTTCCCTCATGCCGAGCGATATCGGTGGACATCGTCGATCTGGAGGGATGCCATTGGATGGTGGCTGTGGTCGGGAGATGATCGAACAATAATCTAAGGTACGGGCGTTCATTTGATTGGGCTATTGGTCATGGAGGTGGGGCCCGGAACATATTAAGTGTGAAGGGTTGTAACCTTAGTTCTAAGGTTCAGTGGTAAAATACAAGTTCAGAATATATTTAACTTTACCATCTAGTTAAATCTGAGTTGGCGCCTGCTTTATATTGGAATTATCGTGGAGTTATAAGGGCTGATATAGTTGGATTTTCTAAAGTTGATGAATGTATTTATTTATCAATTTTCTCTGAAATTGATAAATAAAAATCCCAAGAAAAATAAAGAAGACCACGTGGAGGTGAACCAAGTTATTAGCAAGAGGTTGCTGGCAGAGCCACGAGAAGAGATCAGCTCTCCTTAGGGGGGCGACTTTCAGTTTTGTTGTCGTCATGCAGTCTCCCGAGTGAGAGATTTTGTCATTATGTTTTCTTTGTGTTCTACCTCCTGACATACACAGATCTTGAAACGCTTCTCCATTCCCCTATAGCTCTTGTTAACAAAAACACAAAAAAATACAAATCAAATAAGTTCTACTAACAATTACCAAAATCCATGTATTAAGATATAATGAACTAGAGTCGTATTGATAGATGTCGTCAATTGGAACATAGGAACCCCCAAGCTCTTGTTTTTGTTTCTTATCTAAAATCGTTTTCCTTATGGCTACTCAAATTCATCTTACACTGATTTCCGCCTTTGGAATACTATGTCTCCGCTTCTGCTTCTAGTACATTCACAACAAAATTCAATTAAATTATGCTCCCAATTCCTAAAACCCATTAAATTAAACATTAAATGTGCTATCATTATTTATTATATACTTAATCACCTCATTGACAAATTTATTGTTATAAAGAATTCCACCAAGTGATGTGACCATGAGTGACATTGCTTGGAAGTGTAATTCATGATCATGCATCATAACATGACCATACTCTAACTTATAGATGAAATGACCATTTCACAACATTTTTCTTTAATTTTAACTAGTCTCTCATATAATTTTTTTAAAATTTTAAATTTAAATTATATAAGCTATATAATTTTATTAATAAAAAAAAAAATTAGATTATTGAATTTATTTATATATTAAAAAATATATTTTAAATAACAAAAAATAATAACCTTACTTGGTAACTTACATAACTATTTCATCCATGTAATGATTCATAGAAACCCAATTAAAGGCATTATACATGATAGGAATCAATGAGCAAAATACTAGCGATAATTAATACAATAGCGAGCGCTAGACCCCGCTTCAGGTCATACAGTCCCTCCATAACGGGCAGCCTTCATGGCATATCCCCACCCCATTTATATGGCACTAAACGCCAGAATTTCTGACATCGAGTTTCTGGTATTTTATTCCACTTTCTATCGTTGACTACCTACTCCCTCTGATCGTCGACCCGCTATATTGTGAATTATCCAGGATTCTAAAATTTGGTGGCCCCGTCGTTAGCAATATGTGTTGTGGAACCAGTTGCAAAAAAGAATCAACCCAAAACCAAGTAGTTAACCGTTGACGGTTAAGCTTGCGAATTATGGCGTCTTTGCAAATCTGCACGTGTGAGTTGGAAATTGGAACAGGTTGCAAACAACTCCCAGCCCACATATGATAGGTGTAAAATGCCGGCCTCAGCAATTATGAACGAGCATATTCAACTAGTAACCACCAAGCATTTATTAAGGTTCTAGTAAAATTATGTCCACTTCGTCCAAACGAGATGGTTTGTGGGTCTAGTGAAATTATATTCACTTATTACAAAGTAGATGGTTTGCTTGGACGACAAGCATTCAGGATTGCACATAGGATTGCCCTTTTGAACAAGTTAAAAAATATATATATATATTAAATTGGACTTCAATGAATATCACGCCACATAGTCCTAATTCAATTATGAATATATTAGCAATAAAACCCTTTTAAATCTTTCAGGGAATATAACAAAATATAAGTATTTTAAATCTTTTTATTTTTAATAACATAAAACCCTTTTAATTATTTCAGTCTTTTTAAAATCGTACACATATGGAAACCACTTCCAAGTTTGAAGAAATAAAAACAATGATTCTTTTTGGATTTTTATATTTTTTAACAAATTAAAATTATTTTAATTAAGCTAAAATAATTTTTAAATAATACACATGGAAGCCACTTCCAATTTTGATTCAAATTTTATTTTAAATATATGATTTTGTTAAGATTTGCAATTCATTAAAATACATTATATTGTCCTCGTTCTATTGATGTAATCTATGGAGTTAATTGTATTGAGGCTCTAACATGGTTCCATTTCATGGATATTATTCAGTCAGTATTGTGTGATGCTGGCTATTCACACGATATGAATGACCAATTTTTTATTCTTTGTTGTGAGACATATGGGGGTTAATGTACATTCACCTTTTGTTAATTGATACAAATATAAGTTATTGAAGAGTTTAACAAATATAAGTTATTGAATAGTTTTGTTTCAGATTTATGGTTTTGATGTGTGGTGTTTAATATCTATGGTGAATCCTAAAAATGGATGATGGGTCTATGTAAGGTTTTTGGTTATCATCTATGTAAATCCTTTATATGTTGTAAATAATTGTGTCACCATATAATGAATGAAACCTATTCTATTATTAATTTTATGTCGAAGTTAGTTCGACAGATATATATAAAGATCTTTTGGGAAATGATTTTTCTATCTAAACCATGTGTTATGCATGAACAATGTTTGTTATAGTTACTAGGAGTAATTTATTACATCTAGTAAGTGTTATGAGTGTATGTTTGTGTAATGGGATTTTATGGAATATATGTTAACTATGTCAGGTTGGGTTGAGTTCCATTGAGACAAAACTATCTCATATTATCCTGTCTTCTTGCATAACCTTTGAAGGTTCTACAAACCAAACAACATACCTTGGGTGAGACCTTGTGTACATGTAAGCATTAATAATGTCATTATCTATGGGGTTTTTTTAATTAAATTCATGAACCTTGCATCATCCCCCCTCCCCTCCCCCACATCAAAATATGGCTATGTTACAAGGACCTAAAGGATTGTTGTAGAAAAGGGATGTGGATTCCAACCAAAGAAGAGATTGAATAATGGTTAGAACAGAAATGATAGGAGTTCGCACTAGAGAAAAATAGGAACCTACATATTACTGCAAAAGCTTGACTATGGAGATACCTATATTCTAAGTTCCACAAGAACTTCCATATGAATTTTCTCATCATTTTGTGGGAGTGGCTCAAATTCCAGGTGGAGTAACGAGGACCAAGAGCCCAAACATAACCCTATATTTGGACACTATAGTTACCATAAAGAGTAAATATTGTAAGTATTTTAGTTTTTGGAGCTATTTGTTTCTCGTTAACTATCCCGTTAGAAGGATACATAGTAGAATTTGTAGTATAGTCCACCCAATATTTCAGTGCAACCCAATGAGACTTATTTAGGGAACCACGAGGCAAATATTTGATGGCACTATAAATTTTTATTAAAATGTTGTTGTGCAACAAGGAAATAATGCCATTGGATTCTGACACTGTAAGTGGCTAAATCCCTATGTGACGCGGGGAATCGAGGGGCTAGCCTAGGGGTGGATTGAAGTAGAGAAATGATAAGGGGTGCAAAGAGTAGTGTAGATACATAAAAGTGTGTAGTAAATGAGCTCACATTTTAGAGGACGAGTCGAGTAGGATGTCAAGAAAGAGACCAATGTTGGGGGACATAGCTAATTCAATGTTGGAGGAGTAAATGTAGAGAGGGAAGAGGTCTTCCAAAAGGAAAATAAGTGCAATTAACATGGTTAGTCGAGGAGTAGTAGAGACCTTCCCATCGTTTCCAAGAGAGGGTGAGGCAAGAAGCATACTTTCACCTAGTGTAGTGGGACCAACAATGTGCATAGTTTGGGCAAGGTAAGAGAATTACCATAGAACGAGTCTTTGGCAGAAGGTTAAAAACGACGCATACCATGTAGAATTGAAGCATATATATTGGATAAGGTTCATGTCATCAAGAAGAGAGAGAGGAAGAGAGAGTAGAGAGTGGTGCAAAGGAGGAGTTCCTGCACCAGGAGTGGAAGTTAGTGCCATGGAGAAGGCTCTCCACCCAAGATAGAGGATAAGGTCTCTAAGAGGGAAGAGAAGAAGGAGAAGAATATGATATAAGTATTGATAGAGAAGGAATAGAGGACAATGAAGAACAGCTCAATGTAGAGAATCCCCTGCACCCTGTCAACCAAGCCATAGTCATCCCATGAATTGAACCAACAACCCTACACACACTATCCGAATGTGACGTAAACTATTCTATGTTTTCTAACTTTCCTTAGTCATTGGTTTTAGGACATCATAAACATTGGTTAGTGAAAGTGATGATAAGGAAGGAGAGGTAGAAGTTGAAGGAGGAGAAATAGGTGGAGGTAGAGGTATAAGATAAGTTTATAGAGTATAGGTGGCCGAAATAATTGAAGATATTTTTCTCATGACAGAGATGGTGAATTATAAATAGGTAGGTATCACACAACTAACTATGGCTAGTGTTGAATCTGTGTTAAGGCTACTATTATTCCATAAGTTGAGAACCGAAGATCTAGAAAAACATTTGTTCATGTGTGAAGCAATATAGACTGTAAAATAGATCCCATATTAAGGGACAAACATAGCTCAACTAGAGACTACATTTTCGAACCACGCGCTAGAATGGGCTATGAGAAATAAATTTGTTGCGCCCATGGAACAACCTCAAACATTGGCTAACATTAATTATGAATTATTGAAAGAACTCTAGAAGCCCAAATTAAAGTCCTAATGCATAATCAAAACCAAGTAGATTAATCAGGGTATTTTCAAGTCCATATGGGACTACAACCAATGGTTTAAAGTTTTGATGGACATAATAACATTCTAAATCCCTAACTCATAGCTTCAGGAGGGTTTTACAGTAGGGTTGTTGCTACATATTTGAATCCCAGTAACGAAGAAAAAGGTAACTTCTTGGCCTTAGGAATTAGAGATCACCACACAGCTGGAAGATACAACAACTGGTGGGTAGAGTAGCATAGGAATGGCACTAGTGTAGTCTTAGTTGGATGATTGAAAAATACAATTGCAGGACTTTGTGAAGAACAAGGAAAAAAATGAGGAGGTGTGGTGCATGATGTATACGAGGGAGGGGCACCACTGCAATGAGTACCCGATGATAACATATTATGTTGTGACAGGGGAAACGAACCCATTAACCTAAGGTAGGGAAATATGGTTTGAGATTTTTTGTGTGTAGGGGCACCTACCAAAAAACTTCCCAATGATGCAAAAGTAACTGAGCTCAATCAGGACTCCATTTTATGATTTTTTAAAATCAGTTGGGCAAGAAATTCACTCTTGTTATGCAGTAGATTTTTGTGCGAAATGACCTTTGATGTTTATCACGTATAGGAGGTAAATGGAGGTGATCAGGGTGCATAACAATATCAAGTCCAAGATTATCTCACATCAACATGAGGACAGGAACCTTTAGGGAGAGAAAGGACACAGCTACAACAGGGTGAGGAGGTTTTGGACAAGGAATAGGGTTGGAGATTTTTTTTTATTGTGGTTAAATATGACATTTGGAAAGAGATTGTTTGAATCCCTACAAAAATTGTACATATTGTAGGAAGTTTTATCACGCTATGAAACATTGATTGCAGTTACTGGCATAATTAAAAGATAAGTGCATACCAAATGTGTAGATGGTTGCAATGGAATTCGGTCAAGAATGCCCTTAAGTGTGCACAATGAACAATGGTGGGACCCAAATAGAAATGGATGTGAAAAATACACTAGATAAAACTCATTAGTGGGTATGGAAGGTTGTATATCCCCCTATGAGGTGACCTTGACAAGGAAAAGTAGACTTATATGGAGGTGACCACATGATTTTTAGAAGCAAAATTGGATGCATTGATATTAGATAGATGGTCACAGGGGAGACCCATTAATGATGCTTTGCCAATATACAATTATCCTCTGCTTGAAGTGACTCCAAGGGAGGTACGCCCCATCTATTTTTTTTTTAGTTGTTTAAATCTAATGAAAAATGAAGAGGTTATGGAGAGACTATGGTAGATGATTTATCATTGCATGTAGGAAACCCTTTCTCATTGTGTGCATGATAGGGAAGCTAATTCCATGCAAGTAACTCCAAGGATGGTAAAGAAGGTGTTGTGTAGAATATGGACCAACAAGATATTCAAGTTTAGTTCCCACATAATAGATTATGACACTAAAAGGAAAAGACCTTCTAGTGGAGGTTATAAAGGAGGTTTTTAGTGTTATAAAATTGGCAAAAAATGTCAGAAAAACATTTTCTACAAGATCTGTTTACGGTTATGGAGGTTTTGGCGGAGCTTTTAATGGAATTTCAACACAACTAAAAAACTTGGGTAGCGAGAGGTTATTACGAATGTTTTTTCATTGGTGCGCTATAAAGGTGTCAATGCACCAGTGCGTGTCATCTAGAAGGTTTCCCGGGGCGGTCGAAGGTGCATGCACCGGGCCGTCAAGGTATAAAACCACACTGGGGCGTAGTGTTGGTGATACAATGCACGAGGTCGTTCTAATTGGTCTTGGGATGTGTGCGGTGCCCATAGGTATTCTAAACGCATCGGTATGTCAAGTTATAGAAACGTACAAGTGTGCAGTATCAGATAAATGAACCATTTTTTATAATTCATATTGGTATTTGTGCAGTGCCCATAGGTCGTACAAATACCTTGGTGCATAGACTCACATAAACGCACCGGTGTGCAATATTGCACAAACACACCGAGATTTATAATTGGTATTGGTATTTTTCTGGTGCCTATAGGTCGTAGAAACGCATTCGTGCGTTGTATCATACAAACGCACCAGTGTCCAATAACTGACACACACCGGTGTTGATTTTGTATTTTTTAGAAACATCGACATGTGACTGTGCAATTATTGTGATTTTTTAAAATTCATTATTTATCAAAAGTAGACACATATTATAACAGTATTCATATTAATTAAAATTTTATTAATGCATTTGAATGTGATGTTTGGATTAATTTGTTATATCATATCATAATTATTGTGATTTTTTAAAATTCATTATTCATGAAAAGACAACAAATATCTTATAACAATATTCATACGATTTTAATTTTTTATTAGTGCATTTGAATCTGATTTTTGGATTAATTTGTTATATTGTATCATCAAATTTCACATCTCTCCAATATAATATTTAATCATCCACAAATTTAATCAGTGGTGTTACATTTCACAGTGACAATGGAGGACACAATAGAATAAATTAAAACATATTTTATTATATATATATATATATATATATATATATATATATATATATATATATATATATATATATATATATATATATATATATATATATATATATATGAATAAGAAACACTTTGTCATACAAATGGGACATTTATTGGTATCCCTTTGTCTTTCAATTGGGACATTATGTCCATTATATTAAACAAAATGTTTGATTTCATAGACAAATATTTCAAAAAATACAACGCCTTTCTTTGATATCCAAACACATTGATCATCATTCTTCGCTGGAACTGTTGTCACTGCTCGAGCTACTTCCATGACTTGGGTTATTTGGAGGAATGTTTTGTTCATAGTGTTTATTTTTTTCTTCTTCTTCACCTTCCATCTACAAACATAAAAATAAATTGTAATGAGTGTATATAAATTGGTTAGAATAATGAAAATTGAAATATTAAATAATATACATCAATGTAAATTGAAAAGAAATGACATACCATAGCAACAATTGACTCATGAACTATACACATTCTTTCAAAACCATGTAGTATGCCATCTTTCAAGATTTCATCTGTTGGCACAATTCCATACTTTGTTTCTTGCAAGTTTTATACCCCATAACAAATCATATATTTAACATACAAGATTTTTTTGTTCTATTAATTATAGACGGAGCTAAGTAAAACAAGATAGATAGATGCTTACAAATTTCACAATTAATTTCTGATATGCCAACATATACTCACAACCCATATTTAACCCAATCTCAATCAATTCGTCTGATGGTTCTTCTTTGTATGTTAGCACCTGTTTGAAGACATTCAATGATGATTTTTGTAAAACAACTTAAAAAATACAAAAATGAAATCTAGTTAAGTTGTTATAAAGAAGTAACAATTACTCACAAACTTAGAGATCAACCATTTTCTTCCTTGTCGTCCTATTTTATGTGTTGAATGGGTTCCATTTTCTTTTCTTTTCTGCAAGAAAATTCTTGAAAATTAATATTTAATGCTAAATTGTTTATTTATTGTACCTAATGATCGAAAAATTCAATGATTGCATATTACATTTGAAGCACGTTGTTGTTGAGATGACTCCCACTACAATGCAATTTTGTTCATTTCTTTGACCATCTCCTTGTACACCTTTTTTGGACATTCCTACGGCATATTTCATATATGACTCATTCTTCTTTTAAGATTTTCATAATTTTCCTGAAAATGTAACATGAAAATAAACTATTTAATTTTTATATTGATATAGGAAAATTAAATATAACAAAAGTGATATTTATAAATAATTCTAGACAAACATTTAAAGGAATATTACTTTCCCATTCCTTTTTTGTTGCTGTTGTACATTTTTTCTATTAAAAGTCTGATATGTCTCATTGACCAATTCTCTAGAAACTCTTCTTGTAGTTTAGATAAAATTTGGTTATTGGAATCATTGGATTGAATTTTGTATTGTAAGTGGAAAGAACATATATACATTCGTTCCACTAGATCCTTCAAACTTTTGTAAAATTTTTTCCCCCTTTCGTTAACCTCGAGCACTACTCTAGATGAGCTAAGGAGCAATTCATTTTCATTTGCATGTTCTTTTTTTTTTCTTAGAAAAACATTCCTTTTCTGAGTTGTTGTTCCCTTTAGAACATTAAACATATATGAATTAATATATTGTTTGTTGTGTTATCCATCATTTAAGTATATTATTAATGAAAATTAAAACAAAAAACTCATGTTGGATCGATAGTATTTTTTCAAAAAACCAGTTCATCCTTTTACAATTTTTCCATCAATCTTTTACGCTCTTCTAGTCATAGATCAGAAATAATCTTATCTAGCTTTGTCATCTTGTGGCTCTGCATGATACACAGTAAACAATACATATTAGTTAAACTCACATATAGTTCAAAAATAGTATTTTTTGTAAAGAATTTACAAATAACTTTCCTTTTTTTCTTTTCTTGATGTGTTATCAGTGTTTTTGTTACTTGATCTCTTATTGGCCATTTCTTTATTAATATGAAATCTGTACCATATCATTCATTAATATATTTCATAAATAAATTGTCAAGTTTTCATGTAAAAGAACTAAATCTCAAGGAACCGGTGTGCCATTCACGGGGTACACACCGACGTTGATGAGTAGTGGTCTTATAAACGCATCACAAAAATATTATAACATACTGTATGGTGCTTTGTGTCAACAAGGAGCACCAACGTGTTACATGTTAACCATCGCACCGATTTGCATAGACAAAATATTAAAAATCGTCCAGTGTCAGTTTTTGTAGCATAAATGCCACACGCAAACATACGACCACCATACAGTGCTCTCTATGAACTAGGAAACCCGGTGCGGTACATTATATGTTACATGGTGCACCGATTGACACAATAATTTTTTTTGCGAAACAACACAAGTGCGGTGCGCCTGCATGTTGGAGAATAATTTATTCTGACCTTATTTCATATATGGTATGGCAGTTAAAAAAACATTTTGTTTCTAATCTTTTTATCACACAGTACTTCCGCGGTGCGCTATTATAATCCAGTGCACAGGTGTGCTATGTTACTCCTCATGCACCGATTAAAAAAATTATGTTTTTGAAAAATTCACACAAGGTCCGACATGGATTGGGATCCGACTATGCAATTCGTCCCATGGGTTGGATGTCTTAGGCCTATATATAGCAATACAAACCCTATAACTATAAAATGAAAAACCCTAATTCTGAAATCATAGAAATAGGGAGAAGAAAGGGCACAAACAAAAGAATCGCGAGGTTTGGGTAAGAATGGATATATTTTTTTTTTTCTCAAAATGAAAAAAGAAATTGATTTTTTATTGCAAAAAAAGAGCTGTGAGAAAAAAGTAAAAAAAAAACAATAAAATTTAATCATGATATCATTTGAAATTATATGCTACGTGGTTTGAATCACTAGAAGGTTTGGAATTAGGTTATGCAGACAATTACTGTTCTAATGTATTTCATTGTCACGGTGCTCTGGAGCTTTGTTATACGATATGTCTCCTCCAAATACGTAGGCGAATTTGTTTGCAAAAATAGCGAAATAATGAAAAGTGTTTAGTATTTAAAGAATTGTTTTATGAAGCTAGATTTTCGAAAATATTTTGCTGCCCATTTTTCAACTTACCATTTTTTCCCTTAAATAAAATAGATTTGCACTTTTTGTTGGGTTATTCATAAGTGATCGATTACATCTTAATATCATCGCACCTATGTGAAATAACAAAAACGCATCGATGTGATGGTTGTTGTCCTTGGAAAGTAACAAAGAGAATCATTTTTAAGACACCGAAATTACTTTAAGGTATGTAAACCAAAATTTATTGTTTATTTTTCTCAAATTCAGGGAGAAAATTTCATAATTATATCAAATGGACAGTTCTTCAAAATCCATCTTGTTCCATAATATTTCTCAAATTCCATGTTAGAGTTCTCATCCATCTCAAGATGTAATATTTACTTGATTTTGTTTATATTTTCTGTTATCTATTTGAATTTATGTTTTTTTATCCATGCGATCATACATAGCTTAATTAAATTTATAATGTATACAAATTTGCAGGTTCATGATGTAGATTCAGCATCGAGTTCAGATGCAAAAAATATTCAAACACCTCCAAAACGTTCTAAGCTCTTATCAGGAGCTGCATACCACAAGGCGCATTTGGTAGATGAAAATGGACAGCTGCTTCACCTTGCCAATTGTAACAATATTGCATATTCTAGCCACAATCCTGGGAAAATGATGGTAATAATTATAATTGTTTGGTATATTGATTATTATAATTATTTCAATGTAAAATCAATTTATAATCATGAAATATTGTTAATGTGGTTACTAATTCATATCATATATTTTGTGCTAATCATGTTCAAATATTTTTTTTTAATATTAGGATTCTAGTGATGATGAGAGACCTACCTACCATCTTCCGTTGCACCCCAAGACAATGTAAAATCGAGAGAAGACTGAATTAAGAAAAAAAATCGAAGAGGAACAATACCAAGAATTGTTGAATCAACCACTGATTCAATTCCCGCTACGTCCATATTCACCAATTAGGAATGACTACAGCAATAGTAGTTCTTCACAAGCTGGCAATGGAGGAAATAAAATAGAGGTTGGTATGGATGATTACTTGAGATGTGGATGCCATCAGAACAATGTTGTTAGATGCATTCCAAAATTATGATCAGCTAGGTGATGATGCTCATATCGCTGACACCTTTTTCGAAAGCCTTAAATTTTCTTCCACCACCCCTCTCTTTGGACTTGGCGGTTTTTCAAAGTCTATCGAGTTGGGGACAACGATGTTACTATACAACTTGAAAGAAAATTTTGTCTTGTCGAATGCATGTTTCTCGGAACTTTTGAGGTAAGTTACCATAAATTACTCCCCTTGTATAAATTTGAAATATAATCAATGCACTACAATGAACATTACAAATGGTAAATTTTATGAATGTTAATAATTATATCGACATTAATCTACAGTTGTTAATATATTTTCCATGATCACCAACTATAGGTTATTTAAAGATAAGGTTCTTCCGAGTGATAATATCTTGCCCGGTAGCTGCAAAGAGACAAAGAAATTGTTGAAAATGTTGGGTGTTGAGTACATATCATATCATGCATGTCCAAATGATTGTATTCTATATATAGGAGAATATGCAGACAAAGAGATGTGTCCAAAATGTGGGCATGACAGGTATGATAAATAAAAAAGAAAGGTAAATCACGTACTGGTCCTTCTTTTAAGATATTGAGGCATATGCCTATAATCCCAAGGATTCAAAGGCTCTTTCATTGCAAAATTGAACTGTTTTCATTGTAAAAATTCACAAACACGGAAGTGAGTTTAGGGGAGTTATGAATCCCAAGCTGATTCAATAACCATAATTATATAAAGGATACATGGCTGAAGAATTGAGATGATACGAAGTCTACGATAAGCATAATACATGGATGGCATCAACCCATATTCCAAAAAGAACACCAACTATTCTGTTTGGCCTGTAGTAGTGATCAATAACAATATCCCACCATGGTTTTCCGTGAAGAATGAACATCTTATGTTGGCTCTCATAGTCCCTGGTAGAAGACAAGTAAAGAATATGGATGTCTACTTACAACCACTGGTAGATGAATTGAAGGAATTATGGGATGGGATAAATGTATACGATGTATCAAGACCCATCACAGCAGAGAGGAGTTTTACGTTGTATGGCATATGTGCTTACACGACACATGATTATCTAGGCTTAGGAGTTTTCTCTGGTAAATTACATGTTTAATTTATTGATTTGTTTATATATAATGTAACAATATTCTTTCACATATTAGTTATTTAATTCGTTGTAATATTATTTGTTCTGATCTTCATGATATTCTTTAATGTGCCATGCATATTAATTAATATATACAAATATAATCTCGCAGGTCTTGTAACAAAAGGGTATTTTGGATGTAAATGTTGTGGACCTTCTCTGAGAGCTAGATAGTCCAAGGACCTACGAAAGCCAGTGTATGATTGCTCCAGGATATTCCTACTAGAACAACACCCTTACAGAAGAGCAGCATCCGCTTTCAATGGTAAACGAGAAAGAACCCAAAGGCCTCCAATAATGATACCAGTTGAATGGCTTAGAGCATATGAGAGAGAGGAGAAGGAGTTCGCATAAATGTTCGATTCAAATGGGGAGCCTAAGTTCGATGATCCAGATTTCTTCAACTCCTATGTTGAGAAATTGTCCATTGGGATGAAAAGGAAATCTATCTTTTATGACCTCCCATATTGGGAGCATCTTAAGACTACCCACTTATTAGATCCCATGCATATATTTAAAAATGTTTCATCTTCTCTACGGAGGAACATATCATCGAAACAAAATGACACATTGGTTGTTAGGAAAGATCATATTACTTCAAAAACTAAAAAGAAACATTGTCCAAGACGATTACAAAGTACAGGATCAGAGGCAGGCTCTAGTCCCTCTAATTCATGGTATTTCAAAGAACGTGATATCTCATGGATTTAAAAAAATGATGATCTTTCTTTGGAAAAGGAATCTAAAATGGGTGTGAGGGTGCCATCTTCAAATGACTCTTCACTATGGTGCTGCTTCATTGTGGATGACCATTTTTCGGTGTTGAAATTGCATGACCATTTGAATCTTCTAAGAGTACGTATAATGCCATAAAAATGATTTTATTATTTTTATATTAAATAAATTTATCCCATGTAGGGATCATAAAACATAACTAATTTTGTATATTATTGCATGTGTTTATAACTTTGCAGTGTCATTATCCTTTATTCGTGCATGGTTGTGTGAAACATGAATTCCATCAAGACCTAGGACGTGCCATATCTAAATTATTTGCATTTTTACGTTGAATCACATCAAAGGAGATTCATGTGGCTAGCATCCCAAGGTGTTGTCAAGAGATATTTGAGATTGTTTATATGTTTGAGAAGGAACTGCCAACAAGTTTCATGGACTTGGAGGTTCATCTTCTAATCCACCTATCAGATGAGGTTGAATTAGTTGGGGTAGAGTTTCTTGTCATTGGATGTTCTTCTTAGAGTAGCACATGAAGAAATTGAAAAGGTTTAGAAAAAGGGAAAAAACCGAGGTATTCTGTAAACGGTACATATCATATGATTCTTTATATTATTCCAGTGAGTACATCAATGGGATCAAAAATAGGCAGTGTGGTGATTTTGGATGGTGAAAGGTGTAAAGAGAAAAGATAGGGGCAAAGTTGCTCCAAGCAGGTGGAAAAGTATGTTTGATAAAGAGTAAGCAACTTATAATTTTTCAAATTTACAAAAAATAATTAATATTCATGTTGAACTTCAATATAATGAATATTTTTATCTCTAAGTAATATATAATGTTGGTTTGATTTCATCAATGAATGCAGAAATTGAAGCAATCAATAAATTTGTTCTTTACAATTCTGAAGCGACACGACCATGGGTCGCATTGTATGAACAAAAGAGGATGAAATGGGATAGTGACAGGAAAGAATTTAGATGTTTGAATGGTAGAAGTGTGCCTTATCCCAATCATTTAAAATAAAATATGCCAAAAATATGCCCCAATAGTTGGGTTGGTGACCAAGTCAGAGAAAAATACGGTGCTACCGGTCGTTACCTACGTGCTGAAGAGAATGCGCTAAATGTAGGGATTGGGTATAGCAACTCGGTAATACTATTTTTAATTTATATCTAAATTTGAAACTTATAAGACATTTACATTTCATATTTTAACTGTTGGGTTATTATAAGACATATGACACTATGATTTTTTTTAACTTTTTTTGTAATAGGTGCATTTGTTCCCATCTATGTGGGCATATGGACACCATTTTTGCACAGAAAATGACGATGCTGGAAACATCACACAAGAATATGGAGTGGAAGTCGAGTTCGATCAATCTAGTCAATCTAGCCACCATGATCAAAACCTAGTACAAGGGATATTACGTTACATCGAAAAGATACAAGAGATATTTGAAGTGCGTTTCTCTTCTTTCCAATGTGTTATTTTTAGGTGCAAGTGGTGGGACACCTTTTATCTAAATAATGTAAAGGAATATTGTGATAATAGGTTGATATGTATAAACTCCCCTAGAAAGTTGTGGGAAGAAATGAGAGCCTATGTTTCCCCAGACACTAGAACTATTGCTTTTTACCTAGATGTGGTGGATAGGGATTAGTGGTTTGTATTAGGACACGACCCTAGATCAAAACATGTTTTGAAACAATAGTGTTATCATGCCATGCGAGCTGGAAGATAATGAGGGCGATCATGAGAACTGAGAGTGATATGGTACATGTGTTATTTCATCAATATTTATACTTTTTAAAATGGGTTTTTCGAAACATTATAATATGTATTTTGAATTAATTGGTAATTTTCACTACGTTAATGTTAAAATCATTATTTCACTTGATAATTTACAATTATGTTGATCTAAAAAACAATGGCGTACTGTATAAATTAGTTCTTTTTTTTGTATCTAAGATCATAATAAAATAATGATAATTCTAAAGTACATGAATTTATTTGAATTATTTTCTAAACTTTATTATGTTACAACAATTCATATTATTCTAGATTTATTATTTTACAATTATTTAAAATTGACAAATTGACAAATTTAAAATTTTTAATAAAATCATTTCACATTAATACAATTAAAATTTTCACATTAATACAATTAAAATTTTGAAATATTTCATACAACTACAATTAGAATTACTATTAGAATTAAATTAGAGTTAAATTAAAATTACAATTACAATTTTACAATTTCACATATAATTGTTAAAATTACAATTACAATGTCATAATTTTACATACCCGGCCCTAGATGTCTAACTCTAGATCTATGTACGGCTCCAAGGGATGCGTCTCTCGAGGATGCAAAACTATTTTTGAGTTCAAAAACTTGAGGAAAGGTTTTTCTCGAATTTGATCTCGCATATGATAAATCCGAAGTTAGATGGATGTGATGGATCTGAAAACGAATTCTGTTGGAGGCATCAACGTCACATTTTTTAGATTATTAAAGAATTTTTGTGTATTTTTAGATTTAAGATGGATCTACGTTGGTTTCATTCGTGTGCTTCCAAGGAAAATCTATCGAAGATATGATTAATTTTATCAATAATATGTAAATATATCAAATATTAATATAATAATTTTAAATATGCTAAATATTTCTGAGATTAACTTAGTCATTTTAATTTTAAAATTTCTTAGTTACCTCAGTTCGTTGAGATGATAAATATTGTTAATAAATATAATGATGAAAAATGATGAAATATTTTTTTTTGAAAGCAAAGTGACGATAATAGTGTTGAAAGATAGAAAATGTGAATAATAATAATGTACTCATGTTACAATCAATCTCAAACTATTTTCTTCTACTAATAACAACTGCTCCACTTATTGGTTTTGTTATGTTTTTCTGTACGATTATATGAAAAAGAAAATTAAAATCGTAAACCATTTAAATCTTTGGCTCGATATGTTGTAGTAAACATAATTTTGTCTCTCTTGGTCTCAATATTAATAGCTTAAGTTACTATAACACAAAAATCAATCTACATTGTTAATAAAATTTTGTTAACACACTGAAATCAATGCATATTGTTAATCCAATCACTTTAATATTAATGTACTGTCATATATCCAATTACATCAAATCATAAATCAACATATACATTGAAATCAATGTGTTTAATGCAAGCAATCAAATAAGATTAGAAAATAACTTCTGCATTGAAATCAATGCACCTAATACAATCAATCAAATAAGATTAGAAACCAACATCTACACTGAAATAAATGCATTTACTCAAAGCAATCAAATAGGTTTAGAAATCGCCATCTACACTGAAATCAATGCATTTAGCGCAAACAATCAAATAGTATTAGGAATAATCTGCATTGAAATCAATGCATCTAGTGAAAGCAATCAAATAGTATTAGGAATTATCACCTTTTAAATCTATGCATCTAGTGCAAGTATTCATATGTTGATGGCCTGTATTTTAAAATCAATGCATCATTTAAATAGTAAAATAGGATTATAAATCACCATCTCCACTTAAATCAATCCATCTAGTGCAAGAAATATTCTTCCCTCTCTCCACCCTCCATCCATATCTAGATCCCCATCCATCTCTTTTTTTTTTTGTCTCTATCTCGCCACCCTAAACACACACACTCTCGCACTCCATATATATCATTCTCTTTGTCAATCACCCTCTCTCCCCATCTCTCTCTTATCCCCTCTCTTCCCCTTCTCTCCCTCTCCCCCGCTAATATCTCTCTTTCCTCCTTTTGTCCTCTCTCTCTCTCTCCATCTTCCTTATCAATCTCTCTCTCTCTCTCTCTAGGAACCAACATATACACTGAAATCAATGCATTTACTCAAAGAAATCAAATAGAATTAGAAATCGCCATCTATACTGAAATCAATGCATTTAGTGCAAACAATCAAATAGGATAAGAAATCATCTACATTGAAATTAAGTTATCTACTACAAGTAATCAAATATAATTATAAATCAACATCTAAATTGAAATAAACACATTCAGTGCAAGCAATCAAATTTTATTAGAAATCACCACCTACACTGAAATCAATTCATCTAGTGCAAGTAATCAAATATCACTAGAAATAATTTTGTACACTAAAATCGATGCATATAGTGCAAATAATCAAATATGATTATAAAACACCATCTCCACTTATATCAATCCATCTAGTGTGAGAAATATTCTTCCCTCTCTCCACCCTCCATCCATATCTATATCCCCCTCCATCTCTTCTTTTCTGTCTCTCTATCTCACCCCCCTAAACACACACGCTCTCGCACTTCATATATATCAATCTCCTTGTCAATCCCCTCCTCTCCCCATCTCTCTCTTCTTCCTCTCTTCACCTTCCATCTATATCTCTATCTTCCATATCTCCCTCTCTCCCCCATTAATATCTCTCTTTCCTCCTTTTGTCCTCTCTTCCTCTCTCTCCATGTTCCTTAACACACACACTCTCTCTCTAGAAACCAACATCTACAACGAAATCAATGCATTTACTCAAAGAAATCAAATAGGATTAGAAATTGCCATCTACACTGAAATCAATGCATTTAGTGCAAACAATAAAATAGGATTAGAAATAATCTACATTGAAATCAATGCATCTAGTGCAAGCAATCAAATATAATTATAAATCGACGTCTAAATTAAAATCAACATATCCAATGCAAGCAATCAAATATTATTAGAAATCACCACCTACATTGAAATCAATGCATCTAGTGCAAGTAATCAAATATCATTAGAAATAAATATCTACACTAAAATCGATGCATCTAGTGCAAATAATCAAATAGGATTATAAATCACCATCTCCACTTAAATCAATCCATCTAGTGCAAGAAATATTCTTCCCTTTCTCCACCCTCCATCCATATCTATATCCCCATCCATCTCTTTTTTTTGTTGTCTCTATCTCACCCCCCTAAACACACACGCTCTCGCACTCCATATATATCATTCTCTTTGTCGATCACCCTCTCTCCCCATCTCTCTCTTCTTCCCTCTCTTCCCCTTCTCTCCCTCTCCCCCGCTAATATCTCTCTTTCCTCATTTTTTCCTCTCTCTCTCTCCCTCTCTCTCCATCTTCCTTATCACTCACTCACTCTCTCTCTCTCTCTCCACCTTTCTCTCTCTATTTCTTTCTTCTTACCTCTCTCCCCCTCCAAGTCCATCTCTCTTTGCCTCGCTCCACTCTCTCACGTCCTCTCTCTTCCTTTCTCTCTTTCCCTTTCTCTCCCATCTCTCTCTCTCTCTCTCTCTCTCTTCACCCACCAACTATGTGACTATATCCCTCCCTCTCTCCTTATATCTCCTTCTCCCCCTTTATCTCCACCTCTCCTTATTTGTCTCTTTATCTCAGCCCCAAACATACATGCTCTCTCTCTGTCTCTCCCTTGTCACTCCTTCTCTCTATCCACTTCTCACTCTCTATATTTCTTATTTTCTACATCTCTCCCCCTCCAAATCCATCTCTCTTATCGATCCCTCTCTCCTCCTCTCTCTCGTCCTTCCTCTCTCTCTCTCTCCCCTAAATCCATCTTTCTTCCCTGATCTCTCTCTCTCTCTCTCTCTCTCTCTCTCTTCAATACTCTCTCTTCCCCCATCACTCTCCTCCTCTCTCTCCCTTTCTCTCCCACCTCTCTCTCTCTCTCTTCCCTCCAATACTCTCTCTTCCCCCATATCTCTCTCTCTCTCTAATCCTCTCTCTTCCCCATCCCTTTCTTTATCTCTCTCTCTCTTTCCACCCCTCTCTCTCTCCTTCCTTCTTCTCTCCCTCCCTCTCTCCTTCTCACTTCTTCTCTCCTCCTTCTTTCCATACATCTTACTTTGTCTCTTTATCTCACCCCTAACCGCACACACTCTCTCCATCTCTCATATCACTCTCTCTCTCTATTTCTTCTTAGTTATGTAAACTAATGAACATAAATATTCGTAAATATAAGTAGCTTATGGGTAAATATGAAAAGTTTTGTTATACCATACATCTAGTTTATTTATATTTTTATTTATTTACCATACCATTTTTCTTTACTATGGTATTTGGCCCATAGGCTAGTTATATAATTAGATTTTTATTTATAATCCTATTTGATATATTGTTATTTATTTACCTTACCTCTTTATACCTCTTTTATATTTATTTCTTTACCATACCTCTTTATACCTATTTTATATTTATTTATTTATTTATTTATCATACCTTTTTATACCTCTTTTATATTTATTTATTTACCCATGGTATTTGGCCCATGGTATCAATAATTGTCCCTTGGTATTCGTCCCATAGGCTTCAATCTAAATAAAACCTCACTAAAGTTTTTAAATATAAAGGTTTATGAATAAATATAAAAAAAAAAATTTTTATTTATTAATGTAACCTCTTTAAAGTAAGGGCATACTTTTCTTACAAATATTTAATTAAAAGAAATATTAAAAGATTTTGGATTTTTATTGTTTGTGTTGAATTAACTCTTTTCCTTTGATTTAGGAAATGGTATTGACTTTAGTAAAGAGTAAAGATGTTTAAAATTTTACTTAATTTGGAAATTCAATGTAGTAATTTTTTTTTGTTAAAGGTAAATTTATGATCCATTCAAATTCACCGATATAATTTACTATCCATTCAAATTATATAAATAATACATAATTGTATTAGAAATTGATATATGTTCTAGCACAATGACATTTTTATTTTTTATTTATTTTTAATTTAAAACTTAAGCCGACGTTTTGTTTGAGGACGTGACATACCTGACATTGGGGTCAAATTGGGCTGTAGATGCGCCTCTCGGTGCAACAATTACAATTTTACAATTACAATCATTTCATAGTAATACAATTAAAATTTTAAAAATATTTTACATAGAATTAGAATTAGAATTACAATTACAATTTTACAATTTCACGTACAATTACAATTACAATTTTGGAATTTTACATATATGCAATTGCAATTTTACAAATTTAAAATTTAAAATGACAATTACAATTTTAATTTTATAATTTTACATACAATTAGAATTAGAATTACATCAATTTTACAATTTTACAGATATACAATTACAATTACAATTAAAATTACAATCATTTCAAAATAAATTAAATATTACAATTACAATTAAAATTTTACAAATATTTTACATATAGCAATTACAATTAAAATTACAATTAATACAAATACAATTACAATTTTAGAATTTTACATACAATTAGAATTACAAATATTAGAATTACAAATATTAGAATTTTAGAATATCATGATCATTTAATATTAAATTAATTAATAAACATCATGATGATGATAAACATTGTACAAAAATCATATTTGACTAAAAAACACATTCAAATTCGCTAACATCATCGTGATCATGATCATCTAACAAAATACAGTTAGAATTATATAACATCATCACAACACAAACATCAAATATACATCTCATGTGAAATAACTACTATCACATACACATCTATCTGCAAGCTACACATTAAATGAACATATCCAACATGACCTAACAATATACACATCATGATGATCACCAACATGTTAATTAAGAACAATTGCAACATGAACATAAAATACATGGATCACACACACACACACACACACACACACATATATATATATAACTGAATCATTTCAAAAATATACAACTGTAATATAAATGTGATCTGTTAGCTAGTGGTACATCATCAATAGCAATACTGGTCGAGGCCTGCTCAGTCAATGGTGCAACCTCGAGAAGCTCAGTCGATACATTTTGATCATCACATGCCTACTAATTTGGTACTAGTGCCTCATGTTGATCAAGATCAACTGTCGATTGCTCATTGTGATTACTGGAGATGGTCTATGGTCCATCCTACTCATGATCATCATGATGACTAGAAATGGTCGATGGTCCAGCCTGGTCTCCATGATAACTACTGCTCGATGCTAGTGGATGTTTCTCATCTGGCATGGCGCAAGGTGAACGATGATCACTCCCTTGATCGTGATCATCAGATGATGCGTCAGTGCTACTCGCATACTGTCAGTCCCATGCTGCGTCTTCACCATGCCTATAACGTGCAAGGGTCCTCCTAAACTGCATAACTAAGGTCATAGTTCCTATGATGTACCGCATCAAGTTGTACATGTCACACGATATGCCTCTTCACATAGGTACCAACCTACCATCGGCATGTATGTCTCTCATAGTAGTGGACCTGACTCCTGCCTCAACAATCAATGCACAGAGTTGGTCGCCCAACTCCATCTTGAATATTATATCAAGCCTACCACATCTAGCAAAAGGCAGTACCTGTGCACCAGCAGGAGCAGGTATCTCTGCACTAGCCTCCTAATGATCCTCGACACCTGGCATATCCTGATCGTCATTAGGATCTACACCTGGATCATTGGGTGGTGATGGCATATCCTCGCCATCAAATTACCCAATTTCTACAAAATATATACAAGTATAGAACAATAATTAGACAATTTAATTGCACAATTTAATAAAAACAAGTTAAAGAACATGTTAGAGTAAATTTAAATAAAAATGTAATATTACCTCCATTATCTAGCGGCTTATCATATGTGAAGAGGATGTTGGCACACCCTTGCCAATCCAGACCAGCATAAGGACAGGGTACCATAATGAAGGGATGCTCGTCAACACTAGCTAGAAACTCCAGTGCATCATGTGATATCCTCTCGAAAAACTCAGTCTCATCCCTCTTGGGCATCATCTATCCCCACATGTGCATCCATGCCTCCAACATCAGCCTACGAGGCTGACAAAACAAAGTAGGCCTCGTCTCTGGAAGCCTCTCAAAAAATAAATGAAAAAACACCGAAGAAAAAGGGAAGTCGACCCTCCCTTTTGCATGAGCATGACATTTATCTAAGGTTTTACAGAACTGTCGCAAAAAATGGCAGACCACCTGACAAGTCGTGGCTCATGTACTAAAGAATTAACATAATATAGAAGTAGGAAAGTAATGCATTGCCCATCACTGGTGTTGTGTGAAATGGTCAAAATCAGAAGTGGTAGGTACCTCACCTCTTCACTACAAAATGCAGCAATACATAACTAACCTTTGAAGACCTGAAAATCTAAATGAGACAATGTATCTGCACTAATGTATCTCTGGGAGTACATCAACTGACTCCCTACTGCATAACCAACTGGAACCTCTGAGAACGGGGGAAAATCCACCCCTCTCCTCAATAGCCCTGTAATGAAATATATTTCCTCCTTAGTGGGTGCATACCACTGGTTAGGACCAAACTGAAAATCCTGTAGGTGGGCATTCCACCTGCGGATAAGATGTCTCAAAAACAAACCATGGCCCTTTAGGGAATTAGCCCCCACATAGAACTTGAGGAGGCCTACCTACCTTAGGAGCCCCTCGGAAGCCATTGTAATAGGGCAAGGGTGCACATCTCTCTCCCTCTCTCGTGCCTCCCACAGGCAAACCATGTTATACTAGTCCGTCTGTTTTTGTTGTTGTGTTGTCTATTCTCTCCTTTCACATATCTTAATGATTGACATATTAAATAAAATTTTTTTATTAAATGAGACATGTATTTAGGAATATACATATATAATTATTTTTGGAAAAAAAACAGTCATTGCACCACGAAAATAAAGCATGCACTAGTACCGGTGCGTCATTTTTTGTTGCGCATTAGCAGCGGTGCAGCAAAAAATATTCAGTGCACCAGTGGCTGTGCACCTGAAATTTTTCAGCACACCGTTGACTATGGACCATGTCAGGAGGTCAGTGCGCTAACTAAACTCTACTCCCCGGGGCGTATAGTTTGGTCAATGCACTAACCTCTTGAGATCATTACATAGTCAATGGTGAGGTATTTTACTGGGCCGCATCGTTGACCCTGTCAAAATGAAGAATGCGGTGCGCTGACAAAATACCCACCCCGGGGTGGATATTTAAGTCAATGCATCGTATTTCCTCTATTCCACATGGTCAACGGTGTGGCTGGGTAACTGACTGCACTGCACTTTCTTTTAAATTTTAAAATAACATGGTGTGCCTTTTGGTACCACCTTGGAATTGGTGTAGATACTGTTAGCACCTGTTGTGGTTCAACCTGTAAATTTACAGGTAGGACCATGAGCCGGTGCGAACCGAATAGCTCAAGCGCACTAGGCGACAAATATTTTTTTTCTTTTAAATGGTCAATTTTAAGGTAATTTGAAATTATAATCCACTAAAAGGCTTAACTATAAAAAAAACAAGAAAATTACATTTACATTTGGCCATCGATGTGGCATATTGGTTGTAGAATTTTCAAAAGAAAATGTGCCCACTGTTTTGCAAAATTTAAGCTGGAGATTGGTGGGAAATGCACATTAGCAGTGCGTGCAATGGGTGCAATGGGAACACCGATTTCAGGGTGGCTCAGAAATGGATAAATTGCATCGGTTCTTGAGAGCTCTAGATCACTAAGAAAAGTGGAAAATGTAGTTTTATGGCCATAAAGTTTTCTTCATTTAACCTTGTTCCGGTGCGCGGGGTTTTATAGGCGCACTGGTGTGGTTTCTTAAGACTGCATCGGGTGGTTTTTGTTTTGGCGCAGGGTTTTAGGATGCACCGTTGCAGAATATTTGTAATTCACCAGTGTATTACAGTAATAAGATGCACTGGGTGGGTGTGTACGGAGTGCACGGTGTCTGGTGTGCCAATTTTTTGTGTGCACCAGTGCTTTCTCTTGTTGAACACACCAGTGCGGTTTAGGTTGTTAAGTGCATTGGATGAAAAAAATCTGCAAAAGCCTCCAGCTACCAACCTCCTCTAGTAACCTCCACTAGAAATATATTTATGGGGTATTTTTATAAGGGGTTCCTCAAAAACATCCGCTAGGCGTTTTTTTCCTAGTATCGTGATATGGAAAAATAATATATTATATCTAGGAGTTGATGATCAAGCCTAAGCTTGTATGGCCGTTGATCCAATTATAACTTACCAATTAATATCATATATTCCTTATTGGATGGATCATATATGTGGAAGTTAATATTGATGGAGTAAAGAGTCTCGCAGAATTTGAAGTCATAAAAGTTGTGGATGATATAAACCCCTACCCAACATTACTTGGTATTAATTTTCCATTTTATAATTAATCCATTATTAACTTGAAGAAGTGGTAAATTATTTTTGAAGCTAGATATCTATGGGTAGTCATGCCAGTGGACACTAAAGAGGGGGAATCGCTACATCAAATGTATGAGAAAGGACCTCAACGTAATCTACCTCAACAATACCTATAATATAATAGCTCGGAATGAAAATTGTGTCAAGTTGATCACAAGTGATACATTTTGATGGGGAAGCATAAATTCATGCTTGTGAGATTCAAACAAGGCATTCGAGAACTAATAGAAATGCCTCCACTAGGTTTCCACTAGAAGATGTGTTCATATCACTACTTTTATGTGGTGGATTGCCATGTATTTTGAAGAACCTCCCCACTTCAATGGATTGATTGATGTTGTTACCTTTGTTAAATAATTTGAGGTGCAGGTGCTAGACCATATTAGGTTCCCCATGTTAGACATTACTTTTAAAACTACTCCTATGCGGTGGTGGGAAATGCACAAGGCACACATACATACATGGAAATAGTGTAGGAACTTATTAAAAATTATGTTTGGTTTAAATAATGGATAGTATGAAGGGATATATATGAAACAAGTTCGAAAGCTCCAATTTTTCATTGTGTGAGTTGCTCTGACATGATACGACAACGAGATTGCTGCCCTTGGAGACCCCGTGTGTTTGGAGAAAGGCCTCCTCCTAGCTTCCATGGAGAATATGGGGCCACCCCAGGCTCCTCTGCCTCTTCCGCTGCCTTCTGCGGATAAAGACTTTAGATCGTTGCTGGCTTCACTTTTGAAGAAGAAGAAAATTGAAGCTGCTAAGTTTGTGAAAAAACTTGATGACATTCCAGATATTTCTCTTCCTCCTGAGGGGGTGATATAGGTGGCCTTATCTCTATCAGATCGTGCACTTGTGGGATAGTTTATGGGTATTTGTCTCTCTCCTAAAAGAACTGAGAGCTGGGTTGTGAAAAACTGGGTTCCTTTGATCAAGAATAGTGTAACCTCTTACTTTTTAGGTAGGGGTTACATTCTGTTTGAATTCATTTCAAAAGAGGATAAATATCTTATCTTCAGGAATGTCCCCTACTTCATGGGCCCTCAGGGTTTTTACCTCAACAAGTGGATGACAAACTTCGATCCAACAGTGGATGTCTCGATGGCTGTTCTAGTTTGGGTAAGGCTGCCGAATATGGAATTGCATTGTTGGAATTGGGATTCGTTGAAACACATAGGCAATGCTCTAGAAAAAATTATTGACAGAGAAAATAACAAGGATCAATATGATTGTGCCAAAATCTGTGTCGAGGTCGACCTAGAGGTGGGTCTTCCAGAGGCAATAAAAATCAATGTCGGTAGTTTGTCCCATGTGCAAAAGCTGGACTATGAGCAGCTTCCCTTCAAATGCTCAAAATTTCACGAATACAAGAACTTTGCAAGAAGTTTCCCGAGAAATGGAGAGGCGGAGAAAGGAAATGAGGAGGATTGGAATCAAGTTAAGTGGTCAAAGAGTTCTAACAAAAACCTAAAAGTTGTTGGGCTTCCAAAATGCAAAGGTTCTCAGCCTCCTTCTGGCTAGAAAAACCCTACTCCTAAATGGCAAGAAAATCCATTTGGGCTTCTCAGTTAAGATTTAGTAGAGGTTTAGGAGGTGGAGATGCAAAAGAATGGGACTCTGATCAAAGGGACACCCTCAGGCTCGAAATAGGGTGAAGGCACTTTAGAAAGATTTAAAGATAAACATGCAGAAGCTGAAGATGAGGAACAAGAATCAGAGGAATCTAAGGAGGAAGGAGAAATAGGGGAGTCACAAATCTAGGCTATAATATCGAAAAGAGGTTGAATGCTAGACCGAGAAAAGAGAGAACAAGAAACATACAAAGATAAACTACAAGGCAGTCAACCAACCCTTGAGAAATTATTGGCAAAAATTCCCAAGATGACAAGAAACTAGACTTAGGGCTCCAAGGGAGCTCATCACTCTCAGAAAAGTAATTGATGAATGTTTCCTCTTAGAATAGCAGAGGTTTGGGAAGTAAAGTGAAAGAAGAAGCCATGAGAAGCATGCTTTGGATAGAAACCCTAAACATTCTTCTAATCTAGGAGACAAAACTAGAAGACAATTGTTTCCTTCAAACAAGTAAGAAATTTTGGAATAGAGAACCTGGAAAACATAATCATACCTGGAGACCTTAACCTCACCTTTCTTATGGCTGAGAAGTGAGGAGGCAACATCGTGAGAGATCCGGCAAGGGAATGGGTGGAGGACCTCATGCAAAATTGGGATCTACTCGAAATCAAACCCTTAAATGGTAAGTTCTCTTGGTCAAACAAAAGAGTTTGTCCAAGTCATATTGCTGCTAGATTAGAAAAATTTCTTGTTCAAAGTTCATTTCTTCTCCCTGATCTAGAGACTAGAATGAAAATTCTTCCTTGCAGTGTCTCAGACCATAAGCCAATCATGCTTGAGCTACTAAACCAAAAGGATCTGGGCCCTATTCCATTTAGATTTAGTCCTCTATGGATTCAAAACTCGGACTTCATGGAAAGAGTCAAGGAAAGTTAGACCTGCCCTGTAAATGGATCGCCTTTCTTTTTTTTGGAGGAAAAGCTCAGAAGATTGAAAGTTGCATTAAAATGCTGGGCCAAAACCCTCCCTAATCTAGCAGTAGAAAGGAAACATGCTCAAGCCAGCCTCGAGACCCATCATCATCGAATGGAAGATGCAGTCATTACTAAGGAAGTTCTTGGTAGGGAGGCTGATTTACAACATAATTTTCATAAGGCTTGTTTGGCAGACGAAGCGTTTTCAAGACAAAAATCTCACAGTCTTTGGCTTAAGGTAGGAGATAGAAACACATCCTTATTCCACAAGCAAGCCCAAGCAAGAAGAATTTTCAATTCCATTTTAGAAGTCAAGGAGGAGGCCTCTACTCACAAGGATTTCATGAGCATTAAAAGGGAACCCTTCTCCCATTTTAAGAACCATACATCGAAGAACGTGTGGGGAATCATTCTTCTAAATTCTTGGATCTGGTTCCCACAAAGATTAGCTCCAAGATGAATCAGTCCCTGGAGGCAAAGGTCACTAGTGATTCAAGTGGATATTGGTGGTCACCTGCCTATTCCACTTGCGTCCCCACCATTGTCTCTTCCAGTTTTTCAGTTTCGACACAACTTACTATTTTTAGTATTTTTTCTAGTCCTGAACTTTCAGAGCCGTTTTGAGGCCCTAAACGACGTTTTTTGGGAAAACAGAGAGCAACATGGGTCCATGGACCGATGTTTCTCGTTCAAAATTTGTAGTCCTCAGATAGATATTTCTAACAAGGTATGGTACACATCAAATGGAGATCGTATGCCAAAGTTATGCCCCTGGATCAACTAGAGAAGAAATAAAGGCTACCCCTTTATATGGAGCCCAAAAAAACCCTCGGACCAGATGGATTCATAGCAATATTTCTTCAATCATGTTGGCATATAGTGAAAAAAGATCTGCACAAAATGGTATTGAAATCCCAAGCCTGCCAGAAAATTGGGGGCAACACAAACTCTGCCTTTCTCATCCCCATTCCAAAGGAAAAGGGAGCCAATGGTTTTCAATGATTTAGGCCTCTCTCGTTACGCACATTGGATAGAAATTAATAACCAAGGTGATAGCCAACAGATTGAAAGGTATCCTCCCAAAAATTATTCCAGAGACCCAAGGTGGATTTGTGCATGGAAGGAAAGTTGTTGATAGTTTCATTCTTGTGCAAGAGGAAATACATTCAATATTGAAACGAAAAGAAAATCGAATGGTTTTCAAACTTGATATAGCTAATTCATTTTACCGAGTTAGGCACAACTTTCTTCTTGAGGGTTTTCACAAGTTTGGGTTTGTGATTGAATTTATTAACTGGATCCGTGCCTGTATCTATGAGCCTTGGATAGCTCCCTTGGTGAATGGGCAAGTTACAGGCTTCTTCAAAGCTACAAGAGGTCTTTGATAGGGATTCCCCCTCTCTCCCCTCCTTTTTGTTCTCCAAGCATCAATTTTAAGTTTTTACTTGAACAAGAAGCTGCTTGATCAAGAAATTTTGGTACTCAATATAGCCAGAGGTGTCAAAAATATTAATCATGCATTGTTTGTTGATGATTCTTGGCTTTTGGGCGCAGCCTCTCTGTCTTCCACCAAATTTAAAGTAGTGTTGGATGACTATTGTGATGCCACGGGAAGCAAATTAAACCAAGGGAAATGATATATCTATTGCTGGAACATCTCAATCCGCATTCTCAGTGCTATTTCTAGATACATTGATTTTGCTAGCTCTACTAATTGGACTTCTTTCAAGTACTTGGGCCTTCTTATTTTTCAAAATCCACCTTCAGCAGAGATTGGCTCCCTCTGATAGATAAATTCAAACTTAGAATCCAGGCATAGGGATTCTCTTGGCTAAACATTGTTGGTAAGACAATGTTGATCAAAGTAGTCCTCAACAGTCTACCTATATTCCAATTTTCAATTTTGTTGGCTCCTATCTGCATCCTGAAAGATATGGAGGAGATCATTCAAATATTTTTTTGCAAAGGACGCAAAAAAAATGAAGATAGAATCCCTCTTGTCAGTTGGGAAAATGTTACTAAACATCTTATGGAAGGCAGTCTGAATTTAAAATGCTTCGCTCTCAAAATATTGCGATGGCAGCCAAAATTGTATGGAGGATCATATCTCCCAAGCCAGGTTGGGCACAGAAAGCGATATAGAGAAAATATTTCGAAGGAAAGAGGATACACTATTTAGAAAACCTCGTTCCTTCCTCAGGCATGCACTTTATTAAACTCTATGTGCAGGCTATTCCTTTGATTCAACCCCAAGCATATTAGGTCTTGAGTAATGGCAAGCTCATAGACATTTGACAAGACAGCATAATGTTCAAACCACCTTTGGTCAATGATCCCTCGTTGAGTTTAGTGCGCAATTGGATGAAAAATTCAAGATTTATCTCTCTATGGGACATCTCCTACTAGGAAGACTATCATTGGTCGGGTTGGAAACATATTCAAGTCCCTATAGAGTTGAAGACAGACTAAGCCTCCTTGCTCTCCCATCTTCATGGCATGGCACCCTTGCATGAAATACTATTGGATAAACGTGGTTGGGGTCAATTCAGCACCTACATTGTTGCTTTGGGCTATGCAAAACACTTGGAGATGCCTCACATCCCAACAAACCCATCAATTTGGAAGGGGTTTTGGATCTTTAAATCCATCTGTAAAATTGATTTATTTTGCTGGCTTATGTGTCATAACAGGAATTTGACCGACGATAAATTAAAAAAAAGAGGATTCCAAGGTCCCTCAAGATGCCGGATGTGTTGTGAAAATGAAGAGAATGTTTGCCATCTTATGCTGGAATGTAAATTTGCTACATAGGTTTGGCATGAGGCTCAATCATCTTGGGGTAACAGCTTCGCTCTTTTGATTTCCATTACTGATCTATTTGAAAATTGGCTTCAGAAATATCCAGGAGGCCTCCCTAAGAACGACAAATTCAAAGCCTTTTGGCTCTCTCTTCTGAAGATTATATTTTGGCAAATTTGGCTTGAAAGGAATAATGGAATTTTCAAAAACAAGGAGCATAATGCAAAAATAGTCATAGTTAAGATTAAAAGCCAATTGAAAGAAAGCTTAGATTGGCACCTTGAAACATCAAATTTAAGCGAGAAGGATATGGAATGGGATAACATGATGGGCCTTAATTTCTTAGTGGAAACAAGGCAAAATAAGATATGTCAATATTGGAAAATCAGACTCAATGAGAAATACTTTTCAGAATGGGTTATTAAGCAAGTTAGTCACTTCTTATTCTTTGATGGGGCTGCCAAAGGCAATCCTAGGAAATATGGTGTAGGTGGGGTTATTAAGAATCTAGAGGGAAAAATTGAACATTGTTTTACCTGGGGCTTTGGTCATTCCACAAGCATTCAAGCTGAAGTGCTTGCTCTTCTCCAAGGCCTCATGCAAGTTAAAAAATTTGGCATCAAAGAGGTAATCATTATAGGTGACTCTCAATCCATCATAAAGTCTATTATGATGATATAGTCCCTAAATATCTCATATTTTCTAGACTAGTGAAGAGAATAAAATCATTGTCAAAAACTCTTCAAAGGGTGAGCTTCTTCCATGTTCTGCGGGAGAATAATAATGATGCAGATGTAGAAGCTAACAAAGCAGTTCTTATTTCCATTGGCACACTTTCAAGTGACAGGGAAGATGAATGCGATCCTATTCCTTAAGTTCATGTCTCATGTTTTACTGCATATTATTGCAGCAGTTTGTTTGTATCCACAAGTTAGGGAAAATTTCAGAGATTGAAGTGACTACTAGTTGTAAGAAACATCAACATCTTAGCACCTGGGCCATAGATATCAGGACAGGCGAGGAAAATTGGGAACTATCCCCAAATTTTGTAATCTATTTCGAGGCATTCATGCCAAAGATATAATACAAATCCATAATCGTTGTTGTAAAAAAAAAAAAATGGATGGTATGAAGAAAAATATACTTGTGAGGACTGTTATCACTGGAAATACATCCTAATCATCTCAAAGGAGATCATTCTATTTTTGAGTGAAGTTAACCTCCTTCTATGACCTATATATGACTCTAACACACCCTTAGTACCAAGGAAAGTGAATTATAACAATGGTCACCTATTATGTAGTCCGTTTTACTGTAATATGTAACTTTGTTTTTCTTCATTTAGCCCGTGTTCCCATAATCTCACCTAGTCATGAGAAAAAATCCTAAGTTAACTCATTGTGACACTCTCTTTCACATGAGGAAAACTTTACATCACGGAATATGATCACCTCGACCTCATCTATATATTTTTCAGATTGAAATAAAGAAATATAAAGTTTATTAAATAATTTTTCATGAGGAAATGCCATGCACTCTAAATATTTTTCCCAATTTGCACTAGAGAGACACTAATAGTCTTCATAGCCTCCATTTGGCTATACATTGAGAACTTGGCCATTTAGAAAGGGATCCAAATTCATAGCATTGATACAATGTCAAGATCATCATCAAGAGAGTAGTGGAGCTAGGAGGTAAAGCATGTCATGCTAAACTTCAGCACTTGGTTGTAAACTTCCTTCTTCTCATTCATATATAGATTGACTATTCTTCCTTATAGACTATTGGTCAGTGATCATTTCTATTCTGTTTAACTAATTTTTGTTTGGAAGCTTAGTTTATAATGGTTTATTCAAGGCTGATTATTTATTTATCTATTATGACTTTGATTGATGATATTATTATATTGTGAAAGCTTCAATTTATTTTCCGTTGTGTGTAGGATAAGCATTTTGAGCTAGCTAGAAGAACTTCCCAGCTACACCAAAAAAACCAACTCATCTAAACATAAATACAAGAATGTTCTTCCTTAGAATTACTTTTTCAATCCTTTTTTATGCATTGCATTGTTGACTGGGTCATGTCATAGAATAGAAAATCCCTTAGGCCCTGTCTATCTTGGGTTTCTAGGAAAAATTGAGAGGGTAATTGTTTGTTCACCTTAGCATCATCCCTAAGATAAGGAGCCCCCCTCTCCTCAAATGGAGAAGTGTGTTGCAGGATGGAGAGAGGAAGGAATTACATAGGTGGAATGGGTGTACCATTTTGTGCACACCTTCGATATTGTACCTGAGAAATTTAATACATGTATATGGAGTTGTGATGAGGCACTGCAAATTGGGAAGTAATAGTACAAAGTTTTATATTGATTTTTCAATTTGAGTTGAAAAATACACCAGTATATGAGGCTCTATCTAGAATTAAGGAGAAAATATACACACCGGAACCAAGGATCACACCGAAGGAGGTTCCACTCTATGCATTTCACCAAAATTTCTAGATTACCAGGAAGTTGTAAAAATGTTATGGCATGATAGAAGAGGTTGATATCGAAAAATATCCTAGGGATTTGAACATCACAGAGTTGGAGGGGGAGTGATAGGTGATTGGAGTACAACTAAATGCTAATAATTTTTACTATGCAATGAATAAAAAAAAAGAAAGAAGGTCAATATTAGTATCGAGGACAATTTAAATTTCACAGTGATTGAAGATTATTGGGATGAAGAGACTCTAAAAAATATTTCTGATCTACTGTGTGAATATTAATACTTGTTCCCAAACACTTTTGTAGAGATGAATGGTATATTGGGTGAGCTAGGGCAGATGAAAATCACATTGAAATGAGTTACAAAGGAATTCTTCCAAATACCCTACTCCCTTAATCCCATTTATAAGAAGAAATATAGGGAGAATCTCAAAATGTTGAAATTAGGTATCATAGAGAATGTTGAGGAGTTTGAGTGGATTATTCCAATGGTTTTGTAGTTGAATAAGACAAATGAAATTCAAATGTGTGGATTTGAAGAAACTCAACAAAATCTACATCAAAGATCCATTCCTCACCCCATTTACAAATAAATTCTTGGATAATGTTGGAGGGCAAGAGGCTTATTTATTTACCAATGGATTTGAAGGATACCACCACATTCAAAGTGTTGAGTGTCATTAAAAGAAAAAAATTGTGACAAAGAAGTGCTCATTTAAATAAATTTTCATGCCCCTAAAATTGAAAAATTCGTGAATAGTGTTTTATCGAGTGCTGGTGGCTTATTTTAAAAAATTTATTCATAAATTTCTGGATTTTAACCTAGACGATTGAACTATTTAGAACCTTCTCTAGAACCATATTTAAGTTCTATGAATTATGCTGGAAAGGCACAAGAAATTTCATATTTCCATGAAATTCAAGAAGTGTATTTTATGCTTGTTGATGGGAATATTTCTTGATCATGTGGTTTGTAAATAAGTACTACTCATAGATCCAGAAAACATCGTTGTGACAGGGAACCTCTCACCTCCAATTAAAATGACACAATTTCATGTGACATTATGAAATATTGGGTATCATAGAAATTTTATCCACAAATATGCAAAGATTATTGTCTTTTTTGAGAGACTATTGAAAAATAATGCTAAGTTCAAATGGAAAAAATAGTATCAACAAGTGTCGGATACAATAAAAGAAAAATTAGTAACTGCACCAAACCTAGTGTTCCTAGATTGGAGCAATAAATTTCATGTTCGTGTGGATGCTTTAGCAAGATAAAAAAGCATGCTACTCACACAATCAATGGAATTTGAAATAGACCATCCAAGTATGTTTTCTAGAAAAAAAATTTATATAGTGGAGTGGAACTATACCACCATGGAGCACGAAGTCCTGGAAATGGTATATGCATTATTGAAGTTTATACATTATCGATTGGGTTCTCATTTTAAATTATATACGAAACATTATACAATATGATACCTCTTCAATAAGTGAATTTTTGGGGACACGATATGCATATGGTAATTATTGTTTCAAGAATATGATTTTGAATATTTTGTAAAACTTGGTAAGTTGAGTGCAACATCATATCATTTGTCACAGATCAACTTTGGCGAAGACGCAGGAATGTGAATGGTGGCTTATCAGACATGAAATTATTTTAGGTGGATATGGTGGGTGAGCACTTTATATAAATTAGGTTGTTTCTTACTACAATGATGGTTCTGTTATTTCCCAAATGCACCTTAGGCTGAAGGAAGGCGGGATTCAGGGTAACACCAAACCACGCTTAGTCTGGTAGCTAGCCCTACCAGAACAGGAGAGGGCTCTCTCCAGGTCAATCTCAGGAAAAATGTATTAATAGGGCTTGAGATGACTGAAATGAGTGCTAATTTTAGGCTAGGTATAATAATCAAGGAGTTTGAAATGATTTTTTAGGGGTTTTTGTTGGAAAAATGGAAAGGCAATTTTGGGCTTGGGGATGAGGCCAAATTATTCCAGAGTTCAAGTTGGGGTAGGGTAGGAAATGGATTTGATGTCTTAGATTCAATGAATGGATGGAAAAGCCTGCAGAGGAGCTGAAGAGGGAAATAGGGAGCAAGGATCCTCTTCAAACTGACGAAAACATATAAAACTAAACAAAAGTTTAAGGCAGAGCACCAGCAAACCTATGAATTCTACCTTAGTTACTCATTTGTTTAATTCAGAAGAAAAGAGAAGGGAAATGGCATACATAAACATAAATGAAACTTACAGATACATGAAGAAAAACATCATCAAAACTCAGAGCCACAAGGATCTCAACAAGTGCTGCAAAACTCTAGTATTTCCTTTGCCAAAAATCTGAAATGAATATACAATGAGGTGCCAAACTATTCCCAAAATTCCAACACTGAAAATGTCTTAGAAAATACAATATATAGACAAGTATAACCCCTTCCCATGCCTCTAGGGGTTGAGCTCATACTTCTAGGAGCTGTTTCAACCAATTCTAAACATGGAACTGAAATCTAGGCAACCAAACAACTTACCTCTATATGCTAGGAAACTGATCCATTCACTTAATTTTCACCTTTTAGTGAATGAATCCTCTAGAACAAGTAAAAATGAGCCAAATTTACATCATAGTCATAAAATTACATCAAGATAGATCAATAATTACATCAAGAAGTTAAACTAGTCAAACTGGCCGAATTTCTGAGCTGAAAAGTAAAAATTGGACCAAAATCCTCTATGCGCCGCGCTAGAAAACTCAATGTGCCGCACCACTTTGAGACTATTTTTGGGGACCTTTATGAAGTCCAAATTGAGCTCATGATAGCTCGTTGGAAAGCCCCATCTGTCTGCTATCCAACCCATGTGGAAATTTTCAATTTGGATTTTATTTTCCCCTCCAAAACTGCAATCTCCCAAGACTGGTTCCTGCTGGTGCAAAAAGTGGCAGAAAGGCCATTTTCAAGGTGTTTTTGACCCTTTAAACCACCCAAAACTTGGTGAAATATCTCGGCCATTCCCAAGCATGCATAAATTTTCATAAAAAATCCAAAAATGTCAAGTTATCCTCCAGAAGATCTCTCAAACGTAAGCGCGCGCCAAGTGGCGCGACGCGTCGGGCAGAAAAACCTGTTTTGCAACCAAAATTTCAAAAATGACAAAATTTACTCCAAATTTGCTGAAATTTGGAGTGAATGTCTCCCATCATGTCCCATGCTCAGCCAAGGAAGCTTCGGCCAAGATTTGGAGTGGATCAGGCCTTTTTCGCCGTTTGAGTGCTCTTCTCAACCTCGCCTTCAGGATCTTCATCCTAGCTCTGCAAACATGTGTGCAGGCCCAATAGTGGTTCTTCATATGTCTGAGCATGTATTTTTCCCTAATGGCCTTTTCCAAGAGCTTCTCCAGATGAATTTTGACTCTCGTAAGGCAAGTCTCTCGCTCAAATGGTGTCATGTTACCTGGTCTCTTTTGGGCCAATTCACGGTCTTCGTGGATTCTCTGCAGCTCCATGAGTGTGTGCTGATCCTCCAATTGTTTATTCCACTTCTCCAAGTAATTTATAACCCACTGAGCTCTCTAAAATTTCTCGGTAAGTGTGTCAAACTCATCTTTCTGCTCCTGGATGATTTCTTTCATCTTTTAGCTAGGAGAGCTCGAATCAACATCGATCAATATAAAATCATTATCTTGGCCTCCTGAGGGGCACTCATCCTACATAGGCTTCTTACCTCTATCCTATACCTGTGCTGATGTAGAAGGCGAGAACGCTTACATGCCATGTGGAGATAGTACTTGCACTGCTGTCGAAGGTAACGAGACCCCTTCCACCCGAGTGGAGATAGTACTCGTCGTGTTGCTGCAAATAAGGCTCTGGTACCTCTCTGATAGGTAACACACACTAGAAAACTGATAGGATCTGTCTCAGGAACCTCAAACTGATGCGAAGGCCCACCTGCATCGTGAACAATCTCTAGAGGAGGCTGAGGGGCTGTAAAGAAGTCACAAGAAATGAACTCCTCCCATGCAATGCCCTGCAATCCAAGCTGATGTACCACAATCATCTTGATGAGCGCATAATGATAAATGTTGTTATGTTGCTGCTCTGGAGTCTTCTTCTGCACAAGGGTAGTCATCCACTCTATGTTTCGGCACATGAAGTATGGAATATTCATCAGTCTCACTCTCGTGAAATGCATCAACAGTCGGATGTGGTAAGCATAAAGGCGTGAGAATCTACCCTCGCAACTGAATTATCTAATGATGAGCTTCATTAATGGCGCATAGGACTCCTTCAGGAATCTGAAAGGAAACACCCTGCTGAGCTGCCTCATATAACTAGGCCTGATGTAAGGTTCATAATATGCTCTATCCAGGTGTTGTCTCTTATTCCAGTGTTCACCTATGTTTGGTATCCCGGTTGCCTGAGAAATGGTTTCTGGTGTTAAGGTGAAGTTCACTCCAGCAAGGTTTACATGACCATCACGCAAATGTAGGAAAAATAAGCGAACCAACTCCTGATGATGCTGAATATGATCAATCATCTGACAATACTGAAAACATGAATGTTGCTGAAAGCATGTCATTGCAAGCGGGCAGGCCTGCCACTTTTATGAGTCCTCCTCGGTACATTTAGCTCTGCGGTTGAATCACTATCCTACTCATATTCTTGCTCATATGATGAATTTGTCTCTGACATGGTGCCTTGCAATGTGTATAACAAGTATATGCTGATATATATGTGGTGAAAATAAGAGTTTGGTGTAACTCCCTCCAATTGCCAAATGTGTGTCAAATGTGAAGGGGTTGTGGTAAACAAGGACAGTGGGAAAAGTGGACTGGAGATTGTCAAGTGAGATTTTGAAATGTGTTAACAATCACTTGACTGTATATAGGAATCTGGGATTTGGGTATTTATTGCAAATGATAAGGGAGGGGGAAAAATGAAAGGGAATGGTAGAGTTTAGTATAGGGAATTAGTAGTTTTTAGAGATAGAGATAAATGAAATGACAAGATATATTTGAGTCAAATGAATTTAAGGATGTGAGGACAGTCACCATTTGCGGGACTTCGGGATTTGGGGATTTATAAGTAATGTGGGGAAAGAGATTAGTATAGGGAATAAGAGGATTTGGGATAGTGAAATGGGAATGGAATGATATGAGTTTCTTAGGATATAAGGGAATAGGGGTAGGACATTGACAATAGTGTGACAGTGGTGGGCAACACAAGTGAAAATGAAATGAGAGTGTTTTGGCATTAAAGACAAGTTTTGACACCCAATTTCAAACCCTAGGAGTAGATTTTGATATGAATATAGGGTTATCTTTTCATCAATTAAACTCTTGAATTCCTCCTTGCAAATAGCACCCAAGACGAGTTAAAATCAGATGGCAAGGGCGCACAACACTTACTTGGATCAAAAGAGTTGAATAGTTTTGAAGATTTGAGAAGTAGTGATGAAATTTGGGCTTGGAGGCCTTGTGCGCCATGCACAAACCCAGTGTGCCGTGCTCATTGGATGCATTGCGCCCTTTGAAAATTACACAGTGGACTTCGGCTCTACGCCCCACACGGCCTATGTGCGTCGCGCCTTCTCACAACGTGCCACGCAGAGTCTCAACACAGTCTTGGCTTACATTTTCGCCCTTCCACAGCTTGGGTCGGCTTTCACATGATCTCTTGAATGCAAATGACATTGATACACATATAAATATCTTCATAAAGACATGGCTTTGATTTTTTCTTTGTAAAGACCCATTTTTATAATGTTTCACGTCGGCACTTTTTCACATTTTAACACAACTCTGTTCTTCAAGTTTCCTTTTGATTTTTTGGCTAAAACCATGGCTTCTTGGTTGATTTTTTGCAGGGATGGTGGCATTGTACTTCGGAAAAGGATGACCAGAGGCTGCATTTGAAGTACTTCATGGTAGAAAACTTTAAAAATGCATATTTATTACAAATAATTAATTTGACGATTTCTTCCTCGAAACAGAGTTTTGAAGAAGAAACGTCCTTGAGCATTATTGATGATGAAAATTTTGGAATGAAAACTTATTGAAGACATCCTCATGGCCTGCGGACATTATTTGACATTCTGAGGACCAAAGCCTAGACCTAATGACTGAAAGACTCTCTTTGACCACAAGACCATCTATGACTGTAAATGACTGAAATCAACTTTAATGAATTTTGATAAGTTTTGACCAACCCAGCAGGTACAAGCATGAGGGAAACTTGTGAAAAGACCATTCCGTCATATAATGGCATGCCCCTAACGGAATGCAGATGAATGAGTAGAATGAGACACCTAAAAATGAAATGCAATAAGAGAAATGATCTCTGACGGAGGGATGTAAATACTGACTCTAACATTGGCTCCAATGGGGATGGTAGCTCCTGGGAGGTGCCAAGAATGACAGATCTATGGGAGAGATAGGCAGTGCCTTCGTCCATTGGGCTATGGAGTCCATTATTTTGACAAAACAACTCAAGACTGTTGACTGAATTTATTTGACTGAAACTTTGACTCAGACTGACTCAAATTTTAAAATTGAAATGATTGAAACAAACCGACTAGATAGACTCAAACCAAAACTAAAATCCTTCTTCAGAATTATAGCCTTCACTTCGGGCCCCAAACTGAAGAAAATACCACAGTGCACACTTGCGATGAAATTGAAATAAATGATATGTACAATGACAATATGATCAGCAGAAAACATCTTAGAAATGGTACCGCTTGAGCAACCAACCATTGACCGGCCCTCCTGGACAGTCTTCACCGTTCATCTCCTTCAAAAGAAAGGTGTTATGACCTCGATATGCTGCAATATTAAATAGACCTTTCCAAAGATTTTCAAACTTACTGTGTTTACCGTTGTCCTCATTCCTAGCATCCCACTTCAGCACCACTTCCTCCAACTGGAATTTATCCGCCTTCGCTTTCCTGTCATAGATCTTCTTTATTCTCTCCTGCAACTTGAATGTGTTCTGGAAGACCTCTTCTCTCGTTTGCTGCAAGTGAATCATCTGATTTATCCTTCTCTGCATATGGCTTTCTTCACTGCCAGCTTCTTGAAGAAGCTTGACCACCGGAACAGCAAGAGAGGTAGGAAACATTGTATCCACTCCATAAACTAACTCAAAGGGAGACATACCAATGGACTTCTTTTGACTCACCCGATCAGCCCATAGCGCATTGACCAGCTTCTTATGCCAACTCTTCTTATTTATGTCCAGCAACTTTTTAATGATGTTGACTAAAGATTTATTGGAAGATTCTGCCAAACCGTTGCCTTGCGGATGATAGGCGGTTGAATGCCCCAAAATGATTTTATACTTGGCACAAAAATCAATCATATTTATTGATTTAAAAGCTGCTGCATTATCAGTGATCAATTTACTCGGGCAACCAAAACGAGACAAAATGTTGTTCTCAAGGAAAGATATTATTACCGAATCAGTAGCTTGCCTTGTGGGAACTACTTTGATCCATTTCGTGAAGTAATCATTCACTGTTAGGATCCATCTATGCTGTCATGAAGAAGGAGGATGGATCTCCCCAATGAAATCCAAACCCCACTGCTGAAAGGGGTGCTTACCTCAATAGGTTTAAGCGAAAAAGGTTGTAATTTCTATCTTCCTTAAAAAATCTAGCACTGATGGCAGCCTTTGACTATTTTATACACATCAGCAAACAATGTCGGCCAATAGTACCCCACTCTCAAAATATTATTGGTTGTTGTTTTCCAAAAATGGTGACCCCCGTAGTCTCCTTTATGGAAATCTTCCATTACCTTCTTTGCTTCTTCCTCCACCAAACAATTCAACAAAACACCACCCGGATCTTTCCAATAAAGTGCAGAATTCAAAATACAAAATTTTGCAGCCTTCAGTTTCAAAGTTCTACCTTTGTTTCTAGTCATGCCGGGCGGCGATGACAAATTTTGAAGAACATACATGATATCTGAATACCATGGGGAAGCAACAAACATTTCCGATACCTGAAGTGGTGAATTCTCCTCATCCTCATCAGACATAGCAGTAATCAGATTTATGTCTAGCGCATGCAAATTCAATTCAGCCATAAGCTTCGCCAGCCCCTGTCCCTTGATAAGCTTCGTGGGCCTTATCTCCACATCATATTCCAACAAAGCTGCAATCCACTTGCCACGTCTTCCTTCCGAATCAGTCTGTACTAAAACATCTTTCACGACAGTGTTAGGAACATAAGCCAAAATATGGGAATGCAAAATGTATACCCGAAAATCCTTTAATGCTTTTACCAGTGCCAGAGCTTGCTTCTCAATGATGTTGTACTTCAAGCCCGCATCTCTAATAGTTCGACTGAAAAAAGCTATTGGCTTCTCATTCCCATCTCTTTTCTGCATTAACACAACTGCCATGGTATGCTCTGAAGCAAAGGAAAACAAAATAAAATCTTGGGTGTAATCCGGGCTGATTAACACTGGAGCTGAAGATAGTGCCAACTTCACCAAATTAAATGACTTTACCGCCTCTTCAGTCCACTTCACTTGGCTGTCCTTTTTCAGCATATTTGTTATTTCTCTTAAATGTTCAGCAAGGTTAGGGACAAAATGGCGTAAAAAGTTCATCTTACCATTAAAATACTGAATCTCCTTCTTGTTCCTGGGAGGGTCAATTTGCTGAATTTCTTCAACACGTGCTGGATCAATACGAATGCCATATTTTGAAATAATGTGACCAAGTAATTTGCCTTCATCCATGGCAAACAAGCTCTTTTTAGGATTAAGAGAGACACCATATTTTCTGCACTTTTGAAAAACAACTTTCAAGTGATACATATTCTCTTCATCTGAATTGGAAAAAACCGTCAAATCATCAAGGTATATAACAAGGAAAACATCTTTCTCATTCGCAAAAGCCATGTCCATCGCCCACTAAAAAGTTGCATCAGCATTCTTCAAACCGAATGGCATCTTGGCATAGTGGAAAGTTCCCCACAGAGTGGTGAACGCGGTTTTGTCACGGTCATCCTCATGGACCAAAATTTGGTTATATCCAGAATAACCATCAAGTAGTGACATTAGAGATGCTCCAACTACTCGCTGCAGTATATGATCCGTCTTGGGCAATGGATAATTTTCCTTCAATGACACCTTGTTCAAATTTCGGAAATCAATACACAATCGAATCTCACATGTATTTTTCCGCACTGGCACTAAATTGGAAATCCAATCAGAAAATTTGATGGGAACAATGATTCCTACTTTGTACAACCTGTTTACCTCCTTCTCAATCGATGGCAGCAACTTCGGGTTGATTCTTCTTAGCTTCTGTCTGAAAGGCTTCTGATTAGGCTTGATTGGGATAGTGTGCTGAATTATATTGGTGTCATACGTCTTTAAATCTGAATAATCCCAAGCGAAAGAATCAGCAAACGAAGACAACAAACTCACATATTTTTCTTTTACCTCTGGTGGAAATGATTTGGATAACTTCACCATTTTGGGGTCTTCAACTGTTCCAATATTTACATCTTCAACTCCTTTTTCATTTGGCAGTAAGGTTGGTTTCTTGGCCACATCATCCTGATCGAAGAGCTCTTCTAAAGGTATCAAACCTTTAAGAATAACATTGTCTTTCAGCTGCAACACTTCCATTTGATTTATTTGCACGTCAGCTTCACCATCATCATATTCTAAATCAATTGAGGTATCTTTGAACTTCCCTTTATTTTGCAGAAAATCATTAATCTCATCATCATCTTGGAAAACTTGCCAACATCTTTGATTATTTGGGACGGTAGGATGGTGCTTCAAATGGATTTCGAAATTATTACTTGAATTCATTGGGATCTTCAAGTTACTTACTGCCTTAGCAAGTGCATCTGCAATTCCATTTTGAATGCGAGGAATACAAGTCAAAGTATAATCTGAAAACTGCTTCAAAATATCCAGAACAGCATTATGGTAAGCCCACATCCGGGGATGCTTCATTTTATATTCACCCTTTACTTGCTTAATCACCAATTCGGAGTCGCCATAGACTGCAATTCTCTTAGCATTCATCTTTCTAAGAATTTTTAGGCCAACAATCAGAGCTTCGTACTTAGCCTCATTGTTCGAACAATCGAATGCTAATTTGTAAGAACATACCCGTACATTGCTTGGTGCCTTATTTGGAGCAGAAAAGGACTGTGTACCCAAATACCAATTCCAGCACCATCATTTCCCACTGCACCATCGAAATCCATGGTCGATAGACCCTCTTCATCATCTTCTAAGTGCTAAAATTGCGCTAGCTCTGTTTTTTTTGCTTGCTGTCCACTATCTTTCGCTGATTTCTCAACTGTGCTTTCCGGTTTTTGCCTTTCTTTCTGCAAAAATTCTCTGAAATTCTCGGTAATCTCTGGAATATCTTCTGCTTGAACTAAATGACTATCTACATCATTGAAACTATCAGAAAAAAAAACAAAAGACTCTTAATATGTATGTACATAATTAATCGGATGATTGACCGGTTTCTCCTTGGTTGTAATCATATACTTCATTTTTTGTTCCCGGTACAACTTTCTCATTTGACCAAACACGGGAATCATTGCATCGGAAAAATCTAATTGTAATGTCCCTTTCAATTTTGCTCCCCAAGATCTGGAAAGCAACATACCAAACCTAGGAGGAATGTCTGCCACAACTACGTCCATCAAAACATTCTTTGTGGGAATCTGATCCAAACTAACAACCAAGTCTTTAATGAGCCCAATACATCTCACTCTGCTAGAATCAAATGAATAAATATCATGGTACTTCCTAGTAATTTCTAAACCCAACTTCTCCATGATTGCTTTCAGCATAAGATTATGGGAAGCACCGGAATCGAACATGGAATTATGCAATACAAACTCATGCAATCGAAAACTGATATAAAAAGGAGGCACTTCGCTGTCCAGAGACTCACCATATAAAGCTGGTCCAAATATCAGTTTAGGTTGATCATCTTCAATATTCACCATATCAGACATGGGATCGAAATTCAAAATTTTGGAAACTTGACCTCTATAACTATTGTTCTTCATTAGTTCAGTCAAGGGAATGGATACCTTTAATTTAGAAATCTCATTCTCCAAACTAAAGGCTAAAGTCTTTTCAATCTCTTTGGATAGAACATATTTCTTTTTAGCCTTCTCCCTCGATGTAATTGGTTGATTTGATTTTTCTGCTAATGATGACTTGGTGGGAGCGAGATCAACTATCTCTTTTGCTTTCTTTTGTGCAACAGGTGAATCGTTTTTAGGTGCTGAAACTTCCTTTCTCTTTTGGATTGGGTTGACAGGAACATCTCTGTTTCTAAGAGAATATTGCTTTTGCTGGGCTGACAAGGCATTAATATAACCTCTCTGATACTCATCCGACTCTTCCTCAAGAGCTGCATCATTAACCAAGATAAAATCCTCATCTCTTTGTACTACTGAACTTTCTGCGTACTCCTCATCTTCAGTGATATAAATGGGCAAATAATCAGGAGTAAAGAAATGATTTTCCTCCCCTACTACATCATCTTCATCATCTAAATCCTTACCAACAAAATTCTGCTGAAGAGGTGTCTTTACTTGCTGCTGGACTGCTGGTTCTTGTGCTCTCTGTTCTCGTTGTTTGATCCTAAATTGTGGCTGCTGCTGACCACGAAAATTGGGATTTCGGATCTACAATTCGGGCTTATCAAGTGTGAGCCTTCCGAACATTTTTTCCACTTTACGAAGTAGCTGATCTGATGTAGATGTAGAAGCTTCTTCCTTTATCACAACTTTCTGCTCTGCTTTCAATCTAGCTCTCTTGTCATTCAAATTTGCCTCAACACTTACCGCTATTTTCTGCATATCTTATAAGGTGGGCGTATCTCTATCTCATAATGAATAGACCAGCTCCAGATCAAAACCATCTGGGAATTTTAACAAAGCTGACTTCTTAGAAGGCCTCAAATCATCAAGAATTGCATTATAAACCGCATTAAATCTGATAATATAGTCTTGGACGGACTCACCAGCATTGCGCTTGATCTTGGTATATTCAGAAGTGATTTGAAGTGGATCTTTCTTCATTTCCCACCGATCTAGAAACTGTCTCTGAAGCTCTTCTAATGTATTAATACTTCTAGGCTGCAAAGCTCTAAACCACTTGTGTACCTCACCTCCAAAAGTTTTCACAAACAATCTCATGGTAACATTCTCTTCATCAATTTCATGGAGATCAAAGAAGTCTGTTATTCTATCAATATGCTGCTGAGTGGGAACACTTTGAGGAGTACCATCAAACAAAGGGATTTTACTCTGATAATCAGTGGGCAGAGGATCCAATTTTTGGGGCAAGACAAGAGGTGCGAATCTCGCAGCCATTTCTCTTGGTGGATTTATGATCTGTCTTGGAGAAACGGGTGGAGTAAGAGCAGTAGATGTACGACGTGTATGTGGTGGAGATGGAGGAGGAACTACTGTAGATTGTTGATCAGAAATAGATGGTTGCACGGGAATGGTAGGAATAAAAGAAGGCTCGGTGTGAACTTGTGAATCAGAAGTAACTGTTGATGGACCAAGAGTTTCAGAAGCAGATTCGATAAACTCAAGAATATTTGTTGCCACAATAGAGTTTTGGATGTTCAAGATGTAACTATCAATGGATCTATTAGCTTGTTCAATCTCAAGATACTTGATAAACTCGAGATTTATGACAGTAGAACCAGTAGCACTTTCAGATTTAGTTTCAAACAATGACAACTCAAATTTATCATCAAACTCAATATCTTCAAGGAACTCAAATACAATCGAGCATGAATGAGATTTAAACAAAGGGATCACGGGACTTTCTCGACGAAATATTCTTGAAATCAGATTGGGATTCTCATACATTGGAGGCGGATCAGGATTGGGATTAGCTCTAGTATGTCTTCTGGAAGCTAGTGTGTTGATCTATTCAAAAATCAAAGGACAAAACCGATCTATTTCAGCCTATCAAGTTCTAGACTCAATCACCCAAAAGTCCATAACGATGTAATATACTGGGGTAATTCACAAGTCAAGTGTCACGTTCACAAGCTAAACCAGATATTGACTGAAGCAGCATTTATCTACTTCCACTAATGCAAAGAAAAAGTGTTTCAAAAGCTACCTGGCGTAACTTTAGGCTCCGTCTGTAACTTATGAAACAAATAACACCAACAAGAAAACCATTTTCTTCCCCGGTATGGTCGCCACTATGTTATTGCCCAGATCCACCTTAGGCTGAAGGAAGGCGGGATTCAGGGTAACACCAAACCATGCTCAGTCTGGTAGCTAGCCCTACTAGAACAAGAAAGGGCTCTCTCTGGGTCAATCTCAGGAAAAATGTATCAATAGGGCTTGAGATGACTGAAATGAGTGCTAATTTTAGGCTAGGTATATTAATCAAGGAGTTTGAAATGATTTTTTAAGGGTTTTTGTTGGAAAAAGGGAAAGGCAATTTTGGGCTTGGGGATGAGGCCAAATTCTTGCAGATTTCAAGTTGGGGCAGGGTAGGCAATGACTTTGATGTCTTAGATTCAATGAATGGATGGAAAAGACTGCTGAGAAGCTAAAGAGGGCAAGAGGGAGCAAGTATCCTCTTCAAACTGACAAAAACATATAAAACTAAACAAAATTTTAAGGCAAAGCACCAGCAAACCTATGAATTCTACCTTAGTTACTCATTTGTTTAATTCAGAAGCAAAGAGAAGGGAAATGGCATACATAAACATCAATGAAACTTACAGATACATAAATACAAACATCATCAAAACTCAGAGCCACAAGGATCCCAACAAGTGTTGCAAACTTTGGTCTTTCCTTTGCCAAAAATCTGAAATGAATATACAATGAGGTGCCAAACTATTCCGAAAATTCCAACCCTGAAAATGTCTCAGAAAGTACAATATATAGACAATTCTAACCCCTGCCCATCCCTCTAGGGGTTGAGCTCATCCTTCTAGGAACTGTTTCAACCAATTCTAAACATGGAACTGAAATCTAGGCAGCCAAACAACTTGCCTCTATATGCTAGGAAACTGATCCATTCACTTAATTTTCACCTTTTAGTGAATGAATCCTCTAGAACAAGTAAAAATGAGCCAAATTTACATCATAGTCATAAAATTACATCAATATAGATCAATAATTACATCAAGAAGTGAAACTAGTCAAACTGGCCGAATTTCTGAGCTGAAAAGTAAAAATTGGACCAAAATCCTCTATGCGCCGCGCCAGAAAACTCAATGCGCCGCACTACTTTGAGCCTATTTTTTGGGCACTTCCTAAAGTCCAAATTGAGCTCATGATATCTCGTTGGAAATCCCTGTCTGTCTTCTATCCAACCCAAGTGGAATTTTTTAATTTGGAGTTAATTTGCCTCTCCAAATCTGCAACCCAAAACTGGTTCCTACTGGTGCAAAAAGTGGCAGAAAGGCCATTTTCAAGGTGTTTTTGACCCTTTAAACCACCCATAACTTGATGAAATATCTCAGCCATTCCTGAGCATGCATAAATTTTCATAAAAAATCCAAAAATGTCAAGTTTTCCTCCAGAAGATCTCTCAAATGTAAGCGCGTGCCAAGTGGTGCGACGTGTCGGGCAAAAAAACCTGTTTTGCAACCAAAATTTCAAAAATGACAAAATTTACTCCAAATTTGATGAAATTTGGAGTGAATGTCTCCCATCATGTCCCATTCTCATCCAAGGAAGCTTCGGCCAAGATTTGGAGTGGATCAGGCCTTTTTCACCGTTTCAGTGCTCTTCTCAACCTCGCCTTCAGGATCTTCATCCTATCTCTGCAAACGTGTGTGTGGGCCCAATAATGGTTCTTAATATGTCTGAGCATGTCTTTGTCCCTATTGGCCTTCGCCAAGAGCTTCTCCAGATGAATGTTGACTCTCGTAAGGCAATTATCTCACTCAAATGGTGTCATGTCACCTGGTCTCTTCTGAGCCAATTCACGGTCTTCGCGGATTCTCTGCAGCTCCATGAGTGTGTGCTGATCCTCCAATTGTTTATTCTGTTGCTCCAAGTAATTTATAACCCACTGAGATCTCTAAAATTTCTCGGTAAGTGTGTCGATCTCAGCTTTTTGCTCCTAGATGATTTCTTTTAGCTTTGAGCTGGAAGAGCTTGAATCAACATCGATCAATATAAAATCAGTATCTTGGCCTCCTGAGGGGAACTCATCCTGCATAGGCTTCTTTCCTCTGTCCTGTACCTATGCTAATGTAGAAGGTCAGAACCCTTCCACGCCATGTGGAGATAGTACTCGCGCTGGTGTCGAAGGTAACGAGACCCCTTCCACCTCGGGTGGAGATAGTACTCATCGTGCTGCTGCAAATAAGGCTCTGGTACCTCTCTGATAGGTAACACACACTGGAACACTGATAGGCTCTGTCTCAGGAACCTCAAACTGATGCGAAGGCCCACCTGCATCATGAAAAATCTCTGGAGGAGGCTGAGGGGCTGTAAAGAAGTCACGGGAAATGAACTCCTCCCATGCAATGCCCTGCAATCCAAGCTGACGTACCACAATCATCTTGATGAGAGCATAATGATAAATGTTGTTATGTTGCTGCTCTGGAGTCTTCTTTTGCACAAGGGTAGTCATCCACTCTATGTTTCAGCACATGAATTATGGAATATTAATCAGTCTCACTCTCATGAAATGCATCAACAGTCAGATGTGGTATGCATAAAGGCGTAAGAATCTACCCTCGCAACTGAAGTATCTAATGATTAGCTTCATTAATGGCACATAGGACTCCTTCAAGAATCTGAAAGGAAACACCCTGCTGAGCTGCCTCATATAACCAGGCCTGATGTAAGGTTCATAATATTCTCTATCCAGCCGTTGTCTCTTATTCCAGTCTTCACCTATGTTTGGTATCCCAGTTGCCTGAGAAATGGTTTCTGGTGTTAAGGTGAAGTTCACTCCAGCAAGGTTTACATGACCATCATGCAAATGTAGGACAAATAAGTGAACCAACTCCTGATGATGCTGAATCTGAGCAATCATCTCACAATACTAAAAACATGAATGTTGCTGAAAGCATGTCATTGCAAGTGGGCAGGCCTGCAATTGAGTCAAGGAAGTGGGCTCTTCTATGACGTGCCTCCCACTTTTATGATACCACCTCGGTACATTTAGCTCAGCAGTTGAATCACTATCCTGCTCATATTCTTGCTCATATGATGAATTTGTCTTTGACATGGTGCTTTGCAATGTGTATAACAAGTATATGCTGATATATATGTGGTGAAAACAAGAGTTTGGTGTAACTGCCTCCAATTTCCAAATGTGTGTCAAATGTGAAGGGGCTGTGGTAAACAAGGACAATGGGAAAAGTGGACTGGAGATTGTCAAGTGAGATTTTGAAATGTGTTAACAATCACTTGACTGTATATAGGAATCTGGGATTTTGGTATTTGTTGCAAATGATAAGGGAGGGGGGAAAATGAAATGGAATGGTAGAGTTTAGGATAGGGAATGAGTAGTTTTTAGAGATAGGGATAAATTAAATGACAAGATATATTTGAGTCAAGTGAATTTAAGGATGTGAGGACAGTCACTATTTGGGGGACTTCGGGATATGGGGATTTATAAGTGATGTGGGGAAAGAGATGAGTATAGGGAATAAGAGGATTTGGGATAGTGAAATGGGAATGGAATGATATGATTAGCTTAGGATATAAGGGAATAGGGGTAGGACATTGAAAATAGTGTGACAGTGGTGGGCAACACAAGTGAAAATGAAATGAGAGTGTTTTGGCATTAAAGACAAGTTTTGACACCCAATTTCAAACCCTAGGAGCAGATTTTGATATGAATATAGGGTTATCTTTTCATCAATTAAACTCTTGAATTCCTCCTTCCAAATAGCACCCAAGATGAGTTAAAATCATATGGCAAGGGTGCACAACACTTACTTGGATCAAAAGAGTTGAATCGTTTTGAAGATTTGAGAAGTAGTGATGAAATTTGGGCTTTGAGGTCCTATGCGTCGCGCACAAACCCAGTGCGCCACGCTCACTGGATGCGTCATGCCCTTTGAAAATTACACAGTGGACTTCATCTCTACACACCGCGGTGCCTATGTGCGTCGCGCCTTCTCCCAACGCGTCGCGCAGAGTCTCAACACAGTCTTGGGTTACAGTTTCGCCCTTCCATAGTTTGGGTCGGCTTTCACATTATCTCTTGAATGCAAATGACATTGATACACATAGAAATATCTTCATAAATACATGGCTTTGATTTTTTCTTTGTAAAGACCCATTTTTATAATGTTTCACATTGGCACTTTTTCACATTTTAACACAACTCTGTTCTTTAAGTTTCATTTTGATTTTTTGGCTAAAACGATGGCTTCTTGGTTGATTTTTTGCAGGGATGGTGGCATTGGACTTCGGAAAAGGATGACCAGAGGCTGCATTTGAAGTAATTCATGGCAGAAAACTTTAAAAATACATATTGATTACAAACAATTAATTTGACGATTTATTCCTCAAAACAGAGTTTTGAAGAAGAAACATCCTTGAGCATTATTTATGATGAAAATTTTGGAATGAAAACTTATTGAAGACATCCTCATGGTCTGCGGGCATTATTTGACATTCTGAAGACCAAAGCCTAGACCTAATGACTGAAAGACTCTTTTTGACCACAAGACCATCTATGAATGTAAATGACTGAAATCAACTTTAATGAATTTTGATAAATTTTGACCAACCCAGCAGGTACAAACATGAGGGAAACTCGTGAAGAGACCCTTCCGTCAGATAATGGCATGCCCCTAATGGAATGCAGATGAATGAGCGGAATGAGACACCTAAAAATGAAATGCAATAAGAGAAATGATCTCTGATGGAGGGATGTAAAGACCGACTCTAACAGGTTCCACAATATTACACAATGGCACAAAAAAAAATAGTTTGTTGTCAAGGCCATGGAATTTCAACTCATCACGGGATGTCTATACAAATTAGGCATGGATGAAATACTCTGAAAATGTGTATTGGAGCATAAGAGACTCAATATACTATTTGAATCAAATGAATGAGTGGCTAGATGGAATTACACAAGGAAATAAACCATGCATAATGTTTTGGGCATAGATTTATGATGCATGACCTTCCACCATGGTATGAAGGAATTTTGTCACAATTGTGATGTTTGTTAAAGGGTCTGTAAACCTTTGTAAGGAGATGACATGCCACTTCATCCACAATTAAATTTACATCTATTTCAAAAGTGGTTCATTTATTTAATTAGGCCAATTAATCCACCATAGAAGAGGTGTGGAGTGTGATATATTATCATTGTGATGGATTATTTCACAAGATGGGTCAAAGCTACACCTATCTAAAATTTCAGTGTGAAGGCTGTTGGAAATGTTTTATTCAAAAATGTTGTCACTCACTTTATATTCCACAAAATTTTGATGAGTTACCAGAGAATCCATTTCTTAAACTGGGCTATTGAAGCTATGACACACGAGTTCTAGATGCACCATAAAAAGATCACACTATATCATCCACAAGTAAAGAAAAACATTGAGGCCTTTAACATAATTTGGAAACCACATTCATGAAGGTCTGTATCATACATAGAGATGATTGGAACTTAAGGATTCCTCTAGTGTTATAGGCCTACTCAGCCACAACAAATAATATGATAGGTTAGATACCATTAGAGTGGGTATATGGACATTAAGTGATAATGCGAATCAATTTCATAATATCTAGTCTCTAAATTTTTTTAGTGACAGGACTAGTAGATTCCATCGCAGTAGATGAGATACTAGTGGAGAAACTATAGTTGTAAGAAGATAAATTATGGTAGGATGCCAACAAAATGTGAAAAAATCTAGGGAAAAATCATGGCATGATTACTAGATCAAGGAAAAATAGTTCCAGGCTGACGATCTTGTATTGATGTATAATTTTTTTTTTGAAGCACCCTAGCAAATTCCAAACGCATTGGTTGGATCTATATGTTTTTTGTTATGTCATAGATGTAAAACTATTTCAATTGGAAAATTTAAATGGAGAGTCTTTCTATGAAATTGTTAATGTGAGCAAGCTGAAGTTGTGCAATAACAAATTCTCCTTGACCCAAGGATGATTTGTCTATAAAAAAAATTGTTTAAAAATTATTTACTTTATAATGTTATTTTTTTTCTTATGTAGGAATCATGTAGTAGAGACCATGAGAAACAATGTGACAAACCAAACATAGTAAATATTTCTTGTCATAGTAAAAACTTGGCACACTGCATATTGGAACATTACGTTCTCAAGAGAACTAATTGTTAAAGGATTGCATGGTACCAATGGAAACATGAATAATAGATTACAAATAGGAACCGATTATGGTAGTAGAGAATGTAAAACTGTAGGAAAAGGTGTTGGAAAAAGTGTGTTACACCCATGTGGATTGCACATTTTGGAGTTCAATGATGAAAAGGAAAATAAATTTAGTTAAGGAAAAATATAATCTAGATCAACGACTACATCAAAAAGGTTGCTGACATTCCCTTGAAACTAGCTAGAAAAAAAAATGGCATTCCTACCCAAGGTTCCATACCATATGAAGTTTGATGATGCTATGAAAGGGTAAGGCCATAATGGTGCAATAGTTAATGCATCTATAAATGTTGGTCAGACATGTAAGTCATCATTGTTTCCCCTATTTTAAATTTAATTTTCATACATTTTCCAAACTATGGGATCAAGCTAGAGAAGGGATCACAGTGAGTTCCAGAGATTAGAGCTTGAATTACAAAGCTAATTTCCCAGTTCTAAATCATTTTCACGAACACATACTCATCAGTTCCAAAGAATTTGATAACTAAGTGTGTTGGTGGTGCACTGAATCCTCAAAATACTACCAAATATAAAAATTATCTACACAGGGAGACCAAGTATCAAATGATTACGACCCCAATTCCAGTGGGAGTTATAAAGGAGTGAAATATGTTAGGCATGGTTGAAATGTTAAAATATAACGACCACGATGTGTAGGATCTCAATATTTTCCTGGATATTTTTGAGGAATGATACACCTAGATAACTGAACAACTAGGTCAACCAGTGGTGGTTGAAGTGTAGTAGTGGGAAGAGAGACTCAAGAAGTCTAGTATTATGAAATCATTAGATATTCCACATTTTGGTTGAAGTTTGGAAGTAAACGTATATGTAAAAATGCTATTAAGCTATGTGAATGGAGTTTTTTTGTGGCTTGATGAGCCAGTAGAGTTTTACACTAATTTAGTTACTTGAATCATTGGGATCCTCATAGATGGTGAAGATCTAGATTGGGCCTATTTTATACAAAGCATGAGAAAAGAATGGTGAGAGAATTAAAGGAAATGTTTTCTATATATTGTAGGGTGAATAGATCCAACATAAAACATGATGGTGTAAGTTTTTCCACCTAGATGATGGTGCATATAAAGGACCAATGCCTTATAGGGGTAGTTGCAACTACCACAAATTGTGTGGAATGGGTATATATAAAGTGGGCTACGTTCCTACTGAACAAAGTCGTGCATGACTATCTCTAAGAATAGGACAAGAAAATCCACTTTCACTAGTTGTGGTTGTTGATCCTGATAACCCTTACCACATGGAAAATTCCAAAGAATACTAATTTTATTGATCCACAGAAGCAATACTTTGTCACACCTAGGTTTTATTCTTTATGTTTTACTACAAACAAGAAGCTCCAACAAAATAATATTGTTGTTTTTTATATGTTAAAGTAATTAGTCATATCATTAAGAAAGTACCACAAATACCAATACAAACAATGATTTCTTATGGACCAATGGCATGGTTATGTGCCACCTCCCACTCTACGTTTATTCATGTTGAATATCATCCTCGTGAATAGTGGCTACAATTTCAGTGTAATCTTGATGAGATTACCATGTCAAAAATATTTAACAAGTGGTAAAAATAATGGAGGATACTAGTTCGCAATGTATTAGAGTCTAACGCACATGTATATGTCCAGGAAATTCAATAAGAGATGGAGATAGATCCAAATATTGAGTAGCGAAATGGTCTACCAAGAGGGAAGATTATGCCCAAGACAACCACCCATTCAATGTCCCCATTGTAGGAACCATAGTAAGAGTTTCCTAACACGTCACCATGGAAACAGAAGGAAGAAAAAGAAGACCAGAAAAAGATAAAATTCCATTTACATTCGAACATAAGCGTCCAAGGTGGTGAGCCCTGGTATTGCACCAAGAGTACTGCAACTACGAGGGTTTGCCCTACTTTACTTTATCAAACTGTGGTTCATAAGAACTTGGAGGTAACAGTGCTATATACATAACAGATGAATGTTACTCATGCCATCCTCTTCTTCTTTACGAAAGGGTGCTATTTCTTAAACTATGATAAGAACTGGAAAGTAAATTGCTGGAAAGAAATGAGAGAAAGGAAACTAATTTAAATTCCATAAAGGAAATGAAACTAATTTAATTTGTAGAAAGGAAATGAAATAAATGAAAATAATTTAATTTGCAGAAAGGAAATGATGGAAATGAAAATAATTTAATTTCCATAAAGGAAATGACGAAAATGAAACTAATTTAATTTGCAGAAAGGAAATGGCAAAAGGGAAACTAATTTAAATTGCACTTAACTTGGCCAATCGGCTAAACACACCATACTCTATCTATCATGCTCCTATCTATGCAAATATTCATGAACTAATTCTAATTTGAGGAGGTGTATCTTGTAGTTTGGAGAAGAAAGGGGTGAAGATGCTAATGGAGGGCTTAACTACATGAAACAAGGCTTAGGGGAGTGAAAAAGGGGTTTAAAATTTTATTAAAACTTTTAATATCACAAAAATTATTTGGAGAGGGAGGCCTTTAAAAGCGCGATGGTGGAGTTGTAAGAGGGGGGGTGGAAATGCGATATGCAATATGAAATATTGCAATATCGAAAAGCTAGAGGAGTAGCAGAAGTATTGTTCAGAAGCGGGAGCCAAATGTGATATGTGATGGGAATAGACACTGCAAAATGTAATTTGATTTAGGGATGACATGGTAGAGTGCTACAGTAATGTTGCAATCAACAGCTGGGAATGGTAAGTATTAATGAAGCAGGAGAGAAATGCGATATAGGAAGGAAGTGCGATATGTGATATGCGATATCACAATATCGCAAGGTTGGCAAAGAAGCGGTAGTACAGTCGGGAGGAAAGTGTGAATTATGAAATTTGATATGGGAAGGAAGTGTGAAATGCGATATTTGATATCGCTATATTGCAATATTGCAAGGTTGGTGGAGAAGCAGTAGTGCAGTCAGGAGGAAAGTGTGAAGTGCGAAATACGATACTGGAAGGTGAAACGATGTGAATGTGATAAGGCCGAAATTTTTGATAAGCGGGAAAATCAAGGAGAAAGGGTAGGTCCAACTTTGATGGTTTTTCAAGTGTTTTTCATTAAAAAGGGTGTCGTGTTTGTGACTAATGAAAACAAAGGAACAAGGCGAGCTGGATATTTTAAGTGTTTTTAGGAATAAAAGGTGGGTGTAGTAGTTATAATAAGCGGAAAAGGAGGGAATGGAGGGCGTAACAAAAGTGCTTAGGCTGTGAAGGTAGAGATGGAAGATGAAGCGGGGAGGCACCACGAAGTTGCTCTAGGGTTGTAACACCAATTCCTCCAATAAACCTTGCTAACTTATCTACAAAGAAACAAATAAATGCACGAAAATACAGTAGAACAAGAAGAATGAAAATGGCAATGAAACTCTACTCTATTTTTAGAAACAGTGAACATAAATAAATTTTTGGTTTTGTGGGAAGGTTCACCCTCCTCGAGCTCTATCGAAAGAGATGAGAAGGGAGGTCTTGATCCACAGATTTTAGATTTTTCTCCTCTATTCTATTACTCATAAGAAAATGAAACCTAAAACAACACATTGAAATAAAAAACTAAGAAGCAATGAAGCTATCAGAAGAAAATCTAACAAAATGACAACAAGTAAATAACAAGTACAACAGAGAGGCTGAGGCACATGGATTGGGCCCTAACCCAAATCTTAGCTCTCTGGAACCTAAATTAGTAAAATGAAATGAGTCTTCTCATTTAATGAAATAATAGTCTCTTACATTTCTAAAAGTTTGAATCACTACATACAATAAAAAAAAAGCTCAATAGCTTGCAGCAATTTTTCCGAATGGAATCGAATCCTTCCTAGCTCTAACTTTGCTCTATTTATTCTACAGCGAAGATACCAATAATTCCCTATTTAATTTTGATTGAGTCCACTTTGACTCCAAGTAAACCATAAATCGAGTGCAATTGGATGCCTTTGGAATTTGAATTGCTGGAGGGGATCTCATGAGGATCCTTTAGCTTCCTTTGATAGTCAAGGAGGGTAGAGAACCATCCTATAATTTCTCCTTGTTCTCTCCTTCAATTCTTTATGATAAAATATTCAAAAATAATGCCAATTACTCATTATATTCTGCACTCAACCTCAGATTATGCACTCAGAGTATGCTAGCCTTAATCACCACCTATACTAGCATCATAAACCCAAATAACAATAAAATTGAAAGAAAAAGAGATTTAGGAAGGAAAAAAGGTGACTGTTAACCCCTCCAAATATCTCTAATGATGGACCTCATCATCACTCCCCTACTGAATGATTTCTCATACTCTAAGAAATGAATCCTCCTCCTACATTTTTCAAGGCTTTGACAACACCCCTGACTTCCTGAGGAAGAAGCGTGGGAACCCCCTCAAGGGAGTAAAATCTATTACTCTTTTCTACATTCTCCCATTCTCTATCTTGTGCATCTGTGTCATTTTCATCATTCAGCCCCAACAAAAAGGGTGGATTAAGCTTGAGAGCAATCGATTTGATCTTCTTGGCTTGCATGGCCCTATTGTATAATGGTTCCCTTTCCAAGTTACCCCTCATTATTTCTAGAGTACGGTACTCCCTATTCTTGAGGCTATGAGGGAGGTTTTTCCATGTCCTCTCACTGGGCATAATGCACTCGTCTTTTATCTTCATAGAAACATCATCAAACCGGCCTATTACCTGTGTTTGAGTCTAGAGGTAGCTTTCAACTAGTGAAGAGTCCCTTTCAATCTCTCGACAGTTAAGGATGACTCTTGGGCTGAGCAATTTTGGTTTGATATGTAAGGGTTCTCTATTTCTTCTTCTCATGACCCTCCATATCTGTTTTGTTGTAGTGTCCTCATTCACCATCCAAGATACTAGAGCCATAAACTGTGTATCCCCCATTGTAGAATAGGGGTTGCAAGTATCCATATTTGTCAGCACGAGGTTTTGCACATAAAACTTTGCCATATTTGCCTGCTAAACCATGTTAGCTTGCTTATTGAAATACATGAATTGCCTACAATATTGGAAAGGTAGGGATCCATGCGAGGCTAGAGTTTTCTCCTCCTACAATTTAAGGATCCCTAGTAGGTGTTATCACCAAATTGATTTTGATAGGCTCCTGATCAATCAACTTAATGTAACTGTTTCAACCGCTTTTGACTGAAGATTAGCCTCTTTAGTTTGAGAGGGTGCTCTCAAGGTAATTTATGATTTTCAATGGAAATTTATATGGCTAACTCTATAATTGTAACCTAATTTGATTGGCTGTAGGTTGAAAATGTAAGGACTTGCTACCATTAGGCTATGGGGTCAATATCAGTAAACTCAATGAAATTATTTCTTCTTATGGAAACTGAGGCAATGGAGGCTTCAATGAAATGATTGTACACACACAACATAGGAAGAAAAAAACACTTTAACCTCTAAAAGAAGTTAGATCATGTTACCATGAGTTCTAAGTAATTATACATCAAACTAACTGCATGTATTAAACATGAAAGATATATAACATATAACACATTGAACACCTCCTTCGAATTTCAGGTAAAGAAGCAAATATCACTGCATATTACCGAAACTGAAAAACTATTACAGAGTAGCAGTTTGGTACAATATTCTCCAACCCTTTGATATTTTAATTTCTGTCTATAAATAGACTTTCTTTACATTACATAGGATTTTGGATCATTAAACCTTCAAGATGACAACTAATCATAACCGACACATCTATAAAAATACACCTATCCATTAAGAGTTAATATCCTAATAGGACTCTGGTTATATTTATTAAAACTACTAATAGAAGGAGTAAATAATTACATCAAAAGTAGTTAGGCTGCTTGAATGACACTATCCATCATTGAAAGAATAAATTCCCTCTCTGAAACACAAAACAATCGATCCTTTTTTCCTATGCTGCGTTGTTGCTAATGTGTTGATGTAGTGGGGCGGTTTATGAGGTGGACGTTAATTTGCTGATATGCTGATAAATGAGCTGAGATCCGTGTGAGAAGATCTGTTGTTGAATGGAGTGTTGAACACTTTTGGCTGCCCAACTCAACCTTTCTACTTTTTTATTACCCAAAATCCTCTTGTTGTCTTAAAAACTTTTTATAAAAAAATAGCATGACAAATCAATATATAGGACCTGAGACTTTTCAAATTTCACTTCTGAAGCACATCACATCTGCACACTTCACAACCTTTAAAATTCATTTTATAAAGAATACGATCAGTGATGCGATGCGAAGGGGAGGTGATGGGGATGATCAGTGATGTTGAGGGTCAGTGGGACCGGCTAGCATCACATTTCACAACTCTTAGCATTAAGTTATAAGCGCAGTGAATGTAAACTTTAAACACGATGAAGTGTGACACACAGGGGAGGGAATGAGTGATGTGGCATGGAAGAAGTGCAACCAGATTGTAGTGCAAATCACAACTTTTAGATTTTATTTATAAGGTGCAGGGGTTAACTTTTACAATTTGTGATTTGCGGGGATGAGGGAACCATTGGCATATGGCGGAGTTTTATGAATTGGTGGAAGGTTTAAAGCAGTAAGTGTTATGGAATTTATGTGATATCATAGTAAATGAAAGTGTTGCAACTGTTGCAAAGAGGGAACGGAACTCTTGAGGTGGGGCCTGACTTACCACATCACAATTAAAATAACTATGTTGTGGGTGCTCACAAATGTAAAGCCAATGCGATGCGATGCGATAAAAGCAACGATGAGGGAATGCAAAGAAATGAAAGTGTAAAGGTGGAAGGCTAAGTTAAAGTACTTTCAATATAAAATTAAATGAAAAGGAAAGCTTGGTGGTTAAAATGGGTCCCACTTCATCATATTTTGTCTTTCGAAAGGTTTGTAAGATATGGTAATGTAAATGATTTAGGGTTTTGGTCTATGGGGAAAACGATTTTAAATGTATGGGATTATTTGAATGGGGAAGGAGTCCAAAAGGGAAAAAGAAAATAGTGACAATAGTAGGGATCGATACGAGGCTTCCTTTGAGAGTTAAGGAGGGTGGACAACCCTCTTATAATTTCTCCTTGTTGTCTCCTTCAATTCTTTATGATAAAATATTCAGAAATAATGCCAATTACTCATGATTATTTGCACTCAACCTCATATTAGGCACTCAGAGTATGTTAGCCTTAATCACCACCTATACTAGCATAATAAACCCAAATAATAATAAAAATGAAAGGAAAAAGAGATTTAAGAAAGAAAAATGGTAACCATTAACCCCTCCAAATATGTCTATCGATGGAGCTCATCATCACCCCCGTATTGAATGGTTTCTCATCCTCTAAGAAAATAATCCTCTTCCTGCATTTTTCAAGGCTTTAACAGCCCCCCTGACTTCCTCAGGAAGAAGTGTGGGCTCCCTCATGGGGGTAAAACCCATTACTATTTTCTGCATTCTCCCATTATCTATCTTGTGCATATGTATCCCTTTCATCATTCAGCCCCAACAACAAAGGTGGACTAAGCTTGAGACCAAGCCATTGGATCCTCTTGGCCTGCATGGCCCTCAAGTATAATGGTGCCCTTTCCAAGGAAACCCTCAGCCTTTTTGGAGTATGGTACTCCCTATTCTTAAGGTTGTGAGGGAGGTTGTTCCATCTCCTCTAGCTGGCCATAATGCACTCGTCTTATATCTTCGTAGAAACATCATCGAAGTGGCCTATTACGTTTGTTTGAGTCTGGAGGTAGATTTAAACTAGTGAAGGGTCCCTTTATATCTATCGACGGTTAGGGATGAATCCTCTTAGGTTGAACAATTATGGTCTTATATGTAAGGGTTCTCTATTTCTTCTTATCATGATCCTCCATATCTCTTTTTCTCTAGTGTCCTCATTCATCACCCAAGATACTAGAATCATCAACCTCATATCACCCATTGTAGAATTGGGGTCCCAAGTATCCAGTTTTGTGAGCATGAGGATATCCACATAAAAATCTTCCATCTTTGCCTCATCAGCCATCTTAGATTTCTTTTAGAAATCCATGAATTTCCTACAATATTGGAAAGGTAGGGATCCATGAGAGGCTATAGTTTTGATTTTAAATAGGAGCCATTTATCCTTGAGGTACACAACATATCACTCAGCAGGGAATCTGTGCTAAAGGGTTTCTATACACAAGTCTTCCATGGTAGCTACTTTTTTCCCTTTTTGCTACAATTGCTACATTAGTGCTATATTATTTTCCTGTTCCATCAATAGCTTCTCCTTTAGAAATTTATCCCTGATTCTTTCCTCCTCCCTTGGTAATTATTTAATGATGATGGGGCTCTTAGCAGGAGTTTCTCGCTATTTCTGACTTACCCTCTAACTATTTTTAGTTCCGAAATACATAGAGGTCTGCATTTTTCTCTTTGTGCTCAAAGAAGCTAAGGTGGCAACTTCCTCTTGGTTTTTAGGGGATGCTGGGTTGTGTTGTGAGTCTTATTCTTGCTCACTTTCTACTACCTTTATGACTTTTGTCTCCATTTCCATTTCTTCCGTTTCTCTTGTGGTTCTTCCTCTCATTCTTATTCTAGTTCTTCTTCTCCTTATTTTCTAAGGCTAGCAGTATAATTCTTCCTTGATTGGGTTTCTATAAAAGCTTCCCTTGGTCCCTTTCTACTGTGTTTGATATGCGGTATACTTCAGAAGCTAGCCTAACTACTGGTGTTGTTGTTATGTTGTTGTCATTGCACATTGTTCAGATACACAACCCAAACTTTGTGTTGCTGTGCTACAGGCTCCCTTCGGTCTCTTTCCCTCAAAAAATCTCAATTCACTCGTTTGGATGAGATGGGATATCTTTTTATTAGAGTTTGCAACTAACTTTGGAGCACTTATGTTACTCGGGCTCAGATCTAGTTTCTGATAGAGACCATTGTTTCCTTCTCTTTGTTCATGATGGAATACGTGTTTCCTCCTCTCGTTCTCCTCTACTCCAATTGATTTTTTTTTTTCATTCCCATATGGTGTGAACTTGCAGTTCTCCCTAGTCATACTTCACGATGGTGGCCAAGCTAACTAGCCACCTTTCTTCCTTCTAAATTCCAAATATTTGCATTTAATTATTTTTGTCTATTATGAATGCACATCGAGGGGTGAAGGGCTATACCTAACCTTACCTGTTGTTGTCAAAGTGTTTTTAGGAGCTAGGTTGAGGGGACAAGATTTTTAGATGTTGTGTTCTTCACTACTTTCCTGTTTTTTGAGTGAGCAACTTATTGAATGAGTAGCTCTCTAAGTGAGCTGCTAATATTTTCTTACTATTTCTTCTTGTTGTGGATGTTGTGTGGGGTTATTGAGATTCCATGGGTGCCATTCTCATTCTCCTAGAGTCTATTATGTAGCTTTCCTTCTTTTTCTTTGCAGTCCATGAACAACTTTATTTTTTAAGGAACTTCCCGATGTTTGTAGTAGTTTGTGGCTTGCTTTCTTTTGCTACATTGTGCTCAGGAATGGAGGAATATGGTTTATGTAGGTGATGGTTTGGGTTATAGAAATTAATGGAGTGAATTAGGGGATGGATAGTAAAATAGAAGGGGAGAGAAGAAGATGATTGCTTCCATGTTTTTCTAGAAACCATTAATAACCTGCAAAATAACAAACACATAAAACACAGAGATGCAGATGTATTTATCTCTTCTTATTTTTTTTTTTGAAAGAAAGTGGGATGCATCCATTGAGGTTTTCAGCCCATGATCTTTCCCTGAGTGCTTCAGAGAGGTTTTCACCCATGGATCTTTATTCCTTTTTTTTCATTAGGAGGTGCTGGAAATTATGGATTTTCCCATTACATATGCCTCTTGAAATATTGAATTTATGAACTCTACCCTGGATAAGGGCTTCTTGTAAATTTTAAGTCTGTGACCATTGAAAAGAAATCAAACTCCTTCCTCATCTATGGTCCTGATTTGAACTACGCCATTGTCCAAAAAAATTCCACTGTGTATGGTCCCAACCATATTGTCATAAATTTTCCCTTAATGTATTTAGACCTTGAATCATACAACAACACCCAATATCCTTCGTGGAGGGCCTTCTCCTTAATGTTATTTTCATTTCATACCTTCCATTGCAGCTGAACTACCTTTGTGTGAAGAAGTGCTTGCATTCTGAACTCATCCAATCCATTTAGTTGCAACAACCTCTCTTTTTGGGAATTTGATAGATTTATATTTAATTCAGCTTCCATTCGTAAATTATTGAATTCAAACTCAAGTGAAAGTAGATATTTCTTAGCATAAACTAGTTCATTGGGAGTGAATCCTATTGTTGTCTTCCAAGTAGTGTTGTAGGCCCAAGTAGCTTCTACCAATCTTTTTGCCCAATATTTTTTGTTGCTACTCACAAACTTGGTGAGGATACTCTCTAAAGCTCTGTTAGTTACTTCTACTTGGCCATTCAGTTGAGGGTGATAGGAAGTAGAATTTCTATGCTTAATCTTGTGATTCCTAAAAATATTTTCAATGAGGTGAGATGTGAATTGTGCTCCCTGATCAGTGTCTATTTCTCTGGGATAACCAAAATTGTAAAACACATTCTCCCTCAGAAATTCTGCTACTTTCTCCTCGGTAGCTACCTTCATATCTTTTGTTCCAGTCAACTTTGTTAGTTAATCAGTGGAGACTATGATATACTTATTTTGTCCAGATGGTGAATCGATAGGTCCAACAAGGTCCATGCCCCACTTTTCAAATGGTTCAAGATCCACCCGAGGGTGAAATTGCATCTCATCCCTTTGTATGGGTTTCCCCATCCTTTGGAACTGGTCACAACTGCTTGTGTATCTTTTGGAATCTTGGTGAAGGGTAGGCTAATAGTATCCTACATGCAAAAATTTGTAATCAATTATCTTTGTAGCAAAGTGGCCTCCACATGGGTCCTCATGACATGGAGAGAGGATAGAAAAAAATTCTTCCTCCCTCATGCATCTCCTGAAGATTTGATAAGGGCCTAGCTTGAAAATATTTCCCCCAATCCATCTAAAAGGGGTGCTTTTTCTGATGATTCTGCTCCTCTCCCTGAATGAAAGATTAGGATGGAGTTTCACAGCAACCAAGTAGTTATCTATATCAGAAAGCCATGGTGAGAGTGTTGAGATAAAAAAAAGATGCTCCTCTGGCAACTATTCATCTACCATTCCTTCTTCACCTGCATTGAGACCTAACCTAGACAAAAAATATGCAACAACATTTTCCTTCTAGATTTATCAACAATAGTCAAATCAAATTGCTACAAAAGTAACAACCATCTAATTATCTGAGCTTTAAGATTCGATTCATTCATTAAATACTTGATGGTTGCATGGTCACTGTGAAAAAATGTCTGATATCTAGTTACATAATTCTTTAATTTGTTTAAAGAATGCATAATGACTAGCATCTCCTTCTCAATAACTGTATAATTCAGCTTGACCTTGGACAAGTTCTTTCTGATGAAATAAATGGCATAAGGTATTTTGTCCGCTAATTGTCCTAATGCCACCCCTACAGCTTTGTCAGATGCATCAATGTGAACATTGAAAGGAAAAGTCCAATTTGGACCTCGGAGGATGGGACAGTAATCAAATTATCCTTAATGATCTCAAAAGCCTCTTGACGAGGATCAGACCAAATAAACTCAAAATATTTTTCCAATAACCCAAATAATGGTGAAACCATCTTGCTAAAATCTTTGATGAACCTTCTATAGTAACTAGTTAGGTCTAAGAAACTCCTAACATCTTTCTACTTTTGAGGAGCACGTAGCCTTTTGATGATAGTGATTTTGTTCGGTTTTACTTGTATTCTTGCTTGGGATATGGAGTATCCTAATACAACTTATGATTTCTTCAGGAGTTCACACTTTCTCAGCTCAAGGAGAGATGCATGATGCATATAAATGCACCTTCCTAGTGCTTTACCCAAATTGGAGAGAGATTCCTGGAATTCATCCCCATATGGTGCGAAATCATTCATGTAGGTTTCGACAAAGTCATGGACTAATTCAAAAAAAATGCTCAAGACAACTCTTGGGAACTGGGGCATTGCATAACCCAAAGGGTAGGACTCGATAATCAAAGGTACCCTAAGGGCAGGTGAAATTAGTCTTATCTTGGTCTTCAAGGCTAATATGAATATGATTTCACCCATTGAACCCATCTAAGAAGGAAAATAATGTCTTCCCCGCAAGGCCATTTAGGACTTGCTCTATAAAGGGCAAAGGGAAATGGTATTTCTTGTTGTATTTTTTAATTTCTCGATAATCAACACAAATTCACCACTTCCCATTCTTCTTTGGGACTAGGAAAAGAGGAGATTTTAATGCTCCAAATTAGCCATTGCTACTTGGAACATTATAATTGATTCATTTTTGAAATAAGAAGTAGGAAACACAATAAAAACTATCCCATTGTGAAAAGGGATTGAGGTAGGAGGATAAAATAAAGCCTCTTGAGTGTGAATAGGAGAAAAATCAAGGAGCTAGCTATATTTTACCAAGTCAACAGTGTTGTCACAAGGGAGAGAAAGCCACTAGGGCAACACAGTTTTGAAGGAGGAAACTTCTCAAGGAAGCTACATCACCAATGAGTGGGGCCCGGGATGGAGAAGCTCACTTAGGATAAAAAGGAAGTAATAGAAGCAAAAGGATTCATTCATTCATACTTCTTATTTTAGTCTGATGACGTATTTCAAGATTCAGCTATTTAGCCGGAGTTGCAACACTGTTTAGAGTAAGAGTTCTCATTCGGGAATTCTAGTTTCATCATTGTTGTAGCTGATTGGGAGATCTAGGGAGGAGGGCTTGAGTTCCATTATCATCAAATATCTTTAGTAAAGCCATACTATAACCTTGAAAGCACATTCACTTCTAGTGAGTCCGTTATTTCTGCAGTAGCTGCAGCAGCTGGGGTTGTATCTATCCATTTGTGCTTATTTCAGAAGAGGAGGAGGTGATTTCCACTCCAGGAGTTATATTGAGGGAGGCCTTGAGAAAATTATTGTATTGTGTGTTCCTTTTGGAGCATATCAAATATTTCTCAATATAGATTTGATGGGTACAATGTTATTTTCTGCAGTGTTGTATCTTGTGTTGTTATTTTTCCAGAAACCCTTGCCGGGAGGTCCTAATGTGTTTTTAAAAGAGGTCAATCCTCTCATTTCTGATATTATAATGAATGTAAGGTCTAGATATATGTTATTCCATCTACTGCTGTAGTTTTCATAATGAAAATAACGTTGTTTCTGCCTCCGGAATTTATATTTTATGATGTACTAGGGTTGTGATGCTTTTTAGCATATTTGAGTTGGGGAGATCTGTTTAATGTAGCTAGAGTTATTTTTTTCTGATGCCATTATATATTTAAGCTACATACAACATATTTTAGAGGATCCAAGCTCTGGATTGCGTTATTATTGCACTTGTTTCCTTATATAGCGTCCTCATTGGATATATTGCTGAAATTCCTGAAAAGGAATATTACAGTGGTATCGGAGCTCTTCTCTTAGCTCAACTTATGGGGGAGAGATTTATATTCATCATGGAGAAGGAATAAATATCAAGGCTTGTACTTCAAACCCTGTAGAGCAATCCAAGGGATCTCAAGGAGACAAGGCAGGAAAAAGACTCTTTAGGGTTTTTCCATAAGGCAAGCACCAACGTTGAAAATGGCATGGAACATCCAACTACATCACATTTCTCCACCATACATTAATTTTTAACTGAGGGAGATATGGAGGGTTCTCTAGGGGAATATTTTGAAGAATATGAGCTCAAGTCTCAAAGGTTCAAGGAGCACATGAGCCTTCAAGAGTTTTGCTGGATCAAGGATGGAAGGAGAAATGATCCTCATCAAAGGGAGGATAACTTGATGCAAGGATCAGCCCTATAGTGCAGTATGGTAGGGTTCTTCTTTCCCACATATGATGGGCCACCTAAGTACACAACAAAAGCATGGGTAGAGAAGCTGGACAAATACTTCCAGCTCCACAAGGTTTCTGAGATAGAAGCTATCAAGATAGCTTCGTTGCACCTGGAAGGGGAAGCTCAAGATTGGTGGTTTCATGGACTGACCACACTTGGGCATCATCATATCACTTCATACTTAGCTTTCACTAAGAATTTAGTGGAGAGGTTTGATCCAAGGGATCCAGAAGCCCACTTTGCAAAGATAACCAAGCTCAAGAAGGAGGGAGATCTTGAGGATATATTGCTAAGTATCTACAACTTTCAGTGATGGTATCTAGCCTCACTATGATCAGGAAGGTATGCATTTTTTTTAATGGGATGGTTGAACCATTACAAGGGTTGGTCAAGTCTAGCAAACAAACTACACTCCTTGAAGCTGTGGAGAAAGCTAGAGATCTAGAACACATCTTGCCCAGGGCAAGAACCCTTTTACAACAGAAGACCCACTCAAGGTCAAAAGAGACAATCCCTATTCAAGAATTGGAGGAGAAGTGTGTTATATATGAAGCACATCATATCAATACCTTCTCCATGAAGGATTCCAATGCTGTACAACCCATAGAATACTTTGCTCCAAGAGGAGGAGCTATTGCAGTGTTAAGAGGGGTCCCAAAGTATCTAACCTTGAGGGTGAGAGGCACCATCATGGGGCAAAGAGTTTCTGTATTGATAGATAGTGGATCCACTCATAATTTTATTGATGCACAGCTGGTACACAAGAGAGGAATTCCCATGGAGGAGTTTGAGGGATTTTCAGTTTTGGTCCCCGGAGCCTTGACTCTGCAATGTGCCAAGTATGTTCCAGTGCTGACCATTACTATGGGTACGTATACCTTGATAGACCAGTTCTTTGTGGTAGATATTCTAGACACCAATGTCATATTGGGAGTCTAGTGGTTAGTCACTCTTGGGATAATTACCACTAATTGGAGAACTTTGGAGATGGAATGGACTAGAGGGGAGGATGGCCAAAAACAAAAGATCAAGGGTATGAACACGTATCCCCCTCAGGTTGTTTCAACACATAGGATGGAGGCAGATCTGTGTAGAGGAGATGTTTCATGGGTAGTGGAGCTGCATATGTCCGAGGTGAAGGGCAAGGACTCACCAATGCATCCATATGTTCAATCTCTTTTGGATTGATATTCTACAGTATTTGGGGATATCCCACCAAGGAAACCTCCTGAATGAGGGTTTGAACACACGATTGAGTTGGAACAAGGGGTCCAAGCAGTGATCACCACTCATAGACATTACAAGGCCTATCAGGATGAGATTGAAAGAGCTATCCAAGAGCTACTAGCACTAGGGCACATCTGGCCTAGTACTAGTCCTTTTTCTTTCTCAGTGGTTTTGGTAAAGAAGAAAGATGGAACATTGAGGATGTGAATTGGTTATAGGGCCTTGAACAAGAAGACTTTGAAGAACATGTACCCTATACCCAGGATCAATGAACTCATATATGAGCTAAGGGGATCCAAATATTTCTCCAAGATTGATTTGAGGTTCAGGTACCATCAAATCAAGGTGAGGGAGCAAGATATCCCCAAGACAACATTCAGGTGTCACTATGGGCATTTTGAGTTTCTCGTAATGCCCTTTGGATTGACTAATTCTCTAGCAACTTTCCAATCCTATATGAACCATATCTTCCAGGGTCATTTGAGAAATTTTATGTTGGTCTTCTTTGATGATATTCTGATCTATAGCCGCACTTGGGAGGAGCACTTGCAGCATATTGAGACAGTCTTACATATCCTCAAGGAGCAACAATTCTATGCCAAGCTCTCCATATGTAAATTTGGCCTCACAAAGATGTTTTATTTGGGGCATATCATAGGAGTAGATGGAGTGAGGGTACATGAGGAGAATATTTAGGCTGTCAGAGATTAGCCTGAACCCAGGAATGTTACATAACTCAGAGGGTTTGTGAGCATATGCACTTATTACTGGAAGTTTGTGAAAGGATTTTCACAATTAGCAGCACCACTTATATACTTGACAAAGAAGGGGGCTTTCCATTGGACACCTACAGAACAGAGGGATTTTGATAAGCTCAAAGAGGTAATGAGTATTTGTCCTATTTTGGTTTTACCTGACTTCTCTCAACCTTTTGTGTTAGAATGTGATGCATCAGGTGAAGGTATTGGGGTAGTATTGATGCAAGGAGGGCATCCTATAGCCTTTGAGAGAAGAAAGTTTCTCCTTCATGAGAGGCTATACCCCACCTATGATAAATAAATGTTGGCTATCATGCATGCATTAGCCAAATTTAGGAAATATTTGGTGGGGAATAAGTTCAAGGTGAAGACTGATCACAATAGCCTTAGATTCTTTCTTGAACAGAGGCAACTTTAGGAGAGACAACAGAAGTGGGTGACAAAAATCAAGCCTTATGACTTTGACATATAATATGTCAAGGGGAAGAGCAATATAGTAGCCGTTTCACTTTCTAGGAGGCCTACAATGTCGTCCTTGAGGGGCATGGACGCATATTGGAAGGCTCAACTCTTAGTTGAGTACTCCAAAGATGAATTTGCATGTGGGATACTTGATGGGGTGGTATCGGATGAGAGATCTAGAGTAATGGATGAGATTTTCTATTACAAGTATCAAATATACTTGGCTAAGAATTCTAAGCTCAAGGAGAAGATATTATTGGCCTCACATGACTCATCACTTACCAGGCATCAAGGTTTCACAAAGACTTACATATCTATTAGGGAGAGATTCTCTTCGAAGGGTCTCAAGGAGGATGTGCTCTGACATGTCAAGGAATGCACCACTTGCCAATAGAATAAGGGAGAGCACACTTATCCTGCTGGGTTGTTGCAGCCATTGCCTATTCTGGATGGGAAGTGGGAAAGTATCTCTATGGACTTCATCACCGGGTTACTGACAGTGCAGGGTAAGGAAAATATCTTTGTTTTTGTTGAAAGAATAACAAATTACTCTCATTTATTTTCCATTTCTGCACGTTATATTGCTTCACAGGTGGCTGAGCTCTTCTTCAGAGATGTATTTAGACTCCATGGTCTCCCTAGGACCATAGTGAGTGATCGGGAGAACCGCTTCATGGGTGGTTTTTGGCAGGAACTTCTCTGATTAGTGGGGACTAATTTGACCCCCATCACCAGCTATCACCCCCAAACTGATGGGGAGGCTGAGATAGTGAACAAGTGGCTAGAAGGCTACTTGAGGAACTATGTGGTAGGGTAGCAGAAAGGTTGGTTGCGTTGGCTCCACTTGGGGGAGTATTGTTACAACACTACTCACCAAATCTCTATTGGCATGACTCCATTTCGAGCCTTGTATGGATGTGAGGAACTTTCATTTGCTGATGTTATGCTTGGAGCAAGTAAAGCTCCAAGGGAAAGGGATTGGATTCAAGAGAACCAAGACATACTCAGGGCACTCAAAGATAACATTGCTACTTCTCAGAACCAGCAAAAGATGTATGCAGACCGTGGTCAGATAGAGAGACAGTTTGAGGTAAGATATCTTGTCTACCTATGCCTTCAGCCTTACAAACAATCCACACTAAAGGTGAAGGGGCTGAAAAGCTCAAACCACGTTTCTATGGCCCATACAAGGTGAACATATGTATCGGTAAGGTAGCATATGAGCTGGAGCTTCCTAAGGGGAGCAAGATCCACAATATCTTCCATGTATCTTGCCTCAAGAAGGCCATTGGGAGGAATGTAGTTGTGAACATGGAACTTCCTCCTATTGATGATGAGGAACATTTGATCCTGCAGCCAGAAGAAATCTTAGACAAAAGGGATAAGCAGTTGAGAAACAGAGTCATCAAAGAATATCTGATTCGATGGAGGAATCTACCAGATGAGGATGCCACTTGGGAGGGAGAGAAGATATTGTAGAATCCTTATTTACTGTTTCTTGTGGGCAAGAAAATTTTGAGCGGGGAGGACTGTAATTTTCCCAATTAACCATTGCTACTTGGAACATTATAATTTCTCCATTTTTGAAATAAGAAGTAGGAAACACAATAAAATCTAGACCAGTGTGAAAAGGGATTGAGGTAGGAGGATAAAATAAAGCCTCTTGAGTGTGAAGAGGAGCAAAGGTAAGGAGCTAGCTATAGTTGACCAAGTCAACAACACTGTCACAAGGGAGAGAAAGCCACTAAGGCAGGGCAGTTTTGAAGGAGGAAACTTCTTAAGGAAGCTACATCACCAATGAGTGGGGCTTGGGATGGAGAATCTCACTTAGGATAAAAAGGAAGGAATAGCAGCAAAAGTATTCATTCATTCATACTTCTTGTTTCATTCTTATGACTGATTGCAAGCTTCAGCTATTTAGCCGGAGTTGCAGCACTGTTTAGTGCAAGAGTTCTCATGCGGGAATTCTAGTTTCATTATTGTTGTAGTTGATTGGGAGATCTAAGAGGATGTATTGAGTTCCATTCTCATCAATTATCTTGAGGAAAGCCATCCTCTAACCTTGACAGTGTAGTCACTTCCAGTGAGTGTGTTATTTTGCAGTAGCTGCAGTAGTTGGGGTTGTATCTATCCATTTGTGCTTATTTCAGAAGAGGAGGAGGTAATTTCCACTCCAGGAGTTCTATTTAGGGAGGCCTTGAGCCAATTATTGTATTGTGTGTCCCTTTTTGAGCATATCAGATATTTCTCAATACAGAGTTGCTGGGTACAGTGTTATTTTCTGCAGTGCTGTATCTTGTGTTGCTATTTTGCTGGAAACCCTTGCCAGGAGGTCCTAATGTGTTTGTAAAAGAAGTCAATCCTCTCATTTCTGATCTTATAATTAATGAGAGATCCATATATATGTTATTCCATCTATTTTTGTAGTTTTCATAATGAAAATAACGCTGTTACTTCCTCCGGCATTTCTATTTTATGATGTATTGGGGTTGTGATGCTTTTTAGCATATTTGAGTTGGGGAGATATGTTTAATGTATCTAGATTTATTTGTTTCTAATTCCATTCTATATTGAAGCTACATACAACATATTTTAGAGGATCAAAGCTCTGGATTGAGTTATTGTTGCACTAGTTTCCTTATACAGTGTCCTCATTGGAGATATTTGCTGAAATTCCAGAAAAGGAATATTATAGAGATACCCAGTCATTGTCATAAATAGGCTATATGAACCCTCCATCCAATAGTTTCAGAAAATATTCTTTGAATATGTCCTTCATAGCTGGGTTCATCCCTCTTTGGGGTTGCCTCATAGGCTTGCATCCTTATTTGATGTAAATGTGATCTATGCATACTAAAGGATGCACCCATTACATTTCCTTGTAATCCCAAGCAAATGCATCTAAATTTTCTTTCAAAAGCTTGCATACCTACTTCTCTTTTTCATTCGAGAGGTTTGGGTTGATTTTCATAGATCTGGATGGGCCAAACTCAATAGCCTTGGTGGTACCAAAGATTGACTCAAGTTAGTGTTCTTCCATCCAAGGTTGGCTTTCAGACTCTTTGAGTAGGGTTTTGAGAGGAATGTTAGTGGAGGACTAGTTTTCAATGGCATGGTCTATGAGTTCATCTTCATTAAGATGCCCCCCTCTAAGAATAACATATATGGTATACATTGGGGAAATGTTATATAACTCATATTCTTCATCCTCCAACAATTTATGTATATCATGATCAATGTAAGGCTGGGCTGGAGGATATAACACTAGCTCTTTGGAAAAAGGCCTATTTTTCATAGTCATGTTTCCATCTCGATAGCTAATATAAGCATCTGCAGTGGCTAACCAAGGTCTCCCTAAGATGAGAAGATAACCATTAAACTTGGTTTTTGGTTGCAGGATTAGGAAATATATAGGAGGCTCCCAAGAGTCAATGGTAACCATAAAATCCTCAACAATTCCTGCCCGAGTTACTGTGTACCGATCTGCAAGCTGCATAAATGTTGTGGTTTTCCTTAAAGTCCCTTGGAGACTAAGTTTCAACATATTTTCCTTGGTTATGAGATTGATAGAAACCCCTAGATCAATCAAAGTGTTGAGGACTATGACACTATCTATGTGCACATCAAAAAATAGACTACCAGGGTCTAGGTACTTTGGAAAGATCTCCATTCCTAGCATTAGGTCAAACATTTGTCCTACCACATTGATGGTGGGGATATTTATCTTCCTTTTCGCAGGTTTCTTGAAGCACTTTTCTTTGATGAGCCTATTGTATATAGGGACATCCTTAATGGCCTAGAGAAGTGGTATCTTTACACAAAGTTTCCAATTCTCCCAGGAGTTCAGTCTCCTCTGGGGTGTGTTGACTAGGGTGGATCAAGCGCTCGGGAAAAGGATGTTGTTGGATCTAAGTGTTACCTTCTTCCTTTTCTTCCTCAACCTCTGCAGGTGGAGATGGAAGACGGTTGTCTTGGATTAATCTTCCCGACCTGAGATTAACCTCCTGTATCTCCACAACATAAGCTAGATAGGATGTTTCTCTGTTGGGAGCCTGATGTGTCTGTCTATTGTTCAGGTTCGGATTGGGCTGTGCAGGTATTTGAGGTAGCCTAGGTGGAGCAGCATGAGTAAGCTGAGGTTGAGGTTGGGGCTGAGGTATTAGAGTAGGTGGTTGATTGTGCTGAGGCATCCATCCCTGGTATGGATTATTCCACTGAGGTTGTTATGGAACATACTGCTGAAATGGTTGATTCACTAGCTGATGATGAAATGGAGGGTTCTAAGGCCAAGTAGGAGGTGTAGACAAGGATGAAGGAGTGGGGGTATACCAAGTTTGCATGGGTGCACTATGATTGTTGTGATAGTAAGAGGAAGATGCACCTTGCATACCCTATTGATATGGCCTAGGGCCTTGAGGCCTTCTCAGGTTGGTGAAACAGAGTTGCTCTGGAATTTATTCCCCACCTTGATATACAACTTTAGGCCCAGGTAAGGAGGGACACTTGTTTGTGGCATGATTCTCCTCACAGACTAAGAAAACCTCCATGACATTCAGTGGACAGTCATTTCTTGGGCGATTTCAGGTTCATCTAGGATAAAATATGGCCAGGCCTCTCTCTTCTTCCTCTTACTTCCATTTGACCTACATTATGTCCATTTGCAAAGCAAGGGTGTGCAACATGTCACTCTTGAAGTCCTCTAGCAAGATTCCAATCTCATGTTTTATGGAGGTGGAAGAGGAAGGGGTACTGGATTTGTTTTGTCTAGCTCTCCCCATCTTCCTAAATGTGCTTAAATGATTCCAGAACACAGTTTTGATTGTTTCATAAGGCAGTTGGTAGATATCTCCTCATGTTCGAATATTCAATTTTCTATCATCTCTTCTCTAATCCCTCGAAGAAGTACAATTTCAAGTGATGTAGGATCAAGAGTACAATTGGCTCTCTTATAGTTTAATTGAAACTTCTCTTCATAATCCTCTAGGGACTCATCAGGCCCTAGAGTCATCCTAAATATCTCATCCTTAGTTCCTTGGACCTATAGTAGTCTTTGTACTTGTTGTGGAAGGTATCTTGCATCTGTGCCTAAGTTGTGATTTTTTCCTTAAGGGTTGACGGGAATAGCTTCAACTTTTGATCATCAGAGGTGTAGTGATAATTACTACAGACAACAAAAAATTCAAACATGAATGTGTCAGGATTCTCAAAGGTAACTACATGGAAATGTGGAAGAGATGAGGGCCTAAAGTTTTTCATCTTAGTTTCCCCATCTGGTTCTCTTATGGGAAATTCTCTCTGAATCCTAGCCATGGTTAAGATAGATGAAGTAGGTCCCTCAGTTGGACCAAGGTCTTCTTCTCCCTCCCCAAAAGGTTCCTCAGAGTATTCAGAAGGCTCTCCTATAGGAAGTTTAATCTCATTGCCACTAAAGAAAAGTGAAGGGTGGATAGGAAGTGATGTGGGGGTTTTAGGTAATATTTGTCTTTGAGTATTCCTACTCCTACGAGATATGAAAATTAGATATTTTTGTGTTTTCTCAATATTTCCGAAATAACATGAAAATAAAGGAAAGAAGAAAATAATGCTAAAACAAAAGCAAAGCATATACTTAACACCTCCTCGACAACGACGCCAAAAAGTGGTGAGCCATGGTATTTCACCAAGAGTGGTGCAACACCCAGGGGATGCCCTACTTTACTTTATCAACCCGAGGTTCCTAAAAACTTGGAGGTGACAGTGCTATATACACATCAGATGCATTTTTCTCGTGTCATCCTCTTCTACTTTACGAAAGGGTGCTATTTCTTAAACTATGATAAGAAATGTAAAGTAAATTGCTAGAAGGAAATGACAGAAAGGAAATTAATATAAATTGCAGAAATAAATGACAGAAATGAAACTAATTTAATTTGCAAAAAGGAATTGACATAAATGAAACTAATTTAATTTGCAAAAAAGAAATGATGGAAATGAAAGTAATTTAAATTTCAAAAAGGAAATGACGGAAATGAAACTGATTTAATTTGTAGAAAGGAAATGGCAGAAGTGAAACTAATTTAAAATTCACTTAACTTGGCCAATTGTCTAAACACACCCTACTTTATCTATCATGCTCCCATCTATGTAGCTATTCATGGCCTAATTCTAATTTGAAGAGGTGTTGCTTGGATTTTGGAGAAGAAAGGGGTGAAGGTGCTAATGGAGGACTTAACCACATGAAAGAAGGCTTAGGGGAGTTAAAAAGGGGTTTAAAACTTTATTGAAAATTTTAATATCGCAAAAAATATTTTGAGAGGGAGGCTTTTAAAAGAGTGATGGTGGATTTGTAATAGGGGGTGGCAATGCGATATGAGATATGTGATATCGCAATATCGCAATATCGCAAAGCTCGAGGAGTAGCAGAAGTGTTGTTGGGGAGCAAGAGCGAAATGCAATATTCGATGGGGATAGAAACTCCGAAATGTGATTTGCAATAGGGATGATGTGGCAAAGTGATATAGTAATATCACAATCAGTGGTTGGGAGTGATAAGTATTAACGGAGTGGGAGTGCAACGTGATATGGGAAGGAAGTGTGATATGTGATATGCGATATCGCAATATCACAATATCGCAAGGTTGGCAGAGAAGCAGTAGTGAAGTTGGGAGGAAAGTTTGAAGTGTGAAATGTGATATGGGAAGGAAGTGCAATATGTGATATGCGATATCGCAATATCACAATATCGCAAGGTTGGTGGAGAAGCAACAGTGTAGTCGGGAGGAAAGTGTGAAGCGTGAAATGCGATATAGGAAGGTGGGGCGATGCGATTGCGATAAGGCTGAAATTTGAGATAGCGGGAAAGTCAAAGAGAAAAGGCAGAGGTCCAACTTTGTTTTTCTTTCAAGAATTTTGCGTTGAAAAGGGTGTTGTGGCCGTGACTAATGAAATTAAAGGAATAAGGTGGGCTACATATTTTAAGTGTTTTTAGGAATAAAAGGTGGGTGCAACAGTTAGAATAAGCGGAAAAAGGAGGGAATGGAGGGCATAAAAATAGCTCTTTGGTTGTGAAGAGAGAGATGGAAAATGAAGTGGGGAGGCACAAAAGAGTTGCTTTGGGGATGTAACAATAATTCCTGCAATCAAACGTTGTAACTTATGCACAAAGGAATTGACAAATGCGTCAAAATACAATACAACAGGAAGACTAAAAATTTCTATGCAACTCTACTCTATTCTCCAAAACAATGAACATAAATAAATTTTTTAGTTTATGGTAAATTTCACCCTCCTCGATATCTATTGACAGAGATGAGAAGGGAGGTCTTGATCCACAAATTTTAGATTTTTCTCTGCTATTCTGTTACTCATAAGAAAATAAAACCTATAGCAGCACATTGAAAGAAAAAACTATGTCGTAATGAAACTATCTGAAGCAAATCTAACTGAATGACAAAAAACAAAGAACGAGTACATTAGAGAGGCTGAGGCACATTGATTGGGCCCTAACCCACATCCCAGCTCTCTGGAACCTAAATTAGTGAAATGAAATTAGTCTTCTCATTTCATGAAAGAATAGTCTTGTAAATTTCTGAAATTTTGAATCACTGCATACAATAATAAAAAAGCTCAATATATTTCGGCAAATTTAATGAATGAAATATAATCCTTCCTAGCTGTATCTCTAATCTATTTATTCTATAGGGTAGCTACCAACAACTCCCTAGAGAATAGGGATTGATTCCAATTTGACTCCAAGTAAACCATAGATCGAGTGCACTTGGCTCCCTTTGGAATTTGAATTTCTGGAGGGGATCTCATGAGGATCCATTGGTTGCCTTTGTGAGTTAAGGTGGGTGGAAAACCCTCCTAAAATTTCTCCTTGTTTTCTCCTTCAATTCTTTATGAAAAAATATTTAGAAATAATTCCAATTACTGAATATTTTCTGCACTTAACCTCATATTAGGCACTCAAAGTATGTTAGCCTTAATCACCACCTATACTAGCATCATAAACCCAAATAAAAATAAAAATGTGAGAAAAAGATATTTAAGAAGGCAAAAAGGTAACCATTAACCCCTTCAAATATGTCTAATGATGGAGCTCATCACAAGGAATAATATGAAGGTCAACAAGACAACAAGAATTTTACCTAACATCTCAAAAGAGTACTTAGAGGGATAGGTGGTACAATTAAAGGAAGTGATGGAACAAGGGACTTTTCCCCTGCATTGCTATAGAAAATTCCTACGAGGAGCATAAGGAGTTACAATACCACATGAAACAATAATTGGAACAAAGGAATTTTATGGTAGATGATTTGAAAATAATAACTCCTATTTCTAAAGCACTAGAGCTAGCGATAACAATAGAGGAAACTAATGCACACCCTATGCGAGAGATCTAGTGCTCACCATCACAAGAATCTGTGACGTACTTGCAACCTCACACTCTAGTGACGTCCTTGGTCGTGGTACATTTTAAAAACACTAAGGTCCAATAAGACACCCAAATATTACCTCAAGTAGACTTGATTACTTCACAATAACCAATGTCTTTTTTACATTTTTTGCAATATTCCATTGCCTCAGAGGCTCAGTTTCAAGGGAAAACAACATTAGCATACATATTATAGGATACCTCTAAGCACCAAGGTTTGTAAGAGACACACAAATATCTAGAATAAGAAAGGAGACATGAAAATGAAAGGGAAGGAGAACTTTGGCAAGCTATTGAATAATTATATAGAAAAATTTCTAGTGTCCCAATGGAAGTTGATGTTCCCTTGGATAAAAAAATCTAAAAGATACAAGGGGTCATTCACGACCTATAAGAGATAATGGAGGTTCTTAAATTATATATAAATTCCACCACCCCACTATAAGAAATCGACAAAATATTAAAAAGTGTAGATAACCTATAAACCCCTCAAAAGTGTGCAAAAATGGAAAATTAGTGCACCAAATTGTACCAAGCTAGCATAGATATTTGGAAAAAAAAAATGCAAAAAAACAACAAGCTCAAGGATATTAGTTCCAAAATTCATATTTTTGACAAAAATAATGAAACCATATTCAATAATCTGATATCTTAACTTGTTCTAAAATGACAAACTGTGATGCTTGAAAGTGAAACATTAGGTAGAAAAATTAAGCAATGGATAACAAGGTAGCAACAATTAGCACAAGAGGTGAAGAAGTTATAGGATAAAACTATGTAGCTTACTAATCTAGTTGTGGCATAAAATATAGAGCAAAATCTTATTATCGAGAATGATTAGCTGTTCCAAATTTCCCCTCTGTTGATAGAGACTATCACGAGCTTCATTAGAAAAATAGTCACAATCCAGAATACCACAGACAAAGCCAAGTACTTGTTCCAAAATTTTGTAGAAAATATCATTGAAAGTATTTTATAAGATTCCCTCCCACCCCATTGCAATTTTCTAGGCTAATGGGAGGTGTTACTTTTAACTTACCTGACCTCCTTGGTCTCTCCATGAATATGGGGTTACAAAATTTCCCTCTATACCAAATTTTGTAGAATTAAATTTGGAAAAATTCATCATGTTCAACTCATAAAGAGATTTCCAACAATATAAATTTTACCCTAATCCAAACTCTAGATCAAGAGATATGAAAATTCAATGTTTAACAAATTACGAAGCTCCATGTGGTAGTCACATGACCAATGGTTAAAACCGTCCCAAATTGAATCCCTCGCGCGACCAACTTGATTAGATCAATGACCTATATTAATCATAGGCCCGCCTGCCTCTCTGATAGTTAACAAGGAGCGCCCACTATTTGTTACTTCTGCAACTAAACCCTTTGCAGCTTCCCCCTACTCTCTCTTCTCCATGTGGCCACCTCTTTACATTGAAGGGCCATATTAATAGCATCCCCCCCCTCTAATTTCTTCGAAAATAACAAGGGTTTCCAGTATTTTTCATTTAATGCAGTCATTTTCCCCACCATACTCATGTACATGACATATGTGGTGCCACCTAGCATCTATTTGTCATCCAAATCACTTAATCTCCACATCATCCTTTTTACCATGTATTTATTATGTCACATTGAAATTATCGTGACATCACCCTATTGTGGCACCTCCTCATAGTGCAAAATTTCATCCAAAATATTTCCCTTTGGCTACCCAAAATGGTTGTTCTTCATGCCATGCGTCACATAATCAGTCTTCCATGTCAACACCCTTTCCATCTTGCATTATCAACTTCACATGGAAATCCTCATGTGGCATACATGTAGCCTCACTAGGCCCTTGTGATGATTTCCACCTTAGCCTAGCCAATGAATAAAAAATAACCCCTCTTATTCATGCATTGTGAGAAATTACTTTTTATCTAGTTCTGAGGAAGATTCGAGTGCACCTAAAATTTTCACCGAAACAACACTCCTAGACTCCTGGATATCACCCTCCTCAATGTATCTGGACATGACCCACCATCTAGGAATTTATAGGCTCTTTCTAAGAATTTTTATCCAAGTCTAAAAAATATATGGGTGCACCTAAATTTTATTCCTTAACAACTCTCTTGGACTCCCAAATATCGCCTTCCTTAATATATCCAAAATTGGCCCACAATCCAAGCTTTTCCAAGCTCTCACCAAGCCTTTCTACCTAAACATCTTGATACATCCATAAAATAGCATAAATAGCTTCATGCATTGTACCCCACTATACATGACCCACCTCGAACAACATTTTCCTACTCACAAAATATGGCCCTAGCCCACATTAGAGGCTGCATGCACCTACATTTTTCCCACAACCCTCAATGTACATGATTTTTGGATACATTTTCCTCTCATGATTCAATGCAACATTCTATCGATGCACTCTCTTACGCGACCCACTTTGGATACTTGTACCAATCATACCGGTGACCATATATGACTCTAATATTTAAAATCCCAAATGGGTTCCACCCTTTATTTAACCTTTTCCCTTGCTTCCTTGTAAGTCATCCAAGTTAATTCAATCTAATGCAGTCACACAAGTGCATAAGTGAAAATGGATTGGATGTTCATACTCCCAGACACATTCACCAAGATTTTAAGGTATCCAAATTTGATTAACATTACTTCAAAAGGCTTAGCATTCACCATATACAATTCTAATTCTTGTAGCATTTAAGACTTAGAAACTCTAAGACATTTCTAGGAATTTAGCCTGACTTTCCTTGAAGCCTCATGTTTCTTAAAACACTACCTCTTACATGAATGAAATATTCATTCCAGCACTAATAATATTAATATATTTTCATAATCATAATACGGCAACAAAGCTATCAACATGCATCGATCCAAAGATAAAAAATAGGCTAAAAAATGAAAGTGCTCAGAATCTCCTAAAGCAACATTATCGTTGTGCTTTTCATTCTCATTCCAACGATGCATGAATCGCCTCAATCCAACATCATATGAAGAAGTTATGAAGTTCTAAATTTTTTGACCAAAAAAAAAAATCAATAAGAGGGTTGACCGAGCTGTTGAATCAGTAGTCTGTATAGCTGGTGTCATCATCTCACTATGCAAGGTATAGTTGGAAGTGGAACAATCTGGTATCAACATGTGGTGTGTTCATACATGTGGCATTTTCCATGTTTTGATTGGTTTGTCTAGTTGAGGTGGGCCAATTATAGGCTGCCACATGGCCCTCCATGATTGGTCAAAAATTTTATATAACAAATCGAAGGCCTTGCCGGGGTTCGACTCCTAGACCTCCCATAACACAACACGATGCTCTACCAATATGCCACGACATTATTTATTGTTATATATATATACCATGGTTTATATTTAATATGATATGGTTTATGCATTTGGGAGGAAGGGTGAGTTGGTAAACCCGAGCCCCAGGTCTCATGACTGTCATATGTCCACACCCAGGGAAAGAGTGAGTGGGATGAGAAAGAGCTCTATTCCACTATTTCTTCTACACCATGCAACTGACAATGAGGATAGTGGAGTGGGGGCAGGGATTAAGCCCCAACCCTTGTTACATGCTCCCGCAACAGGACCGGGTGGAGGAGGCTATGCCAGAGGCTGCAAGTCGATAAGCCTTGGGCCCCAGTCTTATCATCGTTGACATGAAATAATCCCCAAAGGATATAAGACATATTTGACGAGGGCGAGTAGTTGGCCCCCAACCCCCGACCGTATGGCCACATGTGACCTCGCCCTAATGGTAAAGGATCCAACGCCAATTATGGAATATTCTTGTCCCTAGCCCATTGCCTTATGGGTGTCATGTGGCCCTGATCTTATGCGTAGGTTTATTGTAAAAATTAAGGAGGCAAAAATTTCCCATTATGTAGTGGGAATCATGTCAGACCCGTGTGAAATTGTCGCTTGATAACTTTGTAAAGGGAGAATTTGTAAGACAGTTAGCATGTTTGGTCAAATTGCAGTACATATAGTAGAGCTTGGTTTAGATAATCATAACTTGCTCAATGTTTAATATTTTTCAGCTCAAGAAGAGCTTATATGGGTGTTATTTAGTGTCCTCAACCGAATGGAATCCTTAGGTTTTTTTATTTGATTAATTTATGATGGAATTTTGATAGAAGAAAGTCTTTTATTTCCAGAGACAATCATAGTTTTTGAAGAAGTATGAAGGAATTTTCAACATGGAGAGAGCCTAAACAAAGGCTCCCTAGTATTCTAATTTTATCTGCAAAAACTTTTACTTCAATAGATTAGTTGTTTTTAGTATTTTCTCATTATGTGTTCATGAGAGAAGCTCTTTTAGACAGCTCATTGTGGAGGTGTTGTATATTTTTGTGCTTGGATTCTAGGTGGATTTGTGAGTCCTTTTTATGTTGACATTTCCATGATTTACTATAGGGAGTCATATTTTTGAAGTGAGAATTCTTTTTAGATGAATGTTTCTTTGTAGGAGAAACAAGACACTCTATTGTCAAAAATTTGTATGTACTCATTTTCTACTGAAATCAATAGAATGGTCTAGCTATTGGACTAGTCGAAATATGTAGCCCGGGAGGGGTGAACTTCGTCATCAAATGCTAGTTTCTTCTCTTAATTTTTGTCATTTGAGTTTCATGTGAATTTGTTACATTTTAAAGTTCATGTGAGAACCAAAATCACCATCTTAAAGAGGTTTTGAAAGTTTTTTACCTTTAAATACCCATTTTCTTAAGTTACAAAGTGTTATAGGATGGTCAATTTTTATGGGAGTTATTTTTCCTCCGATTTTATATCAGGTGGTATCAGAGTGGATTCTGACCAAGTTGCAAGGATGGGAAATAAATTTAAGCGTGAAAGAGTTCGAGAGTTAGAGGAGATTATTCTATCTATTCAAATGTAGAATGTTTAGTTCCAGAGATTGCTTGAAGTTGTAGAGGAGGAGAAAAGGAAAAATTTCCTACAGTTGCAATGTGTACTAGAGGAACAAATTGGTGAGATTTCCATTCCAAAAGCGTCAAAGAATCCCTCCAAGGTGAATCCAAACTGTGGGCATGGTCCAAACGCAGGATATGGACCCTATGTTGAGAATGATGCTTGTGATTTTTTTCAGCATCTAAAATATTCCCATTATGTTCTCGTCGGTAAAATTTGGTGGCTTGAATAATGATCTACTTCGTCACCAACATCTGAAATAGAAACAATGGGTGATATGCAAGAAAAGATAATTAGAATTTCTAATTATACTCTAACTAATGTTTATAACATATCCTTTGAAACTTTTTAAAACCATACCAAAGGTATTGGTATGAAGATTAATACTTGGATGGGTTATCAGGGGAAAGTACTCAGAATTAGTGGCCAAGGTATCAATAATCCTATTGAGGTGAAAGAAGGACCATGATATGAAGGATTGGGTTATGGTCATAGAGAAATTGGAGAGTTCTCTAAAATTGTTGAGGAAAGAAAATCAGCAAGTAATGATATGTCACACCATGATGATAGTGATAATGGTAAATTTTCTCCAAGAGAGATGAATGTTCCAAGGGACATGCAAAGTCTAGTCCTGATCGTCAAAGTCACATCCCAAAGGAAAAATGTAAGTGTCATGGGGATTTTATAAATGTTGGTGATTTTGATTATTTATAGGAGACATTTCCTTTCACTAATTGTGATGTAGTTGACCATTCAATGGATAATTGTGATAAACGTAAAGTGATGGTCAAGAAAATGGACCAAATCCTCGGGAAAAAGCATGAGGAACATCTCTCAAGTTTTAAGACTTCCTTGTTGATGGGAAAGCGAAATAATTTTTGTACCCATTGAAACGCGAATGGGCACTGAATTGAAAATTGTTTGAAAATTCATTCAGAACATCGTTCCAAGAAGGAAAAAGAGATCATATGATCCTTTTCAAGGAAAGAGATAGGTGGAAAAGAGGAAACATGTGTAGTTTCTGAAGCAACCTTCGAAGACAAGTGGGTGTAGAAAGAGAACCCATAACCCTAAGATAGGAAAAAAATGGGTAGATTATTTTGCATATTTTTCTTTCTTTGCAAAATTGTTAATACTTGTTGTATATTCCCATTTGGGTAATTTTTAAAGTGAATTCATGTACAATCACTTATCTCCAACAAGTGTGTTTTCTTTGACATATCATGTTTTACCTTGGCTTGATGAGGAGTCCATTTTATTGAGGAATTTTTGGAATGAACATGTGCATGTCGTCCAATATGTCTGCAATCGTGTCAAGCACACACTGATACAAGTGTTTAAAAATGAAGGTTTCTTTTGAATCTAATATTTGGTAAAGATTTTGCAGAACATCACAATGATTATCTGGACAAAGTCAAATATGTCATTGAAAAAATGAAACCAATGTTCGTAAGAGTACAAGTATAGCTTGAGGACAGTAAATCAAAGTATGAATCATTGCATGAGAAGAATTGAGTTGCTTCTGATTTCTAGGTGGAAATTCAAGTTTGTCTTCACCAAAGAGAGACTTCAAGTTGAAGTTTTCTTGAGCCAAAGAAATATGGTTTTGGAGAGAATGTTCAGATTCCATCCATCGAAGTTTATTTTCCTACAACTTTAGAATAATTGTGGCTTAATTCTTGATAGGAAAATAAGGACTTCACACTGAGGCAAGGTGGAGTACCTTAATTGGAGCTTAAAGTTACTATGTAAAGCATAACGAGAAGGATTAAGATCAGGAAAGTTGATGAGATTTGTTCACACGTATTTTCTAGGTGAAGATAAAATTTTAGGGTCCAAAAGTTCCTAGTGGGGCAGTATGATCCATAGATCAAAAATACACTAAAAATTTAAAGTGATTTGATTCTCCCTCAATTAGCATTAATTTGTATTATTCATCACCCTGATTCCAACGATGCTTGAATCACTTCAATCCAATGTCTTCTGAATAATTTATGATGTTCTGAAGTTTCTGACCAACAACAAAAAAAGTCAACAACAGGGTTGACTAGGCTACTAATTGGGCAGTCCATACAACTGACAACTGTAGCTAATTGTTCATGGTACGGTTGGTAGTGGACCAGTTCGGTCACAACATGTAGCATGTTCATATGGATGGAATTTGGCATGTTTTGATTGGTTTGTGTAGTTGAGGTGGCCCAATCAGAGGCCATGACGTGGCCATATTAGAGGGCACCATGTAGCCCTCTATGATTGGTAATTTTTTTTATATAATGGCTCTAAGGTATCGGTGGGGCTGGACCCCTATACCTCACATGACACAATAAAACACTTTATGAACAGGCCACCACATTCGTTCTTGTTATATATAGAATTAAATTTATATTTAATTTGATAGTGTTTATGCATTGAGGAGTAGGGGTTGGCTGGTGAGCCCTATCCATAGGTCACATGACTGTCATAATTCCACACCCAAGGCGAAAGGGAGTGGAGTGAGCAAGATCTCTAGCCCCCATTTTCTGCTACACCATGTGACCGTCGACGAGGCTAGAAAAGTGGGAGTAGGAATTAAGCCCCATTCCCTGGTTACATGCTCTAACCACAATATTAGGAGGTGGAGGCTATGCTGGAGGGAATGGATGGATAAATCCCGACTGCCAATATTATCATCTTCCATGTGACCTAATCCCTAGAGGAGAGGAGGCTTATTCAGTGGGGGCGGGCAGTTTTCCCCCAACCATATGGCCACATGTGACATTGCCCCAATGGAAAACAAGTCAAATCCCAACGAGGGAGGACTATTTTCCCCTAATGCCATCCTTATTGGTGCCATGTGGCCTTGATATTATCCATAGGCTTATTGGTAAAATTAACTAGGAAACAAATTTCCCATTTTGTAGTGGGAATCATGTTGATAACGGGAAAAATTGTTGCTTGGTAGATTGTATAAATGGAAAATTCGTAGGAGAAATAGAAATTTTGGCCAAATTGCAGGACATATAGTAGAACTTGGTTTGGAGAAACATAACTTGCTTAATTTTTAAACTTTTTGAGCTGAATAAGAGCCTATATGGGGGTTTCTGAACCTTGTAGACTCAATGGCAACCTCAATTGTTTGATTTGATGACATTATTATGGACTTTTTGCATAAGTAATTGTTTTAGTTCCAGAGACAATCAATATTTTTGAAGCATTATAAAGGAAATTTGAGCATGGAGAAAGACTATACAAAGGTTTTCCAGTCATTTAATTTCATCTACAGGAGTTCTTACTTTAGTATAGAAACTCTTTTTAGTCTTTCCTCATTATGTGTTCATGAGAGAAGCTCTTTTGAACACATCATTGTGGAGTTGTTGTATATTTTTGTGCTTGGATTTCAAGTGGAGTACAAGGACCCTTTGTGTGAGTCCTTTTTATGTTGAAATTTAAATCACTTATTGTAGGGAGTCATATTTTTGGAGGGATAATTATTTTTATATGAATGTTTCTTTGTATGATAAATAAGCCACTCTATTATCACTAATTTGTATGTACTCATTTGCAATTTAAATCAATATAGAGGTCTAGCTATTGGATCAAACCTAGAAATGTAGCTCAGGAGGGGTGAACTCCATCATCAAATCTTGGTTTCGTCTCTTCATGTTTGTCATTTTGAGTTGCATGTGAAAGTGTTACTTTTTAAAATTCATGTGAGAACCGAAATCAACATCTTGAAGAGGTTGTGAAACTTGTTTACCTTTAAAGGCCCATTTTTTTTAACTTGCAAAGTGTTATAAGACGGTCAGTTTCTGATAGGAGGTAGTTCTCCAATTTCATTTCATGCCTACTAATAGAAATATAAAGAATAAAAAACCATGACTAATACCACTTTGTAAATTCAAAACCATAGTAGCACTGAATTCAAACACCTAATGTATTCTATCTTATACTATCATATCTACTGATAAAACATTCATGGAAATACCATTATTCCTTTACTAGAAAAGTGAATCAATAATTTTAAACAACCTAAGGTCCATGAAATCCATACCATGCCAAACAATGGAAAATCCACATAGTATTAAATTATTTCAACACATCAAGCATACATACAATACCATGTAAATAGCCCTGTAAATTAGGAGCATACCAACAACCAGAGGGACCTAAAAATCTATCACAACCATGAGAATCACTCGGATAGCCATACAATTGTAGACAACCAAGAATAACACATTTTTTCATGACCAATGCTAATAAATACATAATTATAACACATAAAAATATCATTCACGATTCATAGTCTGACATATGTAAAAGTACTTGTATACATATATGATTAACTTAATGACTGAAAACTAATGGAGGGAATTCAACTCTCCACCCAGCCATAGGCCAATTGCATTACAATATTTCTTACATCCAGCCACCCCCAAGCTAGATTCAGTGTCTGAGGAATTAATTTCTCAAGGTAAGGTCACACCAATGCAATTCAACCAAGTTATACAAGAATCCAGAGCTCACGGTGGCTCCACAAGCTTACAAGAATCCATGGAACACGATGACTCCTAATGCTAAATGCTACAAAGAAACATAGCTCCCAGTGTCTCCACCTATTAAACAAGGATCTAGGGTACATTTTGTTTCCACCTACTAAAGCCCATAGGTATTCGAACTCAGAAAGTTACCAGTCTAATATGCAAGGATCCAAAGCACACAATGGTTCAATCCAAAAAACATGTGGGTATCCAAACTAGACTATGTCTCCACCTTATCTTCTTGGTATTCTCTCTACCCCAGGATCCTTAGTTTCTCCCACTATTTCACTAATGCTACTCACTTTTTCTTTCACGATTTCTCTCACAATTACCATATGTGTATCCCTATGTACTCTTCCTTCACATAACAAAATCTATTTCTGTATTCATGTCTAACTGACTCCTTTGTGATTTCCTCCCATCGACCTCTTTTTTTGTCGAATCCTCCTCTGCGTCTTAGAGGTTTACCACATCAACATGACCCATGAAGACATAGGTGGTATGAGGTTCATTATTCACTGAGGGAGCCCATATTCAACCTACCTATCTATTATCTAGGCCATTAAACTTGTCATAAAAATGGTGGCATATTAAATAAAGCACCTTGAGTTTAGTCTCTTCCCAAGTGAATCCTCCTCCTCAAACATATGAGTCTATGTCTACTCCTCTCATCCCAATCATTCTGCTTACATTTCCACAATATTTACATGAATTACATTTCATGCTGGCTTTTACAAGAGAGGTATAAAAAAAGGGTTGGCAAAGGCCCCACCCCATTAGAGGAACATTGTTCTTGGTGTTCTATATGCAAAAAAAACATTCAACAATGTTATCTTCCTTAAAAAAAATCAGTAGTGATATTTATGTACATACAACTCTTTTTGCATACATTTACATAGTAAATGAAAATGGGTATGATATTCACATATGATTAGCCATTTCCCAAGTGGATTCCTCTAGTTCCAAGTGCTTTTATTACACGTTGTCTTGCTTGATTACTTGATTATGGAGTGTGATTTGCTTCCAATGTCCAACCATGCCATCGATTGTGTTCAATTATATTTGAAGGAATAATTTGGCTGAATAATTCCTGGGTCAAACCCAATTTCTGATCCCAATGAGAATGCACATGATTCCTTGAAAACTAGTAACCTTCCAAATTCTAGTATTTCCTTCTTTGTTTCATCAGCCCTTCAAGAAATTTGTTCCTCTTCCATGTAATCCCTAACTTTAAAAGTTCAAGTATCCACTTCTTTGTTTCCTTAGTCCCATAAGAGATCCATCCCTTGGTAAGGATTTCTTGCACATGAGGAATATTCTCATCCAAGGCATACCCTTGCCTTACTTGTGTTAATAATTAATTAACATAGTAATGAAACACATAAAAACATTGTTGAGACACAAACCCAAAAATTGATAGAACAAGAGAGAAATCGATATACGTGGTTCAACCAATTTGGACTATATCCACAGAGAAACAACCAATCCTTCCTTTTATATTTTCCTTGAAAATGAAGAGATATAACCTATAATAGATCCGTTTTAATTTCCTCTTCACTCTCACACAATATCATATCTCTTTCTCGCCCATATAATAAAAAGTTGAAACATAATCCCCTCATATAAATAGAGGGTTTCCTTTTAGGGAAAAAAAACCTAAATTAACAAAACTTCTACGATCATATCACCTTCATAATGAATGACCCAGATTGACTATGAAATTACAATACTTTACAAGGTGAATTTTCACCTATTTTTAGCTTTGTTAGTGCTGCCACATGGACCTCCCTCGCAACGATCATATGGGAAACAATGTTCCGCCATTAGCAATAGGGATCCAATGTAGCTCAAATAAAAAACCTGTGAACAATTTCAAAGATAATCAGGCTCCACACCCAACAATATCCCACTTGGACACTGAGTATATAAACTCCACTGTTGCTTCAGTTACTAGGAAATGACTCTACTTGGACCTGATTTTTTCTCATCTTCGCCATCATACTTGAACACCAATTGAAACTGAGAAAAATATCAGTGTCTCCTCGGTTACAACTTTTGTTAACATATCTACAGGATTCTAGCTAGTGTGTATATTTTCTAGCTTCAATTGTCCATCTTCTAACACTTACCATATGAAATGGTACTTGAGATATATATGTTTAGTATTGGAATGAAATTTTGAGTTCTTTGCATGATGAATGACACTCTACCTACCACTTTATAACCTTTCCATCTCTTTATTCTTACCCTATTCATACATGAACATTTCTAACCAAATAATTTCTTCACTAGCCTTTGTAGCGACAACATACTCTGCTTCCGTTATTGAAAGTAAAACAATGTTTTGAAATTTTTAAACCCAACTGAAAATTTTTCCACCTATAGTAAAAGCATAGCTTGTGGTTCTCATCTTGTTATATGCATCAACATATCCCTGTCGAGAAAGGTTTAAACCACCAATTCATAAGGTTTTATTTGTGGTAGGTCTCAAATACCTCAGATTCCACTTCACTACCATACAATGCTCTTTTCTTGTATTTTTCATAAACTTGCTTACAACTCCCACTGCATGTGCAATATCAAGCCTTCTACAAACCATTCATACATTAAGCTTCTAACTGTTGATGCATATGGAAATTTACACATTTAATCCATGTCTTCCTATGTATTTGGACACATCTCCTTACTTAGTTTTAAATGGCTAGTCAAAATAGTTTTACATTATGCATATTAAATATTTACAACACCTTTTTATGCTCTCCTCTGAGATAATTTTAATTTTCAATTTTTCTTGTCTGTAGTTATTCTCATACGAATGATTTTTTTTGCAGCACCCAAATCCTTCATTGCAAATGAATTTTCCAATTTTCCTTTGAGCATATTTATTTCCTCCATGTTAGACACCACAACAAGCATGCCATCTACATACAATAACAATATAAGATAGCTGTCATCATTTTTATTTTTAATATAAAAATAATGGGCAGAGTGACATCTAGTATAACCTTGTTTAGACATAAGCCAATTAAATTTTAGATACCACTTCCTTGGATCTTGTTTTAAGACATACAAGCTCTTCTTCAATTTAAACACTAATTTCTCATTCCCTTTGACCTCATACCCTTGTGGTTGTTGCATATATATTTATTCCTTCAAATCCCCATGGAACAAGGTTGTCTTTACATCTAAGTTCTCAAGATGCAAATATTTTGCTGCCACTAGACTTAAAATAGTTATGATTGAAGTCATTTTAATAACATGATAAAAAATTTCATCAAAGTCTATACCTTTCTTTTGTGAAACCCCTTCGCCACAAGTATAGCCTTATACCTTTGTTTACATCCATGTTATTCCTTCAAACTGCAAACCCATTTATTTTGCTATGTTTTTTTTCTTGCAGGAAACTTGACTAAGTCTCGAGTATGGTTATTCATCAAAGAGTTAGTGTCTTCTTCCATGGATTTTTCCTACTTTTTCTTGGTTTATACCTACATTTATTCTTCATATATTTTTGGTTCACTTGAATTAGTCAATAATACATAACATAATGAAGGAGAGTATTATTCAAGGGGTCTACTTATCCTGTTAGATATTCTAACACCACTTTCAGGTGTTTTAGGTGCATGTGGTTATTGTGGTTGTTTATCATTATGATTTTCAGGAACCTTTACTTTTTTTGTGATCTCATCAAGCACTGTGTATTCCTTTATTTCCTTTTCCTACTTCTTTCCATGCATATTATCCTTATATGAGACCTTCTAACTAAATATGACATATCTGCTCTTAATGATTTTTTTTATTTTCATAATCATATAAGGGATAAAAAAAATCATTGACACTATATCCAATAAAGTTACATTTCTTTGATTTTGCCTCAAGCTCTGTTCTATTTTCTTTATTAACGTGGACAAAGGCTTCACAATGAAAATTATTTAAAAATGAGTAGCTTACCTTTTTACATGTCCATGCCTCCTTAAGAATACCACCATCCAAGGAACTTGAAGGCCCTTTTTTAGATAAAAAACAATATCTACAACATTTGCCCAAAATTATAAGGGAAATATGCCACGCAATCTCATGCATTGTATGCTCCATGATTGTCCTATTCATCCTTTTTGGTACACCCTTTTCCTATTATTTTCCTGAAATTGTTTTCTCTCTACAAATTCCATGCTCTAAAAAATATTTATCAAACACTTTGTTGCATTATTCACCTCTATTTTCTGATCTGAGACACTTCAAATTCTTTCCTAGCTTGGTCTCAACAAAATATTTCTATTTCATGGAAGTATAAAATACATAATATTTATTCTAAATACAATAAATCAAGGCTTTCCTAGTTGCAACATCAATAAAAGTGACAAAATAGTGAGAAACACCAATAGGGACAAAATAATAAGGTCCCCATGCAACCCTATGCACAAGATATAATTTTTCACTCTTATTTTGCTTTTAAACTCTGAGAAATATGACCCTCTTCCATTTTCCATAAACAAAATTTTGACAGAAACCCAAATCAACATGCCTCAAACCCAACAAAAAATTTATTGAGTGAAGAATATGCATTCCCTTCTCACTCATGTTCCATAGCCTATTATGCCACAGTTCCAATATTCTCATGTGGAGGTTAGAGAATTAGCATAATTAAAAATACCATTGCATAAATACAATGTAGCAACCTTTTCTCCTTTTGCTATTACCAGGGCTCCTTAGTGACCTTCCAGCCTTTTTCTATAAAAGTAGTTACACAATATTCACCTCCCAATTTCCTTGTTGAAATAAATTTTTTCTCTATACATGGAACATTCTTTACCTCATTTAACATACATTGGTTTGCATTATATTTCTTTATAAAAACCTTACACATTCCAATGTTTTTACAGGGTTCATCATCACCTAGACAAACCTGTACAAAATATCCTTGAACATAGTCATGAAAATGTTTCCTATTAGGTGTGGCATGGAATGAAGCCCTTGAATATATGACCATGCATCAATAATATTATCTAATGAAATAATAAAATCACCTTGCAACACATCACATGTCACATGCGTTGCATGCTTGTTCTCTTGTTGTCCATCACCTTCGTTTCCCTTCCTATATTTGTAGTATTTATTCAAGTGTCCTTTCTTCCCACAGTTCGACCACATTATCCCAAATATGGACTTGAATCTTCCTTTCCTTGAGTTACAGTGATGTCCTGGGATCTTTCCTCTCTCTAGTTTCCTTCCTCTAGTCTTTGCACTAAAAAAATTACAAGCTATCTCACTTGTGATTTTCCTTCACATTTCCTCGCTAAGGATAGCACCAAAAACATTATCAAAATTTAAAGTAACAGATCAAGAGATAGAGCTACTAGTAGCCATGTCTAAGCCATTCCAACTTTATGGAAATGAGCACAGAAATAGTAGAACCCTAACTTCATCATCAAAATTTACCCCTATAGAACATAATTGACTGGTAACCATGTTAAATTCATTTAAACGATCAGCAATAGATCCACCTTTTGACATTTTAATATTAAATAGATGCTTCATAAGGAATACCATATTTGAGGCCAATGTTTTTTCTTATAGTTTGGGCAATGTCGTCATTAAACCTTTTGTTTCCATTTTCTTTGAAGAGTTGAATGTCACTGACATTGCGAGACATACTTGTATTGTTCCTAGTGCCTTTATGTTGAGAATATCTGATTCTTCATATTTTATAGTTGTTGATTTCTTTGATTTTCTGCGAAATGGTAGGTATAAATATTTCTAATATATATAATATTCCATTTGCATCTTCCGTAACTAGTATTTTTTTCCATTAAATTTCTCGACCCTAAACCTACCATCTTTTGACATTTCTCCCACTCAAACGAGTAACCCTTATCTCTTGTGAGTTAATCATCCAAATACATCTTCGACTCTAATACTAGTTGTTAGAAATTAATAAATGAAACAATGGAACAAATAAAAATATTTCGTAAACAAAAACAAAAAAATTCATAAAATAAGAGAGACACAAATATACATGGTTCACCAAATTTGGGCTACATCCACAGAGAAACAACCAATACTTCCTTTTATATTATCCAACAAAATGAAGAGATACAACCTACAAGATATCTGTTGTAATTTCCTCTTCTCTCATACAAAATCTCCTCTCTCTTTTTTAATCAGAATAATACACAACTGCAATACAATTCCCTCACATAAACTAAGGGTTACCTTCTAGGAAAAAAAAACCCTAAATTAACACAACTTATATTGTTAGATAATTCTTCTAATTAATGACCCATATTTACTATGTAATTATATTATTTTACAAGGAAATATCTCATCTATTTATAGCTTCAAAGGCATTCCCCCCTAGACCCCCCTCACAACAATCACACACGCAACGTTGTCGCCTTATTAGGAACTGAGATGCAACACAGCTAAAACAAAAAACATCTAAAAAATTAGAAAGATAATATGGCTCCACAATCATCATCTTGAATAACACAAAATATTTTTCATGGCATATATCATAGCAATCAACACATATCACAGGGCTCCATTGTCACTAGAATCACCTAGTTCCTGAAGTCTTCCATTCGAGTGTGATGTTGCCACACACATTGATATTTTTGAGTTGATGTTATTTTCCTTGCAGCCAACCTCATGCATTTATGTTCGATAGTTTAATAGTTCTTCCTACATCATAAAAATATAAATCTTATGAGAATCGTCATTAAATTGTACTTGCATCAACAAATTCTTTATGAGTTCAAAAACAAAATTTTAAATCATGACTTGAGCAAATAAATTCTTCAAACTGGTAATTTGATACTGTTGACGGGAAAATCTGTCTGGCCAATAGTAGGGGATCTCCTGGGTAGAAAGTCCCAACTATACCTTGAACCATTTGGAATAGGGATCCCGTCCGGGGTGTGGGTCCGGCTACCACTTAAGTCACCTTCCCTTTGGTCTCAAAAGAACTCGATTGAACCTGCGGACACATACTTATTCAAATGATAAAAGATACATGATTGATGCGTTAAACATGTATATAACACTATGTGTAGCGAGACAAATAATGAAGCGTAGACACTGAAGGAGGTGTTGTTAACAACACATCATTGGGGTTATGCTTGTAGGTTGTTCTGACCACAAAAGAAATAATTCTTTATGGCGAGATGCCCCTTTTACATGTGTGAAAGATAAAACAAATGCTAATAAGAAAATTCATTAACATCCATTAAGAAAGAAAAATTAACTAAACATCATTAACACAGTTACAGATAACCACAATGCGTAAATGATGTCACTAAAAGTGCAGCTTCGTTAACCAAAGAGATCTTCGAAACTATATAAGAAATACTCATAGTGTTTGCACAGCAAAACACATCAGATCCAAAAGGAGTTTAAACAAGTATTTGTATTCATATGCACAAGAGTGTTATCTTTCAATACAATGTTGTATAGCTCTCAAGCCCCCAAAAAAAAGATCCTTTACATTTTCCCCGGAGGGAGTTTTATAGTTCAAAATCTGCCCTTTGGGTTTCTTGACCCTTCGCCTGCTTGACTGTTGAGCTGCCTTGTGACCTGGAAGGGAACTGCGACCTATGACCTGGCTGGGCAATGTGACCTGCGACCTGGCTGGGCAATGCGACCAGCGACCTGTCTGGGTGGTGCAACCTGCAACCTGTCTCCAAAATCTCCCATCAAAATACTGTCACCGGATTATGAAGATGTTCGCGCAATTATGAGATCAGGGGTATCAATTTGTTGTCCTTTGAGGAAGTCTTGCCAAGTCTGATAGTCTGCTGCTATGGGAGAAACCAAAGGGACCTCTTCTTTTAGCCAGTGCATACACTCCAAGGCATTTTGGATTAGAGTCTCTTTCTTCTATGAGATCTGGTTGGATAGAGAAGTGAGCTTGGTGTAGACCCAAACTGGCGTGACAAGAAACTGGCCTAGGTTCTCTCGTGATGCTGCAAGGTCAGGAGTGGCAACAACTTGTTTAATGGGCTGCAAAAATGACTAGATATCCTGATCCACCTATTCCCAGTTCTTCCCCTCGTCCAATGCACCCAGCGAAGGAATGTGGTGAAGGATGTGCATCGAATCGATGCCGCTGATCAGGTGTTCGTATGCAGCCATTACTTTGTCTAAGTCCTTGGATAGCTTATCCTTGGACTAAATTTTCATACGGATTTGGACTTTGGCATCTTGCGTGTGAATCCAGTCCTTCTTTGGAAAATGTTCAGGAGCCTGAGGGTACCACACTGTCTAGTCCATCATTCTGTCCAAGGCAGTTGAGGCCTCCTTCAACTATTCGTGCTTTTTCTTAGTCTCCATTTGGGCTCTCACCAATGGGGCGACTTTTTATTTTATGGTAAAAATTTCCCCATAAAATTGCCTCATGGCAGCCTCTAATATATCGAACTCCCGTTGAATGGTAGAAGGAACTTCATTGACAGGGGGAGTTTTGTTTTGGAGTTGCCGAACCTCCTCTCTCAATGCCGTGTTTTCCTGTTCTGCCCTTTTCTCACGCTGCTCTACTTCATGTAGCCTATTTTGTAGAGAGACGATCTCTCTACTCATTCTGGTCACATTCTCTTTCGTGGCCGCAACGAAGGATGTGCCAGTCGATGCTATCATTACAGGATTAGTCCTAGTATCAAGGAATATGTCTTTTCCAGTTGCGACTATGGATGCAGCTAAAGGATTTTGCGCCAGACATCTTCTTTTCTCCTCTCAGATTTTGAAGGAGAATTGATCGAACGTGAGCCTGGTGAGGTCGAATACCTCCTCCTCTTGCCCTTGGGAGGAACTGACATCAGAGAGAGTGGCTCGTGTACTGACTAGAGGTACCTCAAGGGGAGATACCTCGATGTCTTCTAGCATTTCATCCTCTTCTTCTTTCTTTTTCTTTTCTTCCTCTTCTCTTCGTAGGCATTCGGCTTCTGCCTTTTCATGTTCTCTCTTCCGCCTGAGCTTTGCTTCTGTTGCTGCTTCTAATTCGGCTTTCCTTTTACGCTCAGTTGCTGCAGCTTGCTCTTGTTTCTTCTGGCAGTTAGCTTCCACTTCATCTAACTCTTTCTTGAGTTCTTGTTCTGCTGCAGCCTCTGCCTACTGTTTCTCCTTTTCCTTCTTGGCCTCCTCAACCTGCTTCTTCTTTTGTTTTGACCTTAGGCTCTTCTTGCGCATATCCTCATCCTCTTTCATTTTCTTCTCTCTCTTTTGCTGGGCTTTGGCCTCTATTTCTTTTTGTTGGGTAGACGTACTATGCCCTGTACTGGTTCGAGGCTTTTTAAGCCAGAGAAGAAGAAGCGCCTCCTAATTCACGGTTCCTGTCTTCCAAGGTTTGGTCATCTGGGTCTTCTTGGCCAGAGTCTGCCCCTGGAGCAAGTTTTCGGTCTGCATTGTACCAGTTTCTTCTTTCATCTTCTCCCGGGCGTTCCACGTGCTGGTGGTTCCATTTGAAATTAGCCCTCTTGCAATGATTAGGAACTATCCTCTCTGGGTCGTATGTTCGGTATTCTAATGCCCCAAGGCGGTAACCTTTCATCTCTTCTGCCTCTGCCTCCACCTCTCTGAAGTCTTTGACTATGTATGCGCCAATAGTGAGGGGTAACGTGGGCCATGGATTCTTCTTACCTTTGGACAGGACCCTGGAGAAACCTAAATACATTTGGAAACAGACCTCCTGCATGAGCATTCTGTCTGTGACAAAACAAGGCATAGCATGTGGGGCCCTGAACGAGCCAAAGACTCGGATGAACATATACTCGACGAATGGGAACCAATGCGCCACCTTTCTTAGCGTCTCCATGGCTCGCCAAGACATGCAAGGAGAGTCTTGGCCAAATAATTTTCTGTATAGAGCGGGGATGAACACTTGAGAGATCGGCTCTATATCTTGTTTATACCTGGAATCCCAAAACACCTTGGTTTGTAAGTGGATTGCATGAGTCTGTTTTGGATCCCAGTTATGCACCCATCCTTCAAAGTGCAACCTTGAACAGACGAGATCCAACAAATAAGAGGCCATATAGAATTCAGAAGGCATTCCTTCATCTGGTACCAATGCCAAGGATAAGTTTGTATGCATGGAGGTCATCAATATGCTAGCCCAGTTGAAACAGGTGCCGTGCACTATGACATATTCCATGAGAGTTTCCCATGTGCCATTGAAGGTGGTGGCATCGGGGCACCCGTACAATCTGCAAAGCATGGCAGCCACTGATTTATATACTTTCCTCAGGCTCGCGACTGGATATTCCTGGTCCTTCTTGACCTTAAATTTCTCAGGCTCCTCCCACCACTGCTTTATAGTGTCAACTACAGGAACTGCATGGGTGAGAGCCCATTCTTATGTGAAGTCTTCTTCTCGCTCAGGCAAAGAGTAATAAACATGAGAATCTGAGCCTTTGAGTGTTGCGAAAGCCTTACCTTCGCTGTCTCTGATTATGAACTTCTTAGGGTAATTTTTTTGTATAATCCAATCTATCATCTCTGGGCATGGGAATATGGCCGGATGGGCACCTGCAAGATGTAGCTTAGACCTTTTGACCTTTAAGTATATCTCCCGATCAGGGAGGTCCTCTAGAAATTATGTTCTAGCGAACTCTTGGTACACTTGGTACCAACACATGCTGTCGCCTTTGGCAAATGTGCATAGTGTATCTCTGTAAATCGGGGGTGGGGACATTGGCATGTCCATCTCTACATCCTCCACTACCAGGCTTGTCTTTTTCCGAGATACTGGAGGTCCCATGTCGTTGGAATCTGAGGGGACAGGTATACACTCCAATTCTGCTTCAAATTCACCTGTCATATTCATGAAAAAATCCCAGGATAAGAAAGATTCCATGATGATACAAGACCAATTACAGCTTATCAATTATTTCAACTGAGGACACACGCAGAACTGAATAAGTGGCCTACTGGGTCGCGGGGTCGCAAGTTGTGAGAAAATGGAAAAGGTGTGACCTTGCGACTAGGTCGTGGGGTCGCGGGGTCGCGAGTTGCGAGAAAAATATGGGGATACGACCTTGCGACCTTGCGACTAGGTCGCGGCATCGCTAGGTCGCAAATTGCGGAAAAATAGCGGAAATGTGACCTTGCGACCTTGCGACTAGGTCGCAGGGTCGCTCGGTCGCAAGTTGTAAGAAAAAGGTGGAAATGCAACCTTGCGACCTTGCGACTAGGTCGCGAGGTCGCAAGTCACGCTAGGGCTTGCCGGGGTTTTGGCGCGTGCAGTGTTAAGTTTTTTTTGGCCTTTAACTTGAAAAACACAGCGATAAAAGGGTCCAGATAGAGCCAGTAGATAGTTTTTGAAGTAGGATACAGGCCATGGGAGACTAGATGAGGAATTGTGAAAGTTGGGCAAGCAGGGTGAAATCTGGAATCAGAAGAAAATCCCTAAGTGATAAATGAAAACAATGACTAAGGCAGGGGACAATTTAAAGGCTGAGGGATGCAGAGATTAGGCAAGAAAAACCAAAAATGAAATAGCAGGAGGAAAACGGTAACTTACTTGGGAAAATCGCGCTCCAGCTGACCTGTCAGAGGCATTTTTTCTATTCGTTGCATATGTGAAATGTGACCTAGCAACCTCCTATATATTAATAGGTCGCACGTGCGGGCCATAAATGAGGTCGCAAGGTCACATGACGAGGTGATGTGGGATGGATGCGACCTAGCGGCCTTGCGACCTTGCGACCTCAGGGTCGCGAGGTCGCAAGGTCGCAAGGTCGCGGGGTCGCGATTTTCCACAAATTTTAAGGTTTGCGACTCAACGACTTAGTCCTCCCGACTCTTTACTTAACTTTTCTTTGTGCTTAAGGGGCTCCTAAAAATTTTTAAGAGTGGGTTTTTTGGAGGGTGTTGTAGAGGCTACAACAGATACTTATCTTTATGGTTACTCTTTGTTTCCTTAAATTTTCAATCCATTGAGTGGCGTATAAACTCCATAGTTCCATGTAATTGATTACTAAGCACTATAGGAATCTATAGCACATATTTGCATGTTAAGCACTATGAGATCCTAAAGAAAATATTCACCTATTAAGCAATGATGAGTCAAATTATCCACGTAATATTCAACCAACCCCATCTTTAAATCTGAATTATAGGAATATAGAGCACATAGTGTCTACATCTATTAAGCACTACTAGATTCCATAGCATGTTATGTCTCCACCTACAGATATACTACTCCACGTAGTATTTTTGTTCAAGTCCAAATTGTCTTCCTCATGCTCACATGCGAGTGAGCATGGACATATTCCTTCTCCCACCAGTGGCTCACCTATCCATCCCCAGGAAACCACTAGTCCAAGTAGTCTACATGTCCCAAGGCTTTCTTGCATGGGGTGCTCATTAGGGCTTTACATCCTAGTAGCAATCTAACATGCTATAAGACACATGCATGGGGTCTTATGGCCAAGTACCAATGTAGTGTGCTTCACTGCACTACCCATGGAGTCTTATAATCAAGGCTACGGTTATGATTTCCTCCCACTATATGAGATTGTGTTTAATGAACCTACCCCTTGTATGTCTAAAAGAGATAATAATATAATGTCCATAGTTGGTGATTGGTTTTCTGATTAAGGAAACACATACATGAGAATCTTTAGATTAATGAAACTTCCTCATATGATACCAAATTTTTTAACTAAGCAACTAACACTAGAGGAGATATAATATCAAGTTTGTGTAGGAATAAGTGTAGCACTGTCATGGGACGAAAAAGACTCCATGGCCACACATCCCATTGGGGTAATTTATTTCCTTATAAAAAAAACTCACCCCCTCTAATAAAAATTAACTATGGTAAGTATTTTTATTTCAATGTTTTTTTGTAATGTATATGTAGGGCACACTCATTAAATTGGTATTGATTCTTGCCTGGTATGCGATTCCCTAATATGCAGTCTCAATAAGAACATAAATCTTCAACCAAATATCAATGCTTACTGTTAACTAATTCACACTCGCAAGAATTGAAATAACTCTTCAAACCACTCTCGGATTCAAAACCACACTGATCAAACCACACTTGCATGAAAAGGATAACACTTAACGCACAATTCTAGAAATAATAAGAATTGTTCGAGAAAAGGAATGATACTAAGCACACCATTCTAAAAATAAGAATTATTCTCACAACCAAATCCCTTGCATAAATGAAATCACTTGAATACCATAATCATTTGAAAATCAATTACGAACTAGAAATTATTCAAGCATCACAATCAACCTAGAATCACTCCATTAAAATGTTACCACTCAAATGAAACTAATATAATTGGGCTAGGAAATATAAAGCACATCAATATCAAACTGTAATGGTGAACTGTAAGGACAACGCATAATAGTAATTTCTATGACAAACAATGACAACAATTTGTAACAACCTTAAATAATGACAACCTACAATAGCAGTAACATGTATTGGTAAGAATATCAAGGATATGCAATATGGCCATTTTGAAATATTGGAAACAATGGAATACAATGCTTACAAAATCAATATACCCCATACACGTGCATTTAGTCAGTGGTGAATGTAAAAATTCTTAAACTCTATTAGCCTTCCATGCTCAATCAATAAGAGGAGTAGGTCTTACCTTCCAAATTTGACAAAGTACATGGTTTTATAAACTACAATATAGTGGTAGCATGGCGTATGAGATATCGGATTGAAAGGATAGATTTTAGGAAAAGAAAATTGTGCTACACAGAGAAGGTAGAAAAAATGTTTTCTCGACTCATTTGGTGAATATTTTGGAGACCAAATGCTCCTAAAATGGGGAGGTATGATCTAGACTCGATCATTATATTGTTATTCATCTATCTCAATTCTTCTATGGTGGATAAATATGGAGAAATAATAATTTAGCAGTAGTTCCCAATTTGGAGAATTAGTGTCTAAATTTTTTTGGACGCATTTCGAAGCATCCAACGATGTTTTATGGGTAAAAAATATCCCTATTAAATATGGTCCTTGGGACACTATTCTACACAATTTGAACACCTTTCAAGTGATGCAAGAATTGTGTCAATAAAAATTCATATGCAAATCTTGTGTCTCTTGCAAGTTGACCTATTGTGATTGACCACCATGGTTGGACATGATGCCAGATTAGCCCCACTTCTCATCGAAAATGGGATATCCACATGTGGACTATGAATAATAATATATAAAAGTCAAAGTTGTAGCTTTAGTTGAGTTGAAGGAGTCAAACATGACCCCTAGTTGGCTATCGGGCTATGTTAAAACTAGGCCACTAGGAGGAGAAGACGTTCAATTCTATTTGATTGTATTTTGTTTCATAGTAGATAAGAGAAATTGTGAGTGGGAGTGAAATAATAATAGTGGGAGCTATAATCCTGTAGCATCCTAGTAGGCCAAATTTCTCAGGTAACTTGATAGAGGGTTAGTTCTCCATTATACTTTCATTATTGCCATTCCATAGAAATGAGAACACCACAACTTCACCTTCTAGTTGGGTTTCCTTCAATAAGGGTTTTAGAAAGAAAATATTTTTTTTCATTGTGGATGGTGTGCGATTGTATTTATTGCTTTTTATTTTATGGAATTTTATTTACTTCATACATAACTGAAAATTTGGTAATTAACAAATCTGGAATCAAAAGGAAGGAGTTTAACCTTCATAGTATATATTTAATTTATTTTTATCAGATATGTTATGGTGAATTGTCTATTGGATAACACATGACAGTTTATGGATCACCCCCTATTACAAAATTTGTGTTATGTGTGTTAGATCACAGGGTGGCATTGACATGAAATAGGCTAGAGTTTGGAATCTCATCTTCTATGCCTATTAGATCCTCACCTATTTCAAGTTAATATAAGTGGTTAGGTATAACATTATTCTTCCTTGGTCAAATAATGACATCAAATTCAAACCCTTGAAACAGATATAGTCATCTACAAATTCTACTTGGTGCACAAGTTTGTTAAATAAGTACTTAGGTTGACTAAATTATAAAAGGATTTTCTACTAACTAAATGGCGTAACCTTTGAAGGGAAAAGATCATGGAGTAGAGTAATTTGATAGGATTCTTTTTCTAATTTTTTACTAGTATATAATTTGTGTGGTTAGTTGTCATTAAGACTTTGTTAATGGGTGTTTATTACTTTCCATCACTCTAGATGCTACATGGGATATGGAAATACTGAGATGCTACATGGGATATGGAAACACATTCAGTAGCATTTATAAAAGCCAAAATTACGTTACAACCTTATATCTCTCCACATAAAATACTTTGTTGCTTTGTTCTTGTTATTGGGTGTTTATTGTTTGTCATTATATAAATTCTGGATTCTAATTGTTCTACATTTACATTTTTATTTTATTGAATAAAATCCTGAAAATTTAAAAGTCATGTCTAATTTATTTTTTATTATTGATTATAGAGTAATAAAATTTATTCACCTTGTTCACCCATACATTCACCACAGGAGAGAATATTTGATATCCCACTCGAAGGAGCAATGAGTTTCAAAACTTTATCTTTATTTCTTTTCAAATCAAACAGCCTTCTTAGAGTTTGCTTGTCCATTACTGCCCGTTTTGGAGGATGCTCAAGTTCAAACAGTGTCTTTTTCTATCGTGTGTAAGATATCCCCTATTGGATTACTTTAATTGTTCACAATTAGAATTTTTGGAAATGATTGCTTCTGCTAAAACAAGCTTCTTCTAGAAAAGTAATAATATCGGTTTTTTAACACTATCTGTTCTATTGATTGATTGCTTTAAATTCAATCATCCTATCTGCGTTCATAATCTTTGAGACTAAAGATTTGGCACTTTATTTGTAGACAAAGATTACTCACGTGAGGCATCTACATTGTTATAGGGAAAAAATGATTTGGATTTCCACAGTGTAAATGTGTGGATGAATGAAAAGACAATAGTTGCAACCGCAATAGAGTATAGTGAAACCACGATAGTGCTCGGATCTGTTTCACCTTACATAACCTTCAGTCTTCGAAATCCCTCCAAATTTCAACCACAGAATTCGTTCCAGTGCTAAATTCAGGATTTTTTACTCTCACTAGTTTTTTATCAAATGAATTGTCCACGTGAGTTTGCAAATTTTCTCAGATCCACTGGACTTTTTGTTCAATGCCAAACATTTTAGTTACTAACACAGTCACTGGTTCAGTTATTAGCCAATTATAATGTTTATTTTCCAAATGTTATTCACAATTTCTTCGTCCCATGGAAGTGTATACTTTTATTTGAAGATAGAAAGTGGTTAACGAGAGTGTTTAAAAGTTTAAGGGAAAGGACAAAGTTATCATTGAGGAAATTGTCATGAAAGTAGATGCTTGATGAAGTATCTCGACCACAGCTATGGTATGTAACAACATAATTACATATATAGATATTTGTAAACATCTAAGCAATAATTAATTATTTATCAGTGTCGACATTCAAAGACCAGCACGAACCGAAGTAGAGCTCAAATTCATTTCAATTCATTGAAAATGACTTTTATACAACAACAGGCTCTAGGCCTGAACTGTTTAGAATTGTTGGACTGTACAAATTTTTTTCCTCGGCCTGCATATCCTGCATATGCTTAGAAGATGGATGCAGTGAAAAATGATCCATTTTGGCATCACAAATATCAGTAACAATCAACAACTTTTAAGCTGGGAATTACTAGCTACTGATCACTATTCAATGCCATGAAAGTGTTGCAGTAGGGAGTTTGCGGTGGGGAACGTGTGGAGAGGGCTCTTAATTTTTAGGAGCTAATCTGAATATTTAGCCTTCTTAGCCATATGGAATGAAGAATCATGTGGAATAAATCATAAGGTTTTGGAGGCTGGTTTATAGTAAAATGTCTTTGAACTTGCTTCAGTTTACTATGCATCTCCACATACCTATTTACTGGTATGGATTGCAGTATCATCTTGAGATTTGGTATTTCTGACACGGGAACCTGAACAGAAAAACTTGTCCAGTTCAGCACATCGCTGAAGGGAAGAACATAGCCTTTTGAAATGATGACAGGCACACATTCACTGTAAATTGCCTCTGCAATTCGTGGGCTGGCCACTTCGTATCCACTTGGGCACAGGCAATATCTGCTCTTCTTCATTAGGTCAAAATATGAAAAGCCTTTGGGGAGATATTCGTGGACTTGCATATCATCATCAGTCCCGTTTTTCCAATACTTTAACAAAATGGGTCTGACAGATCCATGGTTTCCACCAGCAAAGAATGCAAGCAAAGGCCTCTCCAGAGCAGATGGACCCCCAAGCAAGCCAGTCATCCCACCAAATCCCAATTTCACTTCCGGAAGTGCAGCATCTTTTGTGGGATTGAATCCTTCTGAAGTGTTGGCGTTACATAAAACGCGAATTGAATTACGGAACAGGAATCGATTTGCCCTAGATGCATGCGGCCCCTGCATATGCACAAAACAAAAAGGAAAGCATTCAACGAAATTGAAAATTTTGGGAGAACTACTTTGTCAACAATATCGTGTAATAATAACCTTCTAAGAACTCAAAATCAAGAATAACCTTATAAACCAGCATAGAGCCGTAGGTGATTGATTGACAATATCAACAATAGCCCTAGGAATAGGAACTTCACAAGAATAGCTTTCTTATGTGATTTCCCCATTCCATATCAATACCAACAATACCCCTGGGACTAGGAACTTAAAAATGGAGTAGGAATATTTGTAGGAATACCCATTATAATTTGTAGGAATATTTCGGAATTTCAGGGACAGTAATCAGGTTAATTGTTTGATTTTATTTACATAAATGATTTAACTATTCTCTATTTGATTTGAAATAATCCCAACATCTCCAATCAAAATAAAGATACCTCTTTGTATAAGAAAAAATAGCATAAAAACCTATAACTCAAAAAAATATTGGATTTTCCGGTCAATCACAGGCCCGAGTTGTGGAAACTGGTGACTCCCAAATAGGAATATATTGATGACTATACTCCGGTAGTTAAGTTAAGGCTGTAGTCTTCTCAGGCAACGTTTTGGTCCAGAATCCGGCAAAGATTTTTAAAAAATCCGGCAAGGCTTTTATCAGAATCATGTTTACAGTTGTTAAACTTTAGTATTTTGACTGCCCTAAAGGTTTTTGGTAGTGCTGAATCCATTTCCACTGTCAAAAATGGATTCCAAACACTCCAACTACCTGATTTCTTGAATTTTTGTTGCCCAGATTCCGGCGAAAAACTGCCGTCCGGGCTATTTCATTGCCTGGGTAGACAACTCTGTAGTTAAGCTCACTCTCCCCAATAAGTATATATTTTTGTGTGTGGGGTAGATCAAATTTTTCCGTATGTAGAAGGGTCAAATTCTATTTACGTATGCAGAACGGTCAAATTTTATGGTATCCGTTGAAATTTGAGGAATTTTAAGCAACTTGTATTAAAAATCATTGAAAATCAAATGGGTGAGTTGTGATAGATTTTCACCTGCCTACGACACGAGCATCGTTCATTCTTAATCTTATCGTTTTGGAAATTCTATAGTAATATTTCTAAAAAAAATAAAATTGGAAATTAGACTTAGATCAGAATTTTGTTAACTTGAATGAAAAATATATCTGGAAAGAATATTTGGGAAATAAGACTGAACATATATTTTTGTTAACTTGAATGAAAAATATATCTACGTTTTGGAAATTAGGTTTCGATTAGATTTGCCTTGGGTATTTTGAAAACAAAACTTTTGACCGAAATTTTGATAGTTTGTTTTGAAAATTTCTCAAAACACAAATTTTAATTTGGTTGCGATATACTTCAACAGTTCCACTTCTCCCATATCACAATTATTCCACTTCTGATGCGTCATTACATTTTAAAGAAACGTAACTTTGACTCCATAATGATGGTTTTCAATGATTCTTTAATAAAAAAATGACGGCTGAGCTGTGATGCAATCATAGTTCGATGGAAATGTTCCATGTTCAATGTATGAACTGTATCCGAGAATTTTCAAAATTGGATAGTTTTAAAGAAAAAATAAAAGAAATGGTTGAAAATATGGCCAAAGGGGACATCACGGAATACATACCCAGTCATGGCATGAGAGCATAAAATGGTCAGCTCCCAGACTTCGTTTCCAGAACGCGTATTTGCTGGCAACAACGTTAACGTAATCTCTCACGAATCGTTTTAACGGCGTCTTATTATATGTGTTGGGTACGTAAATGTAAGTGACCATCATAGTTACGCTGAAGGGAAGAAAGAAAACATGGGCATCCTCCGGATTCGATGTCACGAATCGATTCCCCACCTCAAGTTCCTCAATGAATCTTCCTTCCGTCGAATAGATATCTACACACGGCCCGTCGTGTACCAGAGGCGGTTCGCCCTCTGGATATACGAAGATCTTGAAACGCTTCTCCATTTCCCTATAGCTCCTGATAACATAAATATAAATCAAATTAGCCTGGCTATAACTGACAGAAAAATAGGTATTAACAATTTAAGATATAATGAATCAGTGTATACATGACAGGGATTTGATTGTTACTTCTATGAAGACATATAGATTCTAATCTTTCCGGTAATGAATTTGTGATTTTTAAGGAGGAATTATATTTTCTTAAAACCATATTTAAATTATAAATATAGAATACATGCTCTTAACCATTAACCATTACACCTACTGTGAATATACATATAAATTAACTTAAGTGCGAAGATCTGGTTATCACAAGTTTCTTGATCCCATGCAAAAAAAATGAAATAAAATTTTGAAATAGATTTTTTACCGATAAAAGGCACGGGCGTTTCGATAAATGTCTTCTGCTGGAACATCGGAATCCCCCGGCTCCTGTTTCTGTTCCCTTTCTAAAATCGCTTTCCTTATGGATGCCCTAGCGCGTCTCAACCCGATCTCCACGTTGGGCATACTACGTCTCCCCTTCTTCTGCTTCCAGGACATTCACACAACAAAATATAACTAGAGTATATGCCCATTTCCTAAAACCCACTAAATTAAACATTAAATGTTATAAATTTAATTACCTCATTGACAGAGCTACTGTTATAAGGAATTCCACCAACTGATGTGACCATGGGTGAGGCTCCTTGGGGCTGGGATTCATGATCATGCATCCCGGCATGTTGTGATCCAGAGGAACCAGGCGAAGGCAATCCATAATTCGTTTTTGTTTCGGATTGTCGCGAAAAAACATGATAGGAATCGAGGAGCAAAAAACTGGCGAGGATTAATACCAGAGCGAGCGCTAGACTCCGCTTCAGGTCAAACACTCCCTCCATGAAGATGATCAGCCTTCATGTCATATCCCCACCGCACCTATATGGCACTAAACGCTCAAATTTCCGGCATCGTTTTCCGCTTTCATGCTTCATTAGCTCCTCATGAAGATGTCTATCCACCCACTAACATTGTCATTTATGCACGATTTTAAAATTTGCTGCCCCCCGGAATAATGAATATGTGTGTTGGAACCAATAGTTAATCTCGTAGCCTAATAGTTTAATTAATTTTTTCATGATTTTAAAATTTCCTGCCCCCACAATAGCGAATATGCTGTTGCAAAAGAAATATATTTAAAATTATATATATTTATTAAATTGCAGATGACCGAGTAGTAATCTGTCGACGCTCTAGATGCTAACTTCACCGAATATCATTTAAGAAACAAAATTATGTTAATTGACTTTCTCCGGTTATACCTTCTGTCCGCATATAAGCCATGAATATCACTCCACGGAGTCCTAATTCAATTATCATTGTATTAGCAGTAAAATATTGTAAATGTATTGTAAATGACGAAAGAAATATATATAACTTAAAATTATTTTGATTATTTTAATTTATTTAAATCAAAACACATGGAAACCATTTCCTAGTTTGACTCAAACTTCATATATATATATATATATATTAGATTTTTAAAATTATATATAATGCAAATTACTTTTAAATTTTATGTTTTGTTTGTGGTTTTTCGAGTAAGTAATATTTTGAAGTGGTGATTAAATTTGTAGTTGCATCCGAATAAATTATATTAAATGATTTTATAATTTGTGTTTAAATAAATGAATCAAAATTTAGGTTGGATTTCTAAATTGTCATTACTACTTTTAATATTAACTAATCTATATTATTTGACTAGACCAAGATCTTAACTTTAACTTCTCATTACACTTCATGCAACATTTATGAAGCCCTTGAAATAAAAAACATTGACACAACTTTAACCTAGAAGATAGTATTTATATTTTTTACTCCTTTCTCCACTCGTAAGCTTCTCTTTCCACTAGTTCTTTTTGGTTCCCCTTTTCATTACACTTTAACCTTACATTCGTATTTCATTCTTACCTTCTTTTTCCTGTCAAAACTTTTTCACTCCTCTCCTCCTTGTTCGTTCTTATTTCATCCTAATTCTTCTTATTATTATTGTTTATCACAATTATTCCCAAATTATTTTCCCCATTTCATCCCCTCTCATTCCCACTTTCACTCTTTTTTACCTTTATTATTATTGGTTTATCATAATCCTTTTCAAAATATTTTCTCAATTTCAACCCTTTTATCCCTTTTCTCTTTTTACATTTTCATTTCCTTATTACTCTATTATTTATTTATTCATTTTTTATGTGGAGTGAATTCTATTGTCTAAAAATCTTGGGAATTATATAGAAATTTTCAAAAAATGTGTTGGTCTCTCACAAGGGACTGGAGCCTGGACTAGATCCAAAAATATACTCTCCTTAAGGATGAAAGAGCCAACTGAGACCTGAAATATGAAAAAATGATTAGAAAATATCTAAAACTCTAGCCTAATTAGCATTGTACAAAATAAGTTACAAATATGTGACCACAAACCAAAACCATATCATAATTAGGTTGAAGGATCTGAATTCAATCTTGCGACCACAATGGGTGTTGTCGGGTGTGCTGAATTTTTTCCTGCTCTTGGGGGATGACAAGTGTTATATCATCATTTTCCACCTATGTATACTTAATGCTCTGATTTATGGCCTTGGGCATCCCTTTCCTTTCAAACTTTGTCCTTTATCTAAAAGACATTTTTTAAAATTTCATACATGACTCTTCCCTCTCAAAAGCATGTGCACATGTGGATCCATCTATACCCAACCCACATATATAATTTCAAATATGAAAAAAATATAAAATTCCCTATTTTCTGGGAGATGTTTATGGGTTACACTAGAAGCCTACCTATAGAAGCATGTGGTCTAACTGTATCCCAACTAAAACAACTATTTTGGGGTGGTATAAATAAACCTCATGGGAAGGCCTATAGGGAGGAGAGAGATGAGTATCGATATTATGGCCATTGAGTTCATGATCAAGTCTAATTTATTCACGTGCCTCCCACTCCCATATTGTGGAAACCCTCGTTTCCCTCATAGAGATGTTCATTCCTCTTATATGAAATCCATGTGTATGCTTTTGGAAGGAGATTGTTGAGGCTTGTGCTGGGCGGATCTCGAGGATGGTTTCACCTGGAGTTGTGGCTGAATCAGGTGGTATTCCTCCACACTTCTCTACATTCATCAATAAAGAAGCTTTGTCTCGTTCTTGATGTTAATGATGTTAATGATTATATATGTTATGATCATATTATGAATGATTTCATGTTTTTATGCTTATATGCTTACATGATCTAACACTAACATCTTGAACATGCTTTCATTTATTACTAGTATATGTGATTTTCTTGAGTGAGATGCAAGTTTTGGAGCAATAGGATAAGCAAAGTGTTTGAACCCTGCATTATCACGTTCAAACGTAGGACCCACGTGTACTACCCCTTCTTCTAATTTTACTAGTTTAAGCATTAGTACTGTAAATCTGTATGCTTGTTGTTGTTGTATGTTCTTTGCTCTGTTGGGGTTCTCAACCCATACCCTAGGGTAGTTCATCCCGTAATAGAATTGATGACTCCACTCGGGATTAAATTATTGTAATTCCTAGTTTGGGTTGTTTCACTATGGATTTGGACTTTCTTTTTGGTTGATCACTTTTCCAACTTCTTTGATTCCTTATCAATCTAGTAAAAAGTTCTGATCTTTTGGATCAGACTTGAATTTATATTTTTTTCTTTACTACCCTTTTTTATACGCATTTTTGAGTTTACGCAGTTGTGCATACATGGGTTTTTTTCCAAAGAAACACGCGTATACACATGTCTCCTTGTGAACAATAATGTATACATGTAGGTTGATCTATATCAAGCTGCGTATTTTTAGTTTCAAATGAAAATTATATATTTTGAGTCTAGCAAAGCATTTTGTCTACTTTTTATTGCTTCTATTTAATCATTAATGTTCTTGGAAAGTGTTTCTTTTTTCAATTTGTTAATTTCCTATATTTCTTGGTGAAAAACCTAGTCAACCTTGGGTTTTCCCTTTTTGTGAAGTTTCATTTTTTTGTTTAGGAAAAAGGATTCTTGCTGAAGTTATTGGATATTATGAGTATAGAAAAGTGAATTAGCTTTAATTTAATCATTCCTAGCCTTCTTACTACTTCATTTTTGCTTTTATTTCGTTGGCTTTCATGATTTTTTGAGAAAGGTACTTCTCGCAATCTTGAAGAAGTTTCTTTCTTTTCTTGGAGTTTTCCTATTTTCTGAAGTTGCTGTGCTGTTGACGAGGTTATTTATTTGAGTGTGTAACCTCTTTCCGGTTGTTATGTCCTTTCATGCAAATGATGTTTATGACTTAAGGAACTTGAGGTCATTTATTTCTCAAATTGGTGATCTTGATATTTTGAGTAGTCTTTTGCCTTCTCAAATAATTATTTTCACCCTTAAAAAGAAAAAGACATACAAAACATATTTTTTTTTGTCTTATTTTTCTTTTTGTTTTGATTTAAGGTTTTCTTGTCATTTTTGAGCAAATGCAAAGTTTTTCATTTGGTCGAATTTGCTTGGTTTTGGAAAGTTTTTCATTTGGTCAAATTTTCTTGGTTTTGGAAAAGTTCTTGTTTGAATTTGCCCCTTCTTGTGTCAAGTTTTCGAACTCTTTGTTGGGGGAAGTCTTGTTCGAATTTGTCCCTCTTTGTGTTAGGTTTTTGACCTCTTTACTGGGAAACACATTTGTTCTCTTTTATAGAGTAATTCTACAATCTTCCATTGGGCATTTGTATTTTGCATTAGAATAGTTCGAATGTAAGATTTTTTTAGTATTTTTGTAGATTTTGAGTGTGTTAGCATATATTTTGAAAAAGAATTTTTTTTTTTTTCTTTCATTAATTTTCTTGTAGTTCCCCCTGTAGAAGTCTCTTTTCATCGAAGAAAATATTTCATTTTGCATGTATCCAGGTTTCTATTGATTCCTTATTGCGTCCATAAAAACATAAGTTGCACCTTCATCTTACCCCAAAGTTAAAGAACATCCATTAAAATCAATCGATAAAAACTAAAATGAACTAGAATTTTTTTATTGTCATTAAATACATCAACTTGTCTAGGTCATTAGGACCTTAAAATACGCACGTGGAGAGTGAACTCTCCAATGCCACTCTAAATTTAAACTTAGAAGTTGAATAAAAGAGTGAAACCCACTATTGTTAAGTTGTTCGGGAAAGATCTCACAAAAGGGAGTAAAGCACGAGGGTGAGTGAAAGTAGGGAAGAGATATACCCCCTCTCCTACTTGTCAGATCCCGACCAAAGACTATTCTTCCCGGTTGCTGATAGGAACTGGTGACCTTATTTGCCATTCCTAGGTTTTGCATAGATGACTGTGAGGAGGAATACCCATGGTACCTAAGGCAGACATTGCATCATGTTCATTAGTACTTCTGGAGGGTACCCTTGCGAAGCTTGGGCACTTGAACTGGAAAAGGATTTTCTCTGGAGGTCACTGTAACTGCACTTGTTATATTCACTAGTAGCTCCGGGGTGTAATTACGCCAAACTATTTTTGGAAGGTCCTTATATATTTTATCTCTTATATTTCAGTGTCCGGTACTAATCACATGGAGTGGAAACACCTAAGAGCTTCTTGATTACTTGCACCTTTAGGGACATTTGTAGAGAATTATCTTTGCTCCTATACTGCCATAGCTTTATAGTTTTTTGAGTCTGTATAAGTTTTCTTAAAAGTTAAAAGTGGTTGATTGATTAGTTCGTTGATCAAGGAGGCTTCGTGGGCTCTCACCTTTGAGTGTCGAGCCTTATCCTAGAAGGCGCAGTAGAAATTTTGATGGTGATTTTCAGTCAGTAGTAGCAAACACATTGGAGAGTGATCCTCCACTTGGGGCTATAATTTCATAGGGTGATCCTAGTGTAAGTCATGATTTGGAGAGGAGTGTAAGTCATTATTTGGAGAGGAGTACTCCACTCCTTTATAGGGTTCCTTCTCCGTCGAAATATGAAGTTGAGGTTGAAGATATTTCTGAGTCTTTGATCACTCGTTATTCACCTCTTCCTCCTAATTTTATGGGTGTTATATTATACGATGGGATCATGACTCAAAAGCTAGCAATCCCTACTGTTTCTCATCCTTTTATTTCGATGACCACTGTTGGGAACACAGTTTCGACTATGAGTACTTCTAGTGTGCACACTCCTCTTTCAGTAGAAGTAGGAGGTACAATTTCTATTTCAGCTACCACTCCTATTAATGAAATATTTGGCTCTACCTCCATTCCATATTTGAGTTGGGGCACCCAAAATTTTTCTTCCCACACTGGTTCATTTTCATTTGGGATGCATTCTAGTGCAATTCCCTCAGTTCCTTTGACCATTTCATCTGTTGTCTCCACACCTATGTCTTCCATGACTAGTGGTTCAACATCTTTCCAAGGTTTTCCCTTTGTAAGCAGTCATATCCCTCATTCTAACCCTTCTTTAAGATCTTTTTCTTTTTCTCAAGGTCAAGGGTTTAACCCTTTTCAAAGAGGTCAAGGTTTCAATATTTTTCAAGGAGGTCAAGGCTTCAATCCTTTTCAAGGATGGAACCCTAGTTTTGGTGGTTTAGGAACTGGGAATCATTTTGTGTCTAGTCAACAAGGGAACACACCTCTCTCCTCTGTAGGAACCTCTTAGGGTTTTTCTCCCTCTTCCAATGTGTGGAATGCTTCCTAAGGGCTCTCCTATCCTTTTAATACTTGGATTGGGGGAAAAATTCCTGGTTATGATAACCCTTTAGTAGGAGGAGGTCCTAATACTAATTTCTCAGGACCGCAAGGTTTTCCTTATGGCTGAGTGTCTTCTGCGAACAATCCTTAGAAACATGGTGCCTCATAAAATCCTAGTTATTCTTTTCAAAATGTTGGGAATCCATCTCATGGTGGTTGGAATTCTCTAGGTCCTCCATGCTTACCATTCCTTACAACTATAAAATTTCTAGATCTTTCAAAATTGACTAACGAACTAATTCAATATAGCCCGAATTGGCCTTCGGTTCCTACCAAGCTTCCTTTAGACATTCCAAAATTTAAAGGGAAGACTCAAGAGGATCCATCTGACCATGTAAAAATTTTCCATTTATGGTGCTGATCTAACTCCCTTATTGACGATTCAATTTGGTTGAGATTGTTTCAACCCACCTTGACTGGAAATGCTGCCAAGTGGTACATAGAGCTTACTGGGAATACCTTTGCTTCATTTGGCGAATTGATTACTATGTTCTTGAATCATTTTCAGTTTCCCATTCAGTATGATGTAGGAACTGAGCTATTGGCCAATTTCCAAGAAGATAAGGCAACTCAAATTTCTGACCATATTCAGAAATGGTGAAGAAGGAAGAGGCTTATTAAAGCCTATATTCCTAATGAATTCCTTCTGGAACACTTCTTAAAATACTTGCAACTACAAATATTGAAGGATGTATCACTTTCTGGGGTATTTATCGAAGAGCAGGCTATCTTCAGAGCCCAACAATTAGAACTTATATATTCTCAGACTGGGATTCTTAATAAGATTTTCTAGATGCTCCTCGATCCAAGATATATTTATCCAAACCAATGCCAGGTCCCCATGCCGACGAACTAGTCGAGTCGATTAATAACCATACAACTAACCTCTTAAATCAATTGCAACAATTGCCTTTAAAAATTGTTTCACCAATTCAGGCATCACCGTCAGTGTCTATACCTTCCCAACCATTAACTCTTATAACTATGTCCAATCCTCTAACCCCAAAGGAAACCAAAAACCTGATGGAAAGAAGAAACGACGTAATATTTTTTTTTACTTTTTCTGCAATTTTCACAAAAAATAAAAAAAAAATCCATTTTTAGAAACAAAAACCCTAGATTCTTTTGGTTTCTTCCCTTTCTTCTCCCTCTTTCTGTAATTTCACAATTAGGGTTTTTCAATTAAGATTTATATGGTTTTTATAGTCATAAGACATCCAACCCATGGGATGACTTGCATAGTTGGATCCCAATCCATGTCGGCCCTTGCGTGAATTTAAAAAAAAAAAAAAAAATTTCCTTGGTGCGCCCTGCACAACATAGCGCACTGGTGTGCTCTGTTATACCAGCGCACCGTGAAAGTACAATGATAAAAAATAAAAAACAAAATATGTTTTTATCAGTGCGCCATATGTAGCATATGGCACCAGTGCACTATTTCATTATGGTGCACTGCGAACGTGCTGTTTCGCAAAAAAAAACAATTTTAGAAACAAACCCTACATTATTTTTGTTTATTCCCTTTCTTCTCCCTCAATTTGTGATTTTAGAATTAGGTATTTTCAATTTATATTGATAGGGTATGTATTGCTAAATATAAACCTAAGACATCCAACCCATGGGACAACTTGCATAATCGGATCCAAATCCATGTCAGCCCTTGAGAAAAATAATTTTTTTTTTTTTTTTTTTGGTGTGCCATGTGTAACTGAGCGCACTGGTGTGCTCTATTATCCCAGCGCACTGCGCAAGTACTATGATAAAAAATTTAAAAACAAATTATTTCTTCTCAGTGCCCCATTTTTAAAATATGCAGCTGGTGCGCTATTTCGTTATGGCGCACTGTGAACATTCAGTTTCTATTAAAAAAAAAATGAACTTTAAAAAAATACAAACCTTACATTATTTTTTTTGCCCTTTCTTCTCCCTCTTTCTATGATTTCAGAATTAGGGATTTTCAATTTAGATTTATAGGGTTTGTATTGATAAATATATACTTAAGAAATCCAACCGACATGATGATTTTCATAGTCGAATCCAAATCCATGTCGGCCCTTGCGTGAATTTAAAAAAGAAAAAAATATTATTTCATCGGTGCACCCAGCATAACCTAGCACATCAGTGCTCTATATTGTACAAGCACACCACATAATTAATGTGATAAAAATAAAAAATAAAACAAATTTTTTTATCGATGTGCCATATGTAAAATATGGCACCGGTTTATGCTACAAAAACTAACATTAGATGATTTTTACTATTTTATCATGGTTAATCGGTGCAGTGATTGACATGTAATGCATAGATGCTCCTTGTTAACATAGAGTGTCATACGGTCTATTATATTTTTTGGGCGGTGCATTTCTAAGACACCCACACACCAGCGTTGGTGCGTTAACCATGAATGGCGCACCAGTTACTTGACATTTTTTTTTTACTTGAAAAGTTGACAATTTATTTATAAATATATTAATGAATGATATGGTATAGGTTTGATATTGATAAAGAAATGACTGACAAGAGATCAAGTAATAAAAATACTGATAACACATCAAGAAAAGAAAAAAATGAAAGTTCTTTGCAAATTCTTTACAAAAAATATTATTTTTGAACAATAGGTAAGTTTAAATAATATGTATTGTTTACTGTGTATCATGCAAAGCCACAAAATGATGAAGCTCGATAAGATTATTTCTGATATAGGACCATAAGAGCATAAAAGCGCGATGGAAAATTTGTAAAAGGATGAATCAGTTGAATGAAAAAATACTATCAATCCAATATGAGTTTCTTTTTTTAGTTTTCATTAATAATATAATTAAAATTATTAGATAACATGTGTCAAACAGTCTATTAATTCACATATGTTTAATTTTCTATAGGGACCAACAACTCATAAAAGTAATGTTGTTCTAAGAAAAGAAAAAAAATAGAACATGAAAATGAAAATGAGTTGCTCCTTAGCTCATCTAGAGTGGTGCTGGAGGTTAACGAAAGGGGGGAAATATTTTACAAAAGTTTGAGGGATCTAGTGGAATGAATGTACAGGTGTTCTTCCCACTTACAATACAAAAACCAATCCAATGATTCCAAGAACCAAATTTTATCTAAACTACAGGAAGAGTTTCCAGAGAATTGGTCAATGAGACATGTCAGAATTTTAATAGAAAAAATGTATAACAACAAAAAAAAAGGAATGAAAAAGTAATATTCCTTTAAAGTTTTGTCTAGAATTATTTATAAATATCACTTTGTTATATTTACTTTTCGTATATCAATATAAAAAATAAATATTTTATTGTCATGTTACATTTTCAGGAAGATTATGAAAATCTCAAAAGATGAACGAGCTGATATTAGAAATATGCCAGTAGGAATGTCCAAAAAGGTGTACAAGGAGATGGTCAAAGAAATGGACAAAACTGCATCACAGGAGGAGCCATCTCAACAACAATGTGCTTCAAATGTAATATGTAATCATCAAATTTTTTGATCATTAGGGACAATAAATAAACAGTTTAGCATTAAATATTAATTTTCAGGTATTTTCTTGCAGAAAAGAAAAGAAAATGGAACCCATTCAACACATAAAACAGGATGACAAGGAAGAAGAGGATTGATATCTAAGTTTGTGAGTAATTGTTACTTCCTTATAACAACTTAACTAGATTTCATTTTTTGTATTTTTAAGATGTTTTACAAAAATCTTCATAGAATGTCTTCAAACAAGTGCTAACATACAAAGAAGAACCATCAGGGGAATTGATTGAAATTGTGTTAAATATGGATTGTGAGTATATGTTGCCATATCAAAACTTAATTATGGAATTTGTAAGCATATATTGATATTGTTTTACTTAGCTACGTCTATAATTAATAGAAAAATAAATATTTTACATTAAATATATGATTTGATATGGGATATAAAACTTGCAGGAAACAAAGTATGGAACTGTGCCAACAGATGAAATCTTGAAAGATGGCATGTTACATGATTTTGAAAGGATGTGTATAGTTTATGAGTCAATTATTGCGATGGTACGTCATTTATTTTCGATTTACATTGATGTATATTATTTAATATTGCAATTTTCATTATTCACACCAATGTATATAAACTCATTACAGTTTATTTTTATGTTTGTAGATGGAAGGTGAAGAAGAAGAAAATAATCAACATCATGAGAAAAATATTCTTGAAAATAACCCAAGTCATGGAAGTAGCTCTATTAGTGACAACAATTCAAGCGAAGAATGATGATCACTATGTTTGGATATCAAAGCATGGCATTGTATTTTTTGAAATATGTCTAGCCCAATTGAAAGACAAAGGGATACCAATCAATGTCCCATTTTGTATGAAAAATAATGTTTTATTCATATATATATATATATATATATATATATACAAAATATGTTTTAATTTATTCTATTGCATTCTCCATTATCACAAATTCGTTCTCCATTTTCGTTCTCAAATGCACTAATAAAAATTTAAGTCATATGAATATTGTTATAAGATATATATGTGTCAAATTTTGATGAATAATGAATTTAAAACGCTACACAGGTCGATGTTTCTAAAAAATAAAAAATGAAAACTGGTCCGTGTTAGTTACTATACACCGGTGCGTTTGTATGCTTAAGTGCACCAGTGTGTTTTTACGACCTATGGGCATCACAAAAATACCAAAACCAATTAAAAATATGGAGGCATTTGTGCAGTATGATGTGCCGGTGCATTTATGTCTCTATACGCATTGGTTTTTTTTTACGACCTATGGGCACCACATGAATATTGATACCAATTATAAATCTCGGTGTGTTTGTGTGATACTATGCACCGGGGCATTTATGTGTCTATATGCACCGGTGCATTTGTACGACCTATAGGTAGCGCACGAATACCGATACCAATTACAAATCTCGGTGCATTTGTGTGATACTACGCACCAGGGCATTTAAGTGTCTATATGCACCGGTGCATTTGTATGACCTATGGGCATCGCATGAATACTGATACCAATTATAAATCTCGATGCATTTGTGTGATACTAAGCACCAATGCGTTTCGATAAGTCTACGCACCGATGCATTGATACGACCTATGGGCACCGCTCAAATCCCAAGACCAATTACAACGGACCCGTGCGTTGTATCACGAACACTATGCTCGGTGTCGTTTCATATCTTAATGGCCCGGTGCATTCTCCTTTGACCACCCCTGGGCGCCAGCTACAGGTATGCACTAGTGTGTTACATCCTGAGTAGCACACTGATGAAAAAAACATCTATAATAACCACCAGCCGCCCATGTTTTTTTAGCTGTGTTGAATTTCCATTAAAAGCTCTATCAAAGCCTCCGTAACCATAAACGAATGTTGTAGCAAATGTTTTTTTGAAAATTTCGGCCAATTTTATAACACTAAAAACCTCCTTTATAACCTCGGCTAGAGGGTCTTTTCCTTGTAGTGTTAGTAACAAGTTTATCAAAGTGTTCATTTTGTCATCCAACAAGATTTCTTCTATGCTGGCGGTGCATGATTTATCGATATTTTCACCATAGACTATTACGAGAAAAATCATTAATAGTATTTCACTTCGTAAAACTCACTTGAATTAAGTAAATAAGATGCATAATTTATCACATTTTTTATTTTGACAATTTTCAAATTATGTGCTAAGAAGATGGGGATATGATATTAGCATTAAAGATAGCTGCATCATTTTTTGTTCATTGGCACTACACCATATGCCCATATTCTCAGCACATAACATTATGATCGTGTAATGGCTCTTGATAATCGTAGGGATTGTATTTAGAGCGTATTGGTGCATTTCCACCATAGCAGATTGACAAAAAATATAAGATTTTGTTCAGCCTAGATATAGCTTTAACTTTCGTCGGGATTATTAACATGTCATTATCTATTGCTAGTTTGATTGTTGTAGTGCTTAGTTATTTTGTTAGGCTCTTTGTATTTGTTGCCATTTTCAGTAGAATATTATTGCACTTGCTTTATCATTAGTACTTGCAGATCAAAATTGATACACTTATGTGTTAAAATTACAAAAAATATTTTTAGTTCTATTCGAAAAGGATAATGTGCACATGACATTTCTAAAATTTATAGAAATGGATTCAGGAATAGCACTGATTCTTTTGTTTCAATTCAATTGTGATTACTATAGAAGTCGTGATAATTGTTTTGTATTCCATGATATTCCCTACTATCAGTTCCGTTGACTTTCCATCGTCAATATTGCATTGAAGGAATTACAATGGTTAAAAATATATACTAGATATTAGTGTATCTAGATAACATGAGAATGATTAAATTGTGATTATGAAATAATGTCAGCTACTTTATTTCAATTAATTTTCCATTATTATTATAGAAATTATGGTAATTCATTTGCACTAGGATAAAAATTGCATTAAATTTCTTACTGTCACTTCTCGAGGATGTATGTTGTCAATATTACATTGATAATAGTGTATCTAGATAATGATGAAGATGATTAAATGAGATGACTTTTGTTCAATTTAATTGTCATCTCTTTGTGAATAGCATAAAGACAAGTTTCTATTCTCAAGGAGAAAAAGGCTTGGTTGGTTGAACATTGGATTTTTTCTAGAGTAATGATATATTACAGAAGACATTTTCAATTTTCAATTAAGTCTTGATGGAATTTCCAATCAATGTTTGTGTTTTATACGATATTAGAGATGTTAATAAGGCACAATTGAAATTTAAAGGTGTGTTCATCAATTCTTTTCCTTTGTATACAAATCCTTTATTTTTCATAGATTCATAGCTCTATGCAATTTCTTTTCCAAATATGTACTATAAGGCTACTCTACTGGTACCGGCTTCCGTTCACAATTTCCTTTAGCTCTATATTTATTGTTTCTGTGTATTATGACTACGTGTAACTATTTTTTGTGTGCGCTAAAAACATATGAAGTTAAATAAATATTAAATTGCATGATACATTATACCAAATCAGTGATGTTAAGTGGGTTTAATTTTTTGAAAATTAGTATTATTAAAAAGGAAAATGTGTGGGACAACTTTTCAAATGGGAAAATGAATGCGAATGTGTAATTTCATGATTTTAAATTTCATGTATTTGAATTTTTCATTTTATCAATTATAATTTTATGTGTTGAGAAGGTGGGGATATGATACTATCATTAATGAAAACTAATTCATTTCTGGTTTGTTGGCACTTTATAATATGCCCATATTCTTAGCATGGACTACTGTCATTGAGTAGGGGCTCCTAATAATCGTAGGGATTCTCTGCAGAGCGTTTTGGTGCATTTGGACAATCATATCAGACTGATAAACAATATAAGCTTTCATACATTCTAGATATTTATTTAACTCTCCTCCAAATTATTAACATGACATTATCTATTGCTAGTGTGATTGCAGGCATTTTCATTTTCAATGGTTGATTATTGAGCTCACTTTATCATTAGTACTTGTAGATAGATATCAATTGAATTATGTGTGAAAATTACATGAAATAATTTTATGTCGTATAAAAATTGTGTTGTTTATTCCACATACTAGTTCTTTGGCATAAATCATAAATCAAAGGGCCTAAGTTTTAAATAGGTTTTGTGACATTATTTTAATAATAATAATAATGAAAGTAATAATAATAATAAATATTTTTCTAGTGTGCTTTTCGCGGTAGCTTAAGAATCATCAAACAAATGTTCTAAGTTTTATAACATTTCTATGGTGTAATTTTAACACGTAACGAGTCAATAGTTGCATTGGCCAACTGTTGACCATCTGTTTTTCCTATGTTTTTTAAGGTGGGATGGGGGTGATGCATGTTGCTATATTTCATAGTTATTTTTTAGAGAAGGATTGCTACCAATGGTCTTATCATAGTTGCTAGAATTGAAACTTTATTATGAGAATTGTGTGTTTTAATTTTTGAACACAGATACGGATTTTATGATATACGTATTAGGTACATCGTCGTTCATTTGTTTTGTGACTATATATCTCATTCATAGACAAGAGTTTTACATGAAATTGGTTGTATCAATATCATTTTACTTTTCTTCTTGTAAATTGGTTATGTTATGCTTAAAATTGAGTAAAAGTTTGTTGTAAAATTATTATTATTATTATTATTTTGGAGATGCAATTTCTAAAGTGTCAATGGACAAGTACATTTGAAACGTGATTGCTAAATCATCAATGGAGAAGCGTTTTTTAATTGTACAAAGCCATGATACGAATTCAATGCTAAGGAATTATAATCTATTTCGTTTGAACAACATTGCATATAATGTAGGCATTTGTTCTCCGTGCACACTTCCTTTGCATAGCTACCTTTGCACAACTTCCTCCACATACGTTTCCTTTGCACAATAGAATCTAGATTTGGAATCTTGGATATTATATAAACCTGGAAAATAATTCCATAAAGGAAAATCATCTAGATAGCATGTGCCATTTTGTAGTTGTATTTCAAGATTTTATTGTTTAGTAGAACAAAGGATAGCATAAAGCACAATTCTATTGTGCTAAAGTGAAAAAAGTGTAGTAGATGTATGAAAGGTGTTTAGTGAATTTGTGCTTATGCTTAAAGGTTGTCCTATTGCATAATTAAAGACTCCTCATTTCACAAAATATATAGAAAACACTCAATTAATTTATTAATTCTAACCTTCACATAGCTTCCTCCACACACATTTCTTCTATACATACTTCCTTCATTTCTAATATGGTGCCACATAAACAATCTTATTATCCCCATAATGAATACTTGAAAGTTTCTTCCGCATAATGAACATCTCCCACACTTCTGCGTGTCCTATAAAAAAATATTTTTATCAATGTTATTTATGATTATTGACAAATGTTTTTTTGTAACAAACTTCATACTTGCAATAGTTAGACTTAGTTTTTAATATACAAAAGTGACATCTACTAAATATATATAGAAACGAAAAAATAAATCTGTGAAATTCAATGGTATTGAGAACATTATTGATTAATAAGGTGTTTTCAGCTATGAAACGATATGGATGGTATAGAAAGCTAAGAAGATATTTTCAGTGATGCCTTTAGTTTACTTGGTATTGTCAATGGCAACTTTCATTGGTCGATTGCATATGAGTGTTATGTGAATCTGATAATAGAAGAAAAAAACAACAATAATATTTGGACAATTGGATTAGTTAATGCTGCATGTGTGCCAATAGTTTTTTATTTTAGGGACATTTTTTATTTGCACATGAAATTTTTTTGTTAAGAAACAAGAAAAATTATGTTGCGAACAAAGACAATACCTTTGAATGTGAAGACATTTATATCAATATTCAAGTTACTAGAGGCTAATTTTTTATTACCCTTTCTAGAAGAAAACAATTTCATGATCTCAAAAGTAGGTGAATCAAATGTTATTTTGGATTTATTTTCACTGAGCCACCAAGTTCCTTGCAATCTGTCTCCTCTAGAAATGTATTAATTTAAATAGTCCTTTAGAGACTTGTTTTCATTTTTTGAAGGTGTCATGGGCCACGAAACTACAAAAAGAGTTCCAAAACACATTGTTTATATGTTTTATTAGACATACAAAAATTATTACTCATTTGGCTCACATGATATCATTTCTAATGAATTAGCTCTTTAGTTAACCAATTTATCCAAGACCAAAATGTTCTTCATGACGGAATATATCATAATAGCTTTGATTTCAAGTGATGACTTTAATTATTTTCCATGTAATCCTCAATTCAATGTGAATAAAGAACCAATGCAGTTCTAGTATATTATATTGTGGAAGAATAATGCTTCTTCAAACTTTTATATAATTCAAGATGTTTTTGTGAGGAAAATCAACTGCATAATAACTGGAGAAGAACCTCATATATATTTGGACACACAGAATTTTTCCTATGGGGAAAAAGTATGCATGAAGAAAGATAAAGTAATATGCTTATAAAAATATATGGGTTTCAAGGTAAGCCATTGATATTGGTGAATTTTTTTGTAGAAAAGTATTTTGTTGTTGAAGTCTGTAGGAAATACCTTGCCTGGTTAGTTATATTTAAAATATAAAAGGCAAAACAATTCATTCCTTTGTCTTTTAATGTCGGAGAAATCATGGAAAAAACTATTTCCAATGTTACACAGGTCGCACTAACTTTGAATGATTTTAACCTAAGATTATATGAAACAATTAATTTTTTTGATGAAAAGGGCCTATTTCACACACACTTGGAAATAATTGGGTATAGAATCTTGTTTGTAGAAAATACAGAACCAAGTGAACAATGTAAATATGCATTGATATAAAAAAATTCATAAATACTGAAGCTATCGTGGAAGTATCAAGTATCATTATTTCTGAATGTCAATATGTACGTTTCATAAATGATACCCATGGAAATAAATTAAGGGCTAGTTATAGATGTTGAAAAAATCATCCACGAATCAGGAATCAATAGTTTTGTAGAAAAATATATATACTGGATAAACGATATTGATGCAAGTTCATCATCAAGTGAAAATGGGACAAAAGATACTTCACTTATGAAAGTGATTTACGACAAGCAATCACAAAATGTGAAGCACAAAAATATTGATCAAATTTTTATTTCAAAATGAGTGTATGTTGTTGAATAAACGAATTTCAAAAGTCCTATGAGAACAGTAAATTTTGGTGAAACTATAAACAAATAAGTCTACAACATTAAGCTATCTGATTGGATTGGTGCTTGTTTTCCTAAATATCAAGAACAAATGGCACAAATTTCCAATGAATCTATTATTTTTTATGATGGCTCTATCACATTACAAAATCCAAAGTATGAAAATAGTAGTAAAAAAATGAAGATTTAAAAGATAAAACTTGAGAGAAATAACTTTTTTAGACAAAATAGAAATGCGGGTTGATTTTTCTGGAGCCACAATCACATCGCTCATGGAGCTGCATCAAGTTACCGGTAACGTGTTTGCAAAGTCTCTTTGTCAACAAGAAGAAAAAAAATTATTCTTATAAACAAGAATAAGGGACTTAGAATATGATATGGATATGTGTCCTTTCTTGATGAGTTAATTATAAATAAGAACAATAGCTCCTGAAGCTACTATTCGTGGCACATCATATATATTTTATAAATCTATTACTTTTGTTAATGTGGTGAAAACATATATTATTAGTAATATATGGCAAAGATTATAAATCATTCATCATGCATGGAAAGAAAATTTGGATCTGAAGCACTTAGGAAAAAGACCTATGTAATTTGTCGAGTGCTCTGAATGCGATCTTGGAGGAGACATGTATTTTTTGGAAAATGATTTATTTTCTGTCAGCCAAAGGCTTGATTTACTTTCTCATGTAGAGGAAGGAGAGCAAGAACTTCCAAATGATTATCAAATAAAGCAACTAAAAGTTGCATCGTCTCTAAGAATCAGAAGAATGGAAAACATTATTTATGAATATCAAAATATAGAGAATCGAAGGGTAGATCCATATGTCAAAATTTTACATATTGTGAAGAATCTAAACGGCACACGTATTACATGTGACTCTCATTTAATTTCAAAAGAAACATTAACATTAAATTGGATAAACTAAAACATACAAAGGCATCAGAATTCGACGATATAGCTGATTTTAATACACATGAAGGAAGTGAATCAACAAAATATCTATTATGATTAAAAGTATAGTATTATTGTTATTCAAATTATACACCTTATTGTTCAAAAAACCATTTATTTTTTCAAATTCTGACACTATTTATCGATTTTGTGAATAATTATAACATAATTGTTCTTTTGTTAATAGAAATGCAAATGGATTTTCAATACCTAATTTTGATTTTTCGGAAATATGTTTCACTTTTGATTTTTATTTGGAACATAGCTATGGTAATTATAAGTAGAACGTGATTACAATTTGAAGTTTATAGAAATCATTGGTACACGAATGACATATTTTAGTTTCTTATAATACCAATAACAAAGACCATTTTTTTTATTTGAATATTCTCATATATCTTTGGTCAATCTTTGAAATTTGTTCTATTATCTTATATATAAACTATAGAAAATGAACATTAACAATATTTTTTTTCCAATTAAAATTATTGATATCTAATCTCTGAAATCATTTCCTATTTTGTATAATGAAATCTCTTCTTCGAAATGTCACCCCAGGTGGTCCTCCTGTTTTCTTTGCAAAGAATTTGCAACTGCTTTAATTCTGTCATAATTGAACATGACCTTTCTGAAATGAAATTTAACTAATATCATTGTTAATGATATAAAATTACATTTTTATACTATCAATTTTAATGATATTCATTAAGCAGTGATCATCATCAATGTTGCAATTTTTCTACTCTTATGGTAGAAATGTTTCTTAGACTTTAGAAATTGATATTAGAAAATTTGAGGACATTCATTCTATAAAATTGTTTTTCTATTTTCCAATTTTGGATTATATAACTCCAAATTTGGTTATTTTAATCGTATTACTCAATACTAAAGGAGTTTTTTTCATCATCTTGATATAAAAAAATTCATTTTTAAGGTGTCTTTAGACAAAGTAAAAAGGCACTTCTGATTGCAAAATTACAACTTATCATATAATTTCATTCTTTGAAAATTTATTAATTTCCTTGAATCTAAATGCAATGACAATAAGAGATACAACTAGTAGTCCTAAATAATACTAATTACATTTTCTAAAGGTTACAATGACAACTTTGTAGGAAGAAGCTTTTAAATAAAAACACATGAGTATCAAAATCAAATTGCATGCAAAGAAATTATTAACATTGTAATTGAGGCATGCAAAGCTATTTATGCTTAAGCACATGCATTTGTTATTTTCCACTCATGATTTTTCTGGAGAACCAGTTCTGCACAAATACTCACGTGAAACTATTTCCTTACTTGTGAAATATGTTGATAAATAATAATAATAATAATAATAATAAAACATATAATAATAATAAAGACAACAAAAAATTACAATTTCCCATGGGTAGAATTGCAAAACAAATTCATAACACAAAAAAATATCTCAAGCTTTGATTGCACTAAGCCCCTCATTTGTACAATATACTACTAATAAATTAACCACTAGTTTTGTATATGAAAAAGAATGTCTGAATAGGGTTTTATAGCATGGTAAAACCAAATAGTACTGCAAAACTGAAAACTAAAAAAAATCAACAACAAAAACACAACCACCTCACCATTCATATCCATATTGCATTGTCATTACAATTTGTTATGAAACTGGCTCCAAAAATAGAAGAAGAGAGAGATAAACACCTTTGAAATCAACCACTTCAAGGGGGGAACCTCCAATACATTACATAAACGAACAATTCTTGTATGATACAAATGAAAGATACTCCTTCTATATATAGGAGTCCATGGGTTCACAATATAATCCTAGCCGACCCAAAAATAATAATGTAAGGGAACAATAATAACAATATGGGGGTTACAGGGGTACAACAATAAAAATAAGGGGCCTACACTAATAATAATAAGGGACTACACTAGTAATATGGGGACTTAACATGCCCCTCTCCTTAAAAAACGTGTTATCCTCAATGCTTCAGTAGCTCTGGATGCTTCTGTATAAAATTACGGGACTGAGAATAAATCTGGGCAACATGTCGGAGGGTGATGGACAGTCGGTCCGGGGTACAGATGACTCTGATTAACCCGCATGCAACTTCGTGGAGCGATAACCATTGGATTGCCCGTCCCAGATCGGATGACGCATAGCAATATCACTTTACGTCTACGGAAAAATTTTAATGCGTGACGGGAGAGTGGTTTTCCAGCCGTACTGGTGCCACGCGTCGGAAGGTGTATGGAATTGCTGCAAAACTAGAAAAACCACCCGCCCTTCAAAAGTGGTTCGATGAAACCCGACGGTTTTAAACAGTGTTGGGTGCGGGGACCACAGGAGGACGGGGGAATATGGACCATCGGATTTGAGGTTTTAAATGGATGGCTGATATTCGATCGGGCGGTGAACAGGTTAGCAGCGGGCGCGATGGATGGGGTGAGGGCGGCGATCGCTAACCATTTTGTTTAGATCAATGGCTATAAACATGCCTGATGAATCATATGAGATAAGTGCTTCCTGCCCTGGCACCTGGTCATGGCACTGGGTCACGTGGAGGAAAAATATATAGGGGGCTTGGCTGAAAGGGGCTAGGACCACAATGTGCAGAGTATGGGTTTTTCGGCCCTTCTTAATGAAATTTGAGGCTGAAAATGGGTAACGATAGAGGGAAGAAGGGGAGATTTAGCTAAATAGAGGGTGCACGAATGGTTTAAAAGGGAATGGGTATGATTTAGAAAGGTTACAGGGGCATTTTGAGAAGGGGGGGGGGTAAAGGGTTAAAATGGGTATTCTTCAGGGATACAAGGGGAAAATGTAGGCCTTCAGAGCACAATCCTTTACGAACAGAGAGGTTTCAAGGATGATGTGTTTTCAAGGGAAATGCATTCATTGAAGGCTCAGAAACAATTTATCCCCTTACTTTTCTTGTCAAAAATTTATAGGGGGCTAACAGTGGCTCCACATGGGGATGGCTTCTTCTTGAAGGAGTCAAGAATTCAAAAAATAATCTTTGGTGTAGGCCAGATGCCTGCTGCTTGAATACTTTTCTTCTTTGATTCTCAGCTGCCACAAATATGATAGATCAGCAGAAACACTTCCAAATAATCTACCTACCCACACTACAATCCTAGAATTTTCTTCTTCTAGGGTGCATTTGGACTAGCAAACCCTTTACATCATTTTTATTGTAACAAACAAGAAAGTAAACCTATTCTATTTCTACCCTTATTACTCCATGAGACCAGATTAGACTGTTGGTCTCATATGTTTCTCTACCTAATCTAGCATCTGTTGGGATTAAACTGTCCAATAGATTTCTTCTCTACATTCTACAACATAAATTTAAAAACAGTCAAACTAGGATTAGACGGTCTAGTTTGTTGTGGATCCAAAGCATAAAGATAGTTGCACATGGACAAAATTTGCAGAAAACTAAAACAAAACTTTGAAGGCTTGAAATATGAAATCTTGAAGCATCCTTCTTTCTTTTTGTGACTCAAGTTTTGGGCTTGTTAGAGTCACTTTCATTCTTCATTTCAGCTTTGGTTTTGGGCTTGTTAGAGCTGATTCTTCTTTGTTCTTTGCTGGTCCAGGTTTTGAGCATGTTTGGACTAGCCATCTTTACTTTCCTTGGCTCAAATTTTGATCATGTTAGAGCCAATCCTTTGCACTACAGAGGTTCATGTTTTGAGCATGTCTGAACCTCTCCTTTCTCTCTGTTTTTTGGAACATTTTTTTCCTTTTCTTGAAAAAAAACATCGCAATGGTATGTACAATGGAAATGAAAACTGGAAATCAGAAATCAGCAGAAGTAATGTTTGAGCATCCTGCCATTGATAGGACCCCCAAACAGCTCTGTGCCATCTAATTCTTGTAGGAAGAAGGCATTTGGACCCACAACGGCCTGGATGATGTATGGACCTTGCCACAAATTGTTGAACTTGCCGTGCTTACCTTTATCCTCTCTCCTTGAGTCCCACTTCAGAACTTTATCTCCAATTTTGAAATCAGCAGCTTTGGTTTTTTTTTCAAACAACTTCTTTATATTTTCTTGAATTTTCACTGCTCTGTTGTAAACTTCTTCCCTTGTTTGCTGGAGATGGATTTTCTGGTTTATCCTTCTCACCATACTGTCTTCTTCTGTTCGAATCTCTTGGACCAAATTAATCACTGGTATCCCAAGGCTGGTAGGAAACACTGCTTCTATCCCATAGACAAGCTGATAAGGTGACATGCCAATGGATTTCTTGGTTGTAAGCCTGTCGGCCCACAAGGCATGCACTAACTTGTTATGCCACGAATTTTTGTTCTCTTCCAATAGCTTTTTTATGATGGTCACTAGGCTTTTGTTCGATGATTCAGCTAGTCCATTACCCTGAGGGTAGTAGGCAGTTGAATGACTAAGTGCTATTTGATACCTGTGACAAAAATCAACCATTTTCTTGTATTTGAAAGCAGCAGCATTATCAGTGATTATTTTCCTTCGGCAGCCAAACCGAGAGAGGATATGACCTTCTAGGAAACTAATGATGACTGAATATGTGGCATTCCTCGTAGGTATGGCCTCTATCCACTTCGTGAAATAGTTTGTGGCTGTTAGGATTCATTTGTGTTGTGCAGAAGAAGCAGGGTGAATCTCCCTTATGAAATCTAGGCCCCATTGTAGAAAGGGACCTTCAACAGTGATGGGTTGTAGAGGTAAGGGGAGGAGTTTTCTTTTGCCTTCGAAAATCTGGCATTTGTGGCAGGAAATTACCAACTTATGGATATCATTGAAGAGTGTGGGCCAATAGTATCCATATTTGAGTATTTTATTTGCAGTAGCCTTCCAGCTCAGGTGGCCTCCACACTCTCCTGCATGGAATTCTTGTTTAATCCTCTCTGCCTCATTTTCAGGAAAACATTTAAGCAACATACCATTTGGATTTTTCCAGTATAACCCTTCATTCATTATGCAATAGTTTGTGGCTTTTAGTTTTAAGAATATGGCCTTGGTATTTGATAGTTCAGGAGGGGCATTGAGATGTGTAAGCACATGTAGAATGTTAGAATACCAAGGAGAGCTCTGAAACTTTTCCTCAACAGTGGGATTAGGAAATCTCTGCTACTTATCCAAGGTATCTACCATGTTAATGTCAAGGGCTTGTAGATTTGATTCAGCCATTAGTTGAGCTAGGCCCTGACCTTTAATCAGTTTGGTGGGTTTTATCTCGAGGTCGTATTCTAATATCACAGCAATCCATTTTCCCCTCTTCCCATCTGGGTCTTGGGACAATATGTCTTTAACCACTATATTTGGCAGATAGGCTATGATGTGGGAATGTAGTATGTACACCCTAAAGTCTTTCAAGGCCTTAATCAAAGCATAAGCCTATTTTTCCATAATGTTGTATTTCAAGGGTGCATCCCTGAGTGCTTTGCTAAAGAAAGAAATGGGTTGTTCCATTCCCTTTCAATTTTTCTGCAGAAGAACTGCAGCAGTCATATGCTTGGAGGCAAATGAAACAATATGGAAATCCTTTGAGAATTCTGGGCTGATTAGGATAGGAGCCTGGGTGAGTGCAAGTTTTACTGATTCAAAATATTTCTTAGGTTCGACAGTCCACTTAATTCCTACACCTTTCTTCAGCATGTTAGTCATATTTCTAAGGTGTTTAGCTAAGTTGGGAATAAATCTCCCGAGGAAGTTGATTTTCCAAATGAAGGACTGTAACTCTTTGATGTTTCTTGTGTGTGTGATTTGTAGTATTCCCTCATCTCTTTGTGGATCTATCCTAATCCATTTTTTAGATATAATGTGGACAAGAAGTTTTCCTTCTTGCAGCCCAAATACAGTCTTTTTAGGATTTAATGACAGACCAAACCTCCTACATTTTTAAAACACTTTCCTTAGATGTTTTAGGTGTTCTTCTTTGGTTTTGGAGTAGACTGTTATGTCATTCAGATAGATGACAATTAAGTGTCCTATTTCATCTGAAAAAGCTATGTCCATTGCTCTTTGGAAGGTTGCACCAGCGTTCATCAGCCCAAAGGGATTCTTCACATACATAAAGGTACCCCATGGAGTGGTAAAGGCTGTTTTGAGTTGGTCTTCTAGGATTACTAGGACTTGGTTGTAACCTGAAAAACCATCTAGCAGGGATATCCTTTTAGAACCTACTACCCTCTGAAGAATATGTTCCATTTTTGGCAAAGGGTAATTGTATTTGAGTGAGGCTATATTAAGATTCCTGAAATCTATGCACAATCTGATCTCCCCTGTTTTCTTTCTCACAACCACTAGGTTGGATACCCAATCAGAGAACCTCACAGGTACAATTATACTAGCCTCATACATCTTCTTAATCTCTTTTTCCACTGCAGGAAATTGTTTTGGGTTTATTCTGCGAAATTTTTGTCTAAAGGGCTACTGATTTTATTTCAAGGGTATTTTATGTTGTATGATGTTTTTGTCATAAGCCCTTAAGTCCTCATAACTCCAAGCAAACACATCGATGAATTCCTTGAATAGGTCAATGTATTTCTGTTTCATGTTTGTAGGAAGGGACTTAGCCAATTTTATCATCTTGGGTTTATCTTTAGTGCCTATGTTGCATTCCTTGATATCAGAGTTTGCATGTTCTGTAGTGGGATTTTTTGCTACATCATCAAAGTCAAAAAGGTCTTCTAAAGGGGCCAAACCCTGAGGTATGTTCTTATCTTTGGCCTGCAGCAACTCTACTTCTTCACTATCTACGTTTTGACATTTTTCGTTTGGATTTCCAGTCTGTTCATTTAAAGTGTTTATTTCTATGTTACAGGGTGTCTCTTCCTCATATGAGGACTCTTCACTTAGGAAGCTATTATCAGATTTGGAGTCTGAATCAAAAAATTCAAACTTGTTTCTGCCTACCAGGAAATATTCAATATGTTTATCTCCTTCAAAAACCTGCCAATATTTTTCATTTTCCAGCACCGCAGGCCTGAATTTGGTCTGAATGATGATCTGTTGATCGCTTGGAGCCTTAGGGTATGAACTAGCTAGGCAAGCTAATCCGTTTGCAATGACATTTTGAATCCTAGGAAAAAACACTAATTCGTACTCAATAAACATTTTCATTAAGTCCATAGTATCATTCATGTAAGCTCTCAATCTAGGATGTTTCACTGTGTATTCACCATTCACCTATTTAACAATCATCTCAGAGTCTCCATGCATAGTTATCCTATGGGCCCCTAATTTCCTCAACAGGTTTAAGCCTAGGATAAGAGCCTCATACTCTGCAATATTGTTTGTACATTTGAAGTGTAGGTTGCAGGCATGACTCTCTGCGTAATCACTCTCTGTATTATGTAACCACACCCCTACTCCAGCAGTTCTCTTGGTGCATGACCCATCGAAATTCATCTCCCACAAGGGTTCATTTTTCATTTTATCATCACTTCCTTCCCTACAGCTGGGTTCACCATCATGTAGTATTATAGGGGCTGCACTAGGTTGTGGGTTGTTTTGTTTTTCGTCATGGGTGTGGAAATTAGAGAGGTGACTAGCTTGCTGATTGCGTTTCGTTTCTGGTTCACTTTGTGTTGTTTTTTCCGTGCACTGTTCAAAGTTTTCTACGTCTTCCTCCTTTGAGTCTAGAGTATCCATTATGTTAAGGTCCATGGGTTTCGTTTCTTCATTTGTATCTCTGTTTTGGGACTCTGACCCCTCCGAGGATTCATCATTACAAAGGATAAAGGAGTCAAGGTCTGTATGAACAGAGTATAAAGGTGAGTTTTCAGGCTTCTCGAGGTTGCTGACCAGAAATTTCATTTGTGCCTCTCTGTACAGTCTTCTAAGTTGGCCAAAGATTGGGATAGTGGCATAAGCCCCATCCATCTTCATTGTCCCTTGCAGCTTGGCTCCCCATGATCTTGATAATAACATGCCATACTTGGGTGGCACATCTACCACCACGATGCCCATGACCATACACTTTGCTGGAAGCTGGGCAAGGCTCACACATAAATCTTTGATCAGGCCTAGACACTTTATTTTGCTAGAGTCAAATGAATATAGGTATTTATAGGGATGGGTTATCTCTAGGCCTAATATTTCCATTACTACTTTAGGCATTAAGTTGTGTGATGCCCCAGAATCATGCATTACATTGTGGAGAATCTTATCATGGATGTTGAGACTGATATAGAAAGGTGGCACTACCCCATCCTGAAACTTTCCCTCTATGCTTGGACCAAACAATAGGGCAGGTTGATCATCACTCAGATTTACGGTGTCATGTTCTCACCTAAATTTAATGCCTTCAAAATTTGACCTTTATATACATCCTGAGTGGCCAGCTCAGAGAGTGGGAGAGAGATTTTAATTTTTGCAATTTCACTTTCCAGATGGAAAGTGGACTAACTCTTTGGAATGTTCAACTCTGCTCTGTTAGCCACTACCTTAGTGGCTGAATCAGTGCGTAGGTTCTCGTTATGTACAATGTTTGTGATAGTTTTATTAGGAGCACTAACTGCAGTGCTAGTGTTTCTAGTTGGTTTACCTTGTGTATAAGTGTTTTGGTTATCTTTCTCTTTGTTCTTTCCAGAACTCTCAGCTACTGATTTGTTACTTTCAGCAGTTTCTTTAGAGGTTTTTTCAGGTCTTTTCTTGATGGTGACCTTAAAAGCCTTTGGTCTGGCAATTTCTTGGCTCTTTTTTCTTCTAAGTTCATATTTTTCTCTGACCTGCTTCATGGAATTTTCAAATCCTAACCGGTAATCCTCAGTTTCTAACCATTCCTCATCCCAATAACATGGTGAGGAGTGATCTTCTTCTGTGTAACAGTTATGGATTGAATCTTCTGTTTCAAACATATTTATTGTATTCCCCTCAGACTCTTCTATGATTCCCTCAACTTCATCTAAAAAGTTCTCTTGGAATGGGGGAATAACTTACTGATATGATTCTCTTTGTCTGTTGGGAGTGGCATTGTTTCTTCTAAAGTTCTAGTTCTGGTTATGGTTTTCATTTCTGTTTTGGTTACTGACTGAGACAACCATTTTTTCCATAATTTTTTGTAGCCTTTCCACATTTTTAGATAAATGGTCATAATTTGGATTAGGTGTGGAAGCTACATTGTCATCTCTATATGTTACCCTTTTCTCAGATCTTAATCTTGCTCTTGTCTCAATCAGATTAGCCTCTAAACTCACTGCTCCTTTTTGCATGTCTTCCAACATGTTGTAATCTCTCTCCCTAAATTGGTAGGCCATGTTAGCATCAAAGCCTTCGGGGTATTTTTCTAGAGACATACCTTGGGGAGGCTTAATGTGTGGAGGAAGAGCATTGTAAATGCTGTTAAATCTTATTGTGTAATCATGGACGCTCTCTCCTACGTTTATTTTAAGGTTCATATATTCTGCTAGGAGTTGGCGAGGGTTCGTCTTAACCTCCCATTTGTTTATGAAAGTCTGATATAGAGATGGAAGGTCATTAATGCTACCTGGAGGTAGGCCTTTAAACCATTTCTTCACATCACCTCCTAAGCTCTGGGCAAAGATTCTCATTTTGATTGTATCATCATCTATCTCCATGTAGTCAAAAGAATCTTCCATTCTATCTACATGGTATTGGGTTGTGGTAGACTCCTTTGTAGTGAAGTGTGGGATCTTTGATTGATAATCATTGGGTGAAGGCACTAGAGGCTGGGGTAAAACCATAGGTGCATACCAGGCTGCCATGATGATGTTTTGATGAGGTAAAGGATTGACTTGGGCAACTGGTATATGGATGATAGGGATATTGTGACCAGCATAACACTGATCAGCAGATCTAGGGTGACTGAGCCCCAAGTTTTGAATGAATTATATATCAGGGGGTTTAGATGGAGGGGTCTGTCTATTCCCAAGGTGCTTACCACTTTAAGGTGGTGAAACAGGGAACTCAAGGTCTAGCTGGTCTAGAACACTGAATGACCTAGTTCTTGGTAAGTTACTTTGAGTGCCTAGGTCCAAAAACGGGTCTGATAGAGCTATAAAGTTTTCTGGTGTAGAGTTAGCTCTATGGATGTGGCTGGAAATAGTTGATTATTTAGGTGTAGGAGATCCCTTGAGGATGCTCTCAGGGTTGTCAACTATTTCAGGTGGTTCTGGGTTAGTATAAGACCTTGTATCAATGGTTCTTGAAGCCAGAATGTTGATTTCTGACCGAGAAGCTTAACCCTACTTGTTACTTCGATTGTGGTTGATGTTGTTATGGAGGCTGGTCTCCCAGTGGAGTCTTGTGTGAAACCAAGATAATCAACAGGCCTACTGATCACCAGTGGAGTATTTAAAATTTTCAGGAACTATGGAGTCACCAGGTGGAGGGTTTAGGATATCTCTGGAGGCTACACTATCCACCGCAGTGCTTATGAGATGCCCCATTTCAAGGACATCTTCCAAACATAGCAAACTCTAACCAGAGATTGACTGGGAGGGCATTTACTAGATATGTCACCTCTGAAAGAGTGTGAGATTTGGAGGCTACCTGGCCCTTTCCAGACTCTGTCCAAGAGTATGGGAGAAGCACAACAAATGGTATAGAGGTTGATGTGTGAATAGGAGTGTTTTACTGCCAACATAACCAGAGATTGTAGGCTTCTGAGGTTCTTATGACATAGATAGGCTCTCAAATTTTAGTCCCCAGCGGAGTTGCCATTATATTTGGGTTCCCATGTTTTGGCCAGATTGGCAAGACCAAAAGATGAGAAAAAATCAAACCACTTTCAGACCTCAGGATCTAGCCCTCCTGGGTCTAGAGAGGGATCTCTCTATGATATGTCAAAGGTATATGTCTTTAAAGCTCGAAGTTTGAGATATTAGGCTAGTTATAAGGCTCATGGTTTGTTTGTTTGATTGTTTATTTGGTTTTTTTTTATCAGGAAAGAAGGGTTCAATGTAAGACAAGGATGAGCAAAGAGGAAAAAGGCAGAGGTGAAGTATTCCAGGGAGCATTCAAAACCATTGGTCAATGGAGTTAGGAAAGGATTTGGTTGCTAATCAATAGGCAGGCTTTCAATTGTGCTAGTCATCTAAAACGTTGGATATTAAAGATGATAGTGTGATATGGAAAGATAGGAGAGGAGGAGAAAACATAGATTTAGGGCACAAAGTTAAAGACTGGCTGGTCACACAAGGATCCTAGTGGACAGGGCTAACTCTAATCCTCTGTGTTCCCAAATCTTCTAGTTAAATCCTTAACAAGAAACATATAGAACAGATTCATTTAATTCATACATCAGAGAGTAGGAAATAAAATCCACTAGATTGGTTAAATTAACTGAAATAAATTCTTAGATCACACATTTAGAAGAAAAACATCAATAGCAAGGAGAGCAGAAACATAGGGTACCTAACAAGGGTAACTCCTATGCCATTATTCTGATGCAAGCCAGTAGAAATGGAATGAAATGAAATAAAACACAGAGATAGGAAAACATCACCACTGCTTTATATCAGGATCCAAAGAAATGTGCTTGTCATATTAAACAACAATACCAGTCAAGTACAACAATGCCAATAGTTGAATACTCAGTCTAAAATCATATTCCTCAGCCTATCTTACAACTTCACACAGAGACTGTGTCTCAAAAAGAAACTACTTGCAATTCTATGATAATTGATCAACAACCTTTACAATGAGTTTATTCATGAATTTATAGCTCCAGTGGAGTAGAGAAGGTAGGTGAAAAACTAAATGCAGCATTAAAATCTCAGCAGAGGAAAAAGGCCGAAGCCTACTCTATGTAAAGTATGCGCATTAATATGGGGCGCTCTTGGGTGAAACAGTGGTATTCGTCAGGTTTCCATTTACTCCAGGTATGTTTCTGATGTACTCTGCTGCAACATACTGCAGTACTTCTAGTGATTAAACAAAAAGGTGAATGAATGATGCTAGGTTCTACCATATTGCACAAAAAATGCTTCTGATAGCATCGGGACTGTGTCAGGGCAGAAAAACTCTCTAGAACACAGCACAGTTTGAATACTGCATGGGCACTTTGTCCTTTCATGGGAAAACATTATGCTGATGTGAAAACCCCTGATGGTATGGTTTTCTGCGTGCTGTACCCTCTGTGTGATCCATGATGTCACTAAACTGGTGCTTTGCCTCTAAACCACTGTGTTAAGGCTAAAAAATCTTAAATATTGAATGTTGAGCTTGTTGATCATTAGCTGGTATTTTTCTGCCACTTCATAAATTTCTTGATCTGCAAAATCTGGGCTTTAATGGCGCCGGATAGGTTTTCGTGGAGATTGAACTATCCTTTGATAATATTTATGCTGCCTCTACCTTTTCGGGCATTTCCATTGTAGTACCAGCTTCCAAATTCAACTTTCTTTGTGCAACATGCCATTATAATAGTACATATGAACCATGTTGGTTTTCTGCCTTTCTGAAACCTTGCAAAATACGAAAACAAGTTAAGAAAACAATGAATGGGGGTGGTGGATGCAGTGCGGATGATGAAAATGGTCGTGCAACTAGTGAAATGGTGGAGAATGGTGTGGAAGACTCGCAGTGTGGTGGAAACAATAGGGAATATAGTCAGAAGGTGGCACAGAAGGAAAAATAAATGAAAAACCTTTGAACTTCGACCTTTGACTAGAATATATAAAAGGACAGGCGACAATGTGAAAAAACACGTGGAAAAATGACGTGGCGGGACAGGGTTACGGCGGGACTGAGAATAAATCTAGGTCGTCTAATCTCGGGAGGAGATCGACGGTGGACAACACGTCGGAGGGCGATGGACAGTGGGCCCAGGGTATGGATGACTCTGATTAACCCGCGTGCAACTTTGTGGAGTGATAACCATTAGATTGCCCACCCCAGATCGGACGAGACACATCAATATCGCTCTGCATCTACGGACTAACTTTAATGCGCGATGGGAGGGTGGTTTTCTAGCCATACCGGTGCCATGTGTCGAAAGGTGTATGGAATTGCTACGAAAATAGAAAAAATACCCACCCTTCAAAAGTGGTGCGATGAAACCCGACGGTTTTGAACAGTGTTGGGTGCGGGGATCATAGGCGGATGGGGGAATATGGACCGTCAGATTTGAGGTTTTAAATGGACGGCTGATATTCGATTGGGCGGTGAATGGGTGAGCAGCGGGCACGATGGATGGGGTGATGGTGGTGATCGCCATCCATTCTATTTAGATCAACGGCTATAAACACTCCCGATGAATCATATGAGATAAGCGCTTCCTGCGCTGGCGCCTGGTCATGGCACTGGGTCACGTGGAGGAGAAAGATACAGGGGGCTTGGCCGAAAGGGGCTAGGACCACAATGTGCAGAGTATGGGTTTTTCAGCCCTTCTTAATGAAATTTGAGGCCGAAAATGGGTAATGATAGAGGGAATAAGGGGAGATTTAGCTAAATAGAGGGTGCAGGAATGGTTTAAAAGGGCATGGGTATGATTTAGAAAGGTTAGAGGGGCATTTTGACAAGGGGGGGGGGGGGGGTAAAGGGTTAAAATGGGTATTCTACAGGGATACAAGGGGCAAATGTAGGCCTTATGAGCACAATCCTTTGCGAACAGAGAGGATTCAAGGATGATGTGTTTTCAAGGGAAATGCATTCATTGAAGGCTCAAAAACAATTTAGTCCCTTACTTTTCTTGTCAAAAATTTACAGGGGGCTAACAGGAGTCATGCTGGTTTTTAGTACATGGAAGTCCCATGATAAAATCCATGGAAACTACTTCCCAATTCTATTTTGGAATAGCATGAGGGTTCAATAAATTGGAAAGATGTTGATGTTCCACTTTAACTGGTTCGCACTCCAAACACGTTGCCAAGTAATCAATTATTTCCTTCTTAATTCCTAGCCACAATATGTTTTTTCACAAGGCTATCACCATCGTTTTATATCCTTGATGCCTTGAATAAGGTATCTTATGGAATTCATATAAGATTTCTTATTTCAAAGTAGATACATTTGGAATATAAAACATGTGCTTGTAACTGATCAATCCTTTCGAATTCATGGTGGATCCTGAGATTTCAACTTGTTGTAATTTTTCCTCCAATTTCAAATATTCAGGATATTGCGATAACACTTCTTGAATTTGTTCTTCCAAATAAAATTTTATAGTACTCCTTGTATATGAAAAAAATTGATGAGAATGTCTACTTAAGGCATCAACAATTCATTTTACATTTCCTTTTATGTGTTTGATTTCCATATAAAATTCGTTAAGGAAAGCTAAACATCTTTCTTTCCTTGCATTTAAATTTGGTTGACTAAATAAATACTTCAAACTGATATGATCCATCATCAACACAAATTTATTACCCAACAGATAGTGTCACCATATTTTTAGTGCATGTATGACAGCAGCCAATTGCAAGTAATATAATACATAATTTTTCTCATTTTCTTCAATTTTTGGAGCTCATAGGCTATTACTGCATTCTATTGCAGTAATACTCCTCCCAAGCATTCTATTTAATAATCAATACACACAAAAAATTATTTATTTATATTATCAATTTTTAGCATAGGTGGAGTAGCTAATTTTTGTTTTAGTTGTTCAAAACTTTTTTGGCACTTTGCTATCCATTCAAATTTCACCCACTTTTTCTGCAAAGATGTGATAGGTTAAGACAATGTAGAAAATCCTTATACAAATTTGTGGTAATATCAAAAAATACCCATTAATGATAAAATTGTTAGTACATCAGTGCGTACATGCCAATTTAAAATTCTTGTACCTTTTCCGGATCTACCGCCGATCCTTCTTTGGAAATAACATGTCCTAGATATTTAATCTTGGGTTTGTAAAACTCACACTTGGTGAGTTTTGCATACAGTTGGTGTTCTCTAAATGTTTACAGTACTATTCTAAGATGTTGCTGGTGTTCCTCTTTGTTTTTAGAGTACGTCAGAATATCATTTATGAATACTAATACAAACTTATCTAGATGTTTGTGCAGAGCACTGTTCATGAGGCACATGAAAGTAGCAAGGGCATTTGTGAGTCCAAAGGGTAATAGCACGAACTCATAATGCCCATATCGAGTTTGGAAATTTGTCTTATGGATATCTTTATCTCTAATATGGCGTTGATGATAACTATATCTCAAGTCAACTTTTGAGAATATGGTTGCCCCCCTTACTTGATCGAACATATCATCTGTTCATGGGAGGGGGTTCCAGTTCTTTATGGTTAACTTGTTTAAGTGTTTGTAATATATACACATCCGGTGGGTTCCAACCTTCTTCTTAACAAATAAAACTGGTGCTGCCCATGGAGACACACTTGTCTAATGTACCCTTTGTTCAGTAATTCCTGTAACTGAAGTTTCAGTTCTCATAGCTCAAGAGTACTCATTCTATAAGGGGATTTCGAAACTGGGGTGTCCTGTCATACCATCTCAACAGAAAATTAAATATCTCTTCGTGGGGGAAGTTGAGGAATTTATTCAGGGAATACATCCTGAAAGTCCTTGATCACCGGTAAACTTTCTATAGGTTTAAGTTATGCTTATTGTTCCAAATATTCAATTCGGGCAACATACACTAGACAACCTTCCCTTGTTGTTTGCTTTAGTTGAAATGGAGAAGTTTTCCTAATGGACATAGGCTTCGATTTCCCCTTGATTACCACAGACTTTCCTATAGGATCAGTACAACTTACTATTATTCTATAAAATTTAATATTGCTTTATGTTGTTCCAGCCAATCTATACCAACTAAGAGTTCATAAGATCCTAAAGGAAGGATATTAAAGTTGAAATTTGTAATGTACTAATTCAAATTGACAATAATTTTAGGTAGTTCATGAATGACCTTTCGTTTCGTTTCTGTAGTGAACTTCACCAGCCAAGAGTGCTCAAATTTTTTTTGTTTTCAGTTTACACTTTTCCAATATGTGTGGACTAATACAACTTAAACTAGCTCCTGGATAAATTAAAACATACACAACTTGGTGAGAGATGATACCTTCAATTTCAATCATATTGATGCTCAACCTGTTTGTCTTCCAATGTTGCATTGACTCATGGTATGTTTCGGGTAACGACATTCACTGTGCTTGCTTCCCGCACTGCTTGAATCTTGTGAATTGCATGACTGTTGTGCGCAAATACCACAACATGCGACCCTGAACACATCCCCAACATTTCAATGGTTCCTTAGTCTTTACCATAGTTTCTCATTTTTTGTTCCCCTCCATGGGCTTGGAACTTGTGTGGGAATGGGTTTTCTGATTCTCGTAACCCTTATTGAAACTTTTTCGCTCATGGTTTTCCCCAATTTTTTTTAGATAAGATGGTTTGGACCTTTTTGAGCTTGCTTCAACCTTCCCACTTTTCTTATTCTACCATTTTTCAATCTAGTCATTAATTCCTTTAAATTGTTTGTAGTAGAGTCATGCTTTATGAACAACATTATCCATAGTCAGAAAATAGTTCAAAAATCACTATACTTTAGTTTTTTCATCCCTTATGTATGGCATATAACGAAGTAAATTGGTGAAATTCGTCACAAATATATCAATGGTGAGTTGTCCAAGTCTCATCTCATGAAATTCCTTTTCCCTATCATCATAATATATCTCACTAAGGTACGAAGATTTTAATTTCTTTTGAAATTATTCCCATGAAATAGTCTCTTCATCCAGCAAGTGTATGATTTTTGTCTCTTCCCAGCAAAGTGTGGCTTTACCTTGCAATTGGTAAACTCCCAGTCTTGCTTTAAAATTAATTTCGTATTCATATGCTTGAAATTATTTGATCATATTTAGGATCCAGGATTAGGCATCCTCTTCCTTCTCCCCATCAAAGGTTCGAGGTTTGATCTTGTAGAATTCCCCCTGCAACTGTTTTTTCCTTTTGTATTTGGAATATGTTTTACCAAACTCTTCACCACTATCAGACGTCTTTGAGTTGTGTTCTGTTTCTTTCCTTTTCCTTTCTGGTTCTCTTGCTTGATAAAAAGATCTAAAGGTTAATTGTCTTATCAACCTCTCTTGCTCATTGTTGGCTTGTAGTAAATATTCATTTCTAGTCCTTATCTGAACCATTTCATGTTGAAAATTATTAGAAATCTCATATGATAATTTGGGTCTGGTGGGACCTCCTCATCCCCCAGTTCCACATACAACTCTTCTCTATCAGACATGAGAGCAACTACAGCTTTTCTGCACTTCAATATGATGCACAAAACACAATTATCACTCGTAAACATAATATGAAATTGCTTCATAGTTTAATTTTCTAACAAAAGAGTTTTTTTTTTTATTGTTGGGACCCATAAGCCTAAATTTTTAACTTGGGCTCCAATACCTCTTGTAACAAATCCCATTTTTTTTTTGACTATATTATTTCCTTTCTTAACCTCTACTGGTCTTCTCGGCACATTATCTTTATGACATCTCTACTATTAACTTTAATTAATTTATCATTCTCATAATCATTTTCCCATTACTCATTAATCATATTTTATATTGTACCCCCTTAACCTCATGTAATATCATACCCACATTCCACCATTAGAAAATTCAATCCCTACTCTAATCCCCATTAGGGATTTAACTGTCTCATTTTATCATTAAATTTATAATCTCATTATACATTAATACTTACTATAGACCTTACAACCTATCATCCACATTCACCTACCATATAATCTTAGCCTACCTATACTAACATATCATTACAAACTTATTCTAATACGTATACTATCCCTAGGTATTTCATTATATCCTTAACATATTCCCCATATATTAATTTATATACCTATCTCTCTCTCTCTCTCTCTCTCTCTCTCTCTCTCTCTATATATATATATATATATATATATATATATATATATATATCCTATATTATTCGTATTTCAATACGTTGGAGGAATATATCGAATATCAAGGCAGGTAGGATGATGATTATGGTTTTAAATTTATTTTCATTCAACATACTCCCCATATGGTTAGTGCCCACTCATCGATTTCTAGGTGGCCACTTCACGTGGTCTTCACATGGCCCTCTGGCCTCCTTCGAGGAGCCACTTGTACGCTTTTGATCCTTTGATGAGATCGAAAGTTCTAATCGTTTGGAGAAACCCTAGGGGTTTTTGAACTACCAAAATATGGTTTCATTTTGTCATTTTTTCTTTTGGTTGCGACCATCCTGAGCTCTAGATTTCTCCTCCGTGACGAACCTACAATGCTTTATACAAATTCATTTGTATTGGAATCATTCGCCATTATTATGGCTGGAATAATTCATTTGAGTTTAACTAGCATGGTAGACTGTTGAACCCTACTGTGCATGTTTTCTCCTCTAGTTCTATGAGGATTGCAGCATTCTTAAACCTAACAGCGGGTTTCGTCTCCAAAATATGCGAGGTAATGATTTTCATGAATTTCATTGATGTGATTCATGTTTTTTACTTTCATTTACTAATTGGTTTTAACTTAACACACTTCTATTGGTTTTACAGAGAGAATGGTTGCTTGTGGGAGAAATTGCATAGGGCTTCGACCCTTCTCTCCATGCCCCTTTAGGTAGCTCTTTATCTCAAAACATTTTCTTTGCATTTAACTGTATATTTTTTTAATTTCGTTGTGAGCCCTTTGATGACGGCTCTGTGGGTTTCTTGGAAGATATGGTCTGTTTCCCAGTGTACAAAGAGCTAGGGCACCCTCCCTTGGCAACACCGTGTCTACCACATCTAGTTTGGATGGTCTCCAACGTGCAGAGAGGTAAGCCCCTCCACTGACACCCTCTTATGGTTATCCCTCACGCTTTGATTCCTTCAAATTCTTATTTTTGGTTTTTCTGTTTGTGGCTCTTTATTTCTCAAAACAACCACTATCTCTATATTTAAAATGTTATTATCGACATATTATGTGTATGGGTATCAAACCCTGTCTTCCCTCTTCATATACCTGTATATGAATAATTTATGGGTATTGTGCATACCTTCATTTTCCAGAACTATGGATTTTGGTTTTTCAGGTATTAATTTAGTGTTGGATAAAATTTATCTGGCTACATTGTAAATCCCATTTCGATTATGAAATTTAAGTGTCCTTAGTGTAACTTATCAATCATTATTTAATTTTTGTTTGTAATATTCGATCTTATCTGTCTTAACTCCTGCGTTGGATCATTTTTTTTATTCTATATAGCTATTTCGTCCTATTTACTGTGACAGGTTATGTCTTTTTGTAACTGAAGAATTTAAATCTACGTAACTGTAGATTTGTTAGTTTATTTACTTGCAGATACTGTTTGTTGTAGAGTAGCATTCTAGTTTAAAATTATGGGTTGTATGCTATTACCATTTGGCTAGAATTCCTCCTTATTTCCTTACATTGTAGGTCCATGTTTATTTACATTCAATTTGATTTATAATTCGGAATTTCCGTTACGATGTGTGTATGGTTTCCACTATACAGTACGCATTACAACCACTTCATCTACATGTTGTTTTCATGGTTATTTTGCATACATCATTAAATTTACAAGGTTTATTTCCATGGATGTCTAGTGATGTGTAATTGCTAAAAGCCAACTTAACCATTGTAATACTGGTCTTATTGTGAGCTATATAAATATTTGGTTTCATATTTTTGCCTCTCTATATTATGCTAGTTCCAAAATCTCTTATTTTCGGTCTTGTAATAATCTAGATAATCAGATAGCTAGAAACAAATTCTCTGTTTTACTGTGTTAAACCTTATATAACTTAAATATTCTCATGATACTCTTATTCTTATGTGTATCATGTATCCAGTATCTAACTCATGTTAAGATCCTCACTTCTGAGTATTACATGTTCCCGTATCATTTTTTTAATTCTATTATGTTCATACAATTGATTCATATGCCTTTACCTTCTATACTTTGTTACTTGTCTCACATTCATGAATGGGCCTAAGAATTTTGTGTTAGTCCTTCTGCATGTTCTTATTATTCATTTAATTTCTTAGAATAAATTCATACCTACCAATGGATTACGCGAGCTCCTAATGCGAGCCTTGTTTGGACATATGTTTGACAAAATATCCCTTTTTGTTGCTTTATATATCAGTACTCTCTCATTTTTATAAATCATAAAAAACTTGCATATTTATTTCCATATTATGTACTTAGATTCAATATAATTTTCTGAGTTTTAACATGGGTAAACACTACACAGGTTACTCCCCTTCCACGAGGATGGACCAACATGCCTATATGCTTCCTCATTTAGGTTAGCCTTTGAGTTTATATTACCATTTTATTTATTATTTTTATTTATGTATCAAGTCACCTTTACTTAAATCATTCCCTCAATATATGTACAAGGGAATAATAATATCATGAACAATATACTCAGGTAGCATACTCTTACTACCTATACTCTTGAACATATAATAGGTTTTCTTGTTTTATTTAATTATGTTGTCAATCTGACCCTAATTCCATATTTCCTTTTTTTTTTTGTCGGTTGCCTTCAAGTTGTATACTTGATGCACAATTCGCATCTGTCATTATTCAATTTCAAGCTGACAGATAGAGTTTTTCCTTCTCGGGTCGTTTGCTATACCATTGAATATTTTGTGTCACTCCCTTAGTTCAACACGTTTTGTTTTGGTGTTAAGGCCATACCGAGGCTTTTACCCAACTTATTTGAACATAGTTGATTTCTGGTTGCCATGTAGACTTCCAAAGTTGTAGATACATGTAACAGAAAGGTCCTCAAATCTTTAAGAGGACTTTTATTTTGACAGTTTATACATATGAACTTTGGAAATTCGGCATTTTAGGTTTCATATACTATCCTAGATATATTATCATGATGATTATAATTATAGAAGTATATCTGTTTCGCATATACTTCTTTCAATATGTGTTTCATATTAGTTTAGTATATTTTTTTCCTACAGAGTGTAATTTACCTCAGTTTTACATTTCTAGCTGAAATTTACATCAGTTTGTCTATTTTTTTGCAAGATGTAATTAATATCTTTTACCTCTATAGATAATCATACTAGTATATATATCAGCCTATTCTAAATTTCTAAATACCTTAGTGCTCTTTATTAATTATTGACATTAATACTTTACGAAAGGATTCATACAATTACACTTCGTAATAATCATCAGAATAGGCCCCGTCCCAGGTTTATAAATTCTGATTGTTTATCGACTATCAGTTACTAAGTCTGTGTAACATAAAATATAAATGTAATTATATTTAATTACAGATGAGATTCTCAGTACAATACACATCACAAAATGGAAAATGTACAATACCCAGATAAGTATATACTTAACATTGTAATACCAATTATAAGTTAATAGTTCCTAATGGAACCTGACAGATACATGTATATCAAATTTTATATTCCTACCAGACATTTTTCTATTACTTTAGACCTATTCCCAAAATTTACAACAATTTCTATAGCATTCGAACTTACTTAGAAATTCACAGTAGGCACATAGCAATAAAAACACAGTAAGCACATACTAATGTGTAAATAGTAATTATTCTCCCAACCATGAGCATCTCCTCAACTCTTCCGCTAGAAGAGACCTTTTTTCCCTGGCGTAGACTACCCTTTGTCACACTAGTGATGGCTCTTTTAAGCCTTCTTTCCCTCAGCCTATTTCCATAACGTCGTCTTGTTATTATGGGATGTTATTTCCCATATCCTAAGCTTTTATTTTGTTTTTTCCACAAAAGCTTCTTTTAAAAGTTGATTTTCCTTAGCACATTTCTATTCTTACCTATTATTAGTAACGTTCCACTTTAAGAAGGATTTTATTAGACCTTTTTCTCCCATATAATAAAATTATTTATTTAATTTTTCTCCAAGGAATTTCTAGAGATTTTGGTAAAGTCTAGGATTATAGTCCATCCTCATGGGTAAGAATTCCTAGTCTCCATTACTCTGTCTTACCACATTAATATTTAATTCAAAATTATTTATTATTTCAAAAAGGAATATTTTCATACATAATTATTCCCGAGTCCACCTAAACCTTAGGTTTATTTACTCGATATAAAAGTTCTTAATAGGGGTATTAGACTATATTATCCAACAAGTTTCGTGGTTAAAATTATATTGGGAATTCACCACGAAGACTAAATGATGGAAGGAATATAGTGATGAGATCTATTTACAAGAGATATTCAGTTTTCTGGGTCAAGGTGAACCTGCGTCAAGAAGTTTTGTTGATAGAATGGCTTCTAGTTTCGCATACTGCACCATAGATTCATCCCACATCATGCCTTTGTCTTCAAACTAGGCATTCACCAAATCTTCTTCCACTATATAATGGTATTTATGGTGATTCTTGTATTCTCAGCCTCCTCAAATTGTAAACTACACCAACTCTCATAATAGCCACAATTAAATGGCATAGTCATAACTCCCCTTAGCAATTCATCTCTAGTTAATTTTTTAGGCTCTCTGTTAGACTCTCTCAAGATCTATGTGAGAGATTAATGGTGCAATTTTATGCTTTCAAGAATGTTGTCAATCTATGTGGTCTCATAATCCATCTAATCATTCATGACTTATTTAACGGTGTTCACCATTTAGCAATGGGTATAAAAAATGGAAGCAAACCCTAGATAGTACGATCTGAGAAGCGCAGAAGAAATTTACAACTATCACTAACTTTATATAGTAATCTGTTTGTGATATGTTTCCATGCTTTATAAATCCCATCAATCCACATTCATGTGATGCACCAACAATCAAATAAACAAAGCACACAACATGCGATCACCCATGTATGTCCATGTGTGGTTCAAAAGAACAATCCCTAACTATGATGATAGAGCTTTTGCGCGTAACGCAATTTCACAATGGATATTCACCTCAAACTTGACCAAGCTATAGAAATTTTATTCCAAAGTATAATTTAACCAATTAGTGCTTTCGCAGTTGCAATGGATTAATTAGTATTCAACCTCTATTCCAGATCCTTAATAGAATTAGTGCTTCAAAGAGTTATGAATTCTGGACCAGTGTATGCAATAAGATTGTAGGCGGAATTTTATGCCCTCATATCTATGCATATTCATTATAAAATACTTGTAAAATATCCAATGAATACACTTTTAATATCATAACTCAATAAAAATCCAAAAACCCTTTCAAAATAACTAGCTCTCGTTAAGTCTTCAAGAATTACTCAGAGACGAGAGACAATTTCAAAGCCTTACCGCATAATTAATGTCATTAGATATATATCTAGTGAATGGAGATAAGGCTTAATTATAGATTTTGGAGATGTTCATAAAAAAAACTAAAATCCCAAAATGATGAAATTATTTTAATTTTGCAGAGTTATTTTGGATTTCAAATTCAATTTTTTTTGGAGCAAAAAATTTCCTCCACAAGCAAATTTGAATTTTACTTTTCCATCCAAAATTTTATAATAATTTTTTTTTGTAATCCCTTAATTTTCTTATGAATTGTGCCATAATCTACATTTCCAAATTTACCCAATAGCACATTTCCACATCATCTTCCTTGGGGACCTTTGACCACTTGATGGGGTTTTAACCTTTAAACTAGCATATCTCTCAAACCATGAGGGATCAAATGACATGTGCCAATTAATGATTATAATTAGCCATATCTAGTTGATATTATCATATTGCATCCCACGTATGTAGCATATGTTATATTATATCTAGATTTAATATGAGATTCACCATCTTGGTTGTGTCCAATGCAATATTTTTTTAATAGTAAAACTTATTAAAAATTTCTATGCAAGTGCCATCATACACAATCCATTATCTTTATATGCCCACACACTTACATCCTTAACCTATCCCATTTTTTTGACATTACATGCCCTGTATAACCATTAAAAACCCCCCAACCCTTGGCATTCCCATTTCTAGCCCTAGGGTGCTTCCTCATATCATATATTTCTGGAATGCATTTCCTCCATTTTCCAATACCTTTTATTTTACACCATTTTAGCATCCTTATGTATATTTATCCTACACCACTCTATTATTAGTCCCCTCCTATGAATGCATGAAATTGTTGCAAAAACTACATCCTCATTATCCCGCATCATTGCATCATAGCAAGTTATCTAGACAAGTGCTCTACCTCTTATTATTGAAACCATTATTGCAACAATGAGTATTGCATCTATCGTAGCTACATCTGCAATTGTTGAATATATAGTTACTGTAACTACATCCTTACAATCCCCCATCATTGCCTTGGAGTAGGTTATACAGCCAAGTGCTCCACCTCTAACCTAAGAAGGGAAATCTTCTCCATTGCTTCATATCTTCATGATGACGCTAATTATTTTATCAAAATATTATCAAACAAGAGTGAAATTGGTTTTACAAATTTTTATTTTTTCAATTAATTGATCATTGTAATTATTGTAGGGGGGAATTTCAAAGAGGTTTGCACAATGAAGGAGGACAATCTCCAACAATTTGAAATTCTAGCTAAGGTTATTTTTTTGTATTTTAATTCTAATTTTACATTTTGAGTGAATTAACTAATATAACTATGGAATATGTTGATACGTTATTATTTTCCTTTCGTAGTTTAGAGAGGCATAGTACATTGAGACAAAATAAGTCCTAAGGTTCCTCCATCTCAAAGACGGGGAAGGTGGATTTCTGATATGCATGTCAGTGTCAAGGGTGAAAATTGTGTTTGAGAGAGAAATTGTGTACATTATCCATGATGTATCATTGTTGGCATGAGATGCCATTTTACTTCTAGATCACTACCTATAATTATCCCATTATTAGGCATAATCTTACATTATGTGTGTTGTGAAAAAAATCCATTTTTTTATGAATTTGAATATAAATATGTGACTTTGGAATTGTGTATATGACAATGTCATTATCAAATTTTCAATTAAAGATGAAAATTTCATACAATATATTATGAATGCCACTTTGCTTAAATGGTGAATGTGTTTATTGTTAGATGATCCAAATATCATAATGTAAAGTGAGGATAAAATATTTATTAAATTAGATTATTTAATAAATATTAGAGACACCTAGAAACAGAATATTGTTAGCAAAGATAGGACTCTAGAATAGAGTCATATCTTAGGCTCAAAAATAGGAATAAATTTAGTAGATTGGATAGAATATCATTTATTGTAAATGGACACTTGTTGTTTTATCAAGTGGTCCATAACTAAATTATGTTAGGACATATAAATAGGTTAGTTTTCTAATTTCAAATTAGTGGAAGTTTAAGATTGTAAACTCTATCAACTTTTGTGTAATTTCTTTTCCATTATCAATAAAATTACGTGTCTGAGGACACTTTTGTATTAATGTGGTATCAAAGCTTCAATAATACATCTAACGAAAGAAGGAGATTCCAGCTCTACAAGCTTAAGGAAAACTCTAGAAAATTGTTCATTAATTGAATAGGTATGCAATTTTGTCAATTTGTTTTAGGGAAAATAAATTTACTGATTATAATTTGAATATCAATTTTTTTTAAGTCATTTTTTTTTATCCTACATTGTGTAAATTCATCTTGCATACACCCTGCTCCTTGTTCTACACTACCAACACTCTCTATCCCCTTAGGGCCTCAACCATTTGTGTCGACTTTCAATTTCAAGCTATTTCAAGAGAAATATCTCTATGGGAGGCTGGTGTCTATTGAGGACTGGTTGACATTCTGCTCCATCCTTCCCCATATGTTATTATCAATGTTATCTACCTCTGTCATAATGAAATATCTTTAAATCCTTCATACACAACATGCATGCTTAAAACAAGCATTGCTCCTCATAAATTTCTTGCTATTTTTTCCTGTCGGGTCCGTAGGCTCTCTGGATAGAAATATTTGATTTTAGTGGGTGATATATGCTATGATGTTCCTCTCTGGAATCCTAGACTTGAATCAGATTGAATATAATCTCACAGACAAAGACAACATCGTAACTGCAAGGCCATCTTAACGCTTCATATCTTAACGCTTCCAGGCCATCTTAATGCTATCAATGCTGTCAGGCCATCTTAACGCTTCATATCCGAACGTTTCCAGGCCAGGCCATCTTAATGCTTCATATTTATGTGATAAACTATATTCAACTCAACGGGATTGAGATGTTCGAAGTTGCAGGGGAAAAACCGAAAGAAGTCTCAGTTTCTCATTATTTTCGTATGTTACCATGGTTGAAAAAATGGAGATATCTAATAGCAATCCACGTGTTATTGAATTCCATTAATCTCCTATGATCTGTCTGAGCCAAGTGCAAAGCTCAATCATTTTTCTTCTTTTTCAACGACTATACAAGGGTCAAGGCCAAGCCCCGATAGATTATTTTCTCTTTGCATGGCATGTTTTCATGTGACGAGTTGCTCATTTTTTCTTGTGCTTGATTCTTTTGGTGCAATGCTTCAATACTACCACATCGAAGTTAATTAATTTGTTCTCTAAATATGATAAGCTAGAAGGGGTGAAAACTTAGAAGACATGGAAACATCTAATTGAAACACTCTCATATATAATGAATTGTGGCATGAAATATGCAATGGTGACATTAAGCCTAATAAACCAACATATATAGCTTCACTTGAAAAATGGGAAGTAAAAAATGCCAAGGCATTAGCTCTTATAAAGGATTCAGTTAATAATGAAATGTACATACATATTGAAAATGTGTCAGATGCATGGACTGCTTTATGTACATTCAAAGATCTCTCTGATACGCAACTTGAATCAAAGAAGGTTGATCTTCAATTAAAATTTCTTCAACAACAATTAACTAAACGTGGTGATGTTCTTGAATATATTTCATGGCTTAAAAACATCAAGAAAGAAATAATAAATGTTGTTTTTCGAGTTGTCGATGAAATTTTCTTGACTCCAATTTTAATTGCTGGATTACCATCATATTACACACATTTTTTGGAAACTTTTCAAGTCACTGGAAAGATAGAGAAGATAAATTTTGATGAATTGAGCGATATGATAGCCCAACATGACAAAAACTTTGGGAAGAAGACATAGATTTGGGAAGATGTCTTCTTCACTGAAGCCAACTCAAGTAACTCCTCAACTGATAGTTCGAGAAACCGAGGAAGAGGACATTTCAGTCAAAGTCAAGTAGGCCAAGGTCGTGGTCATAGTCAAAGAAGAGGAAACAATTTCAACAGAGGCTACAATTCAGGCAGGAGCAATTTTCAAGGAAGAGGCAAAAATCAAAGTAGAGGGTATAATCAAGGCAGAGGACAAATTCCAGGCAGAGGGAAAAGTATAGGAGGAGGAAAAACTTAGAACAGAGACCAAAGCAGAGGTAGAGGAAAATATTAAGGCAGAGGCAAAGATTTCGGTCAAATTGTTTGCAGGAGATGTAACAAAGTTGGCCATTATGCAGAAGATTATAGAACTTCTATTGATAAAATTCCTAAGTTTCATCCAAACTCTACATAGTTTTCAAATGATGAAGATGATCCTGATGGTTCATATGTCTTCACCAACACAGAATCAATAGCTTTACAGGTTTCAACCTTTCTTAGAAGTGATTATGAAGATGCATGGATTATGGATACAGGAGCAACTCAACACATGACTTTTCGATGTGACTTATTTTAGAGTTTCCAACAATGCCATATAAATTCAATCTATCTTACTGATAAAACAAAACATACTCCTTCTGGCATAGGTGTAGTTAAAGTTTTTTTACCTGGCATTGGAGAAAGAATGATTTCAAATGTATGGTATGTCCCAACATTTAGGAAAAATTTGTTATCTTTAGTCACAATTTGACAAGCAGGACATATGGTGATTATGGAAGATGGCATAGTTAAAATTAACTCAGTCAAACAGAACATGAAAACAATAATGACAATTTATGAATATGGAAAACTGTTAAGGATGAAAGGGGTAGTTATTCCAAGAAATTCTGACTTTGCAGAAACAACAAGTATAGACATTTCACCGATCATATTGTGGCATGTAAGGTATGGCCATCACAACTTTGACAGTCTCTATCAGTTACAAAAATAGGGAATGGTTAAAGGACTTCCAACATTCAAAAGGGAAAATGCAAAATTTGAATCTTGCATTTTTGGAAGACAACATCAAGAGACTTTTCCTACAAGTTCATGGCGCATAAACAGGAATTTGCAGTTGGTTTGGAGTGATATTTGTGGACCCTTACCAACTTTGCTAGGAGGATGCAGATATTTCTTACTCTTTGTTGATAATTTTAGCAAAATTACTTGGGTATATTTTTTGAAGCAAAGTTCAGACGCATTTGAAAAGTTCAAAAATTTTCGTCACCTTATTGAAAATGAAGTAAAGGGGAAGATTGGCACTCTTAGAACCGACACTGGTGGAGAATTCACTTCAAATGAATTCAAAATGTATTTCATGGATAACGGCATAAAAAGACATCTTACCAATGTCTACACTCCACAGCAAAATGGAGTAGTAGAAAGAATGAATTGTACCTTGTTAGGAATGGTGAGATATATGTTAACTTCAAAAATTTAAGTCCTATATATTGGGTTGAAGCAATTCATATTGTTGTGTACTTAAGGAATAGATCTCCCATTGCTTCTTTAGATGGAATCACACCTTATGAAGCATGGTTTGGCTTCAAACCTCAGGTTGAACATCTCATAGTTTTTGGATCAGTATGTTATTCCTTAATTCCAAAGGAAAAACGAACTAAGCTTGACTCACGAAGCTTGAAGTGCATAATGATTGGGTATTCTGATGAGAAGAAGAGGTACCAACTTTTTCCAGATGGGAAATTTATTGTAAGAAGAGATGTGATTTTGATTAAAATGAAAGTAAGAGTGCTAAAGAAGTAGAAACTCTTCTTCAAAAGTTAGAAACAAAAGGTGCTAAAAGAAACGAAAAATCTACAAAGTCAACCAAATTCACAAAATTTGTATGAAATTGAGTTTACTTCATCTGAAAATGATTCATCTAGTCCGTCTTCTTCACCAACACCATTTGGGTCTTCTAGCAATCCCTCCAACTCTCCTAGCAGTAGTAGTTCTTCTGAAAATGACTCTCTTCCCCTAGAACCTGCAGTTGATCTACAAACATCAGTTTACATCAACCCTCTTTTCAATAATGGGGATTTTTCACAATCTCAAACCATTGAAAATCAATTGCCAAAATGGGAAATTCAACTTTTGAAAGATGTAAGGCCCAGTGAATAGAATAAAACAGAAAAAAGGGGATCACAAAGAAACGAAGGAAATTTTTCCTTGATAGCAAATGATTTTACTGAACCTTCTACTTATCGAGAGGTATTAAAACATAAAGAATGGCAATAGGTTATGGTTGATGAATACCAGGTAGTTCTCGATAACAACACTTCGAAAGTTCTTGTTGATTGTCCCTAGAACGTTAAACCAATCAGATGAAAATGGGTTTATCAAATTAAGTACAATAAAAATGGTTATATCAACAAGTATAAAGCAAGAGTTGTTACTTAGGGTTTTTCACAGCAAGAAGGGATAGATTATGAGGAAAAATTTTCTCCTATCACTAAATGGAACACCATCCGATTCACACTTGCCTTAGCAGCTCAAAAAGGATGGAAATTTCATTAGATGGATGTAAAAAGTTCTTTCCACAATGGAGATTTATAGGAAGACGTGTACATGCAACAACCACCAGGCTTTGAAATTGAAGGATAGGAACATAAATTCTGCAAACTGATAAAGGCTTTATATGGGTTAAAACAAGCTCCTTCAACTTGGTATGCCAAAATGGATGAATACCTTTGGAAAGTTGGTTTTCAATGAAGTGAATCTAATGATATCTTGTATGTACGCCAACAAGGTAAAAATCTGGTGATTCTAGTTATGTAGATAGATGATTTTATTATCATTGGAAACAATGATGATCACATTGCATAGGTGAAAAAGGAGTTACATGCAGGTTTTAAGATGACAAATTTTGGACTACTTCACTAATATCTTGGAGTTGAAGTATTCCAACGTCCACATCATATCTTCATTTCTCAGCGTAATTATGCAGTAGAAATTCTTCAATGATTTGGAATGTAGGATTACAAACCTGTTCTTACCCCTATGGAACAAAACTTGAAACTTTCAAAATTTGAAGGGGGGGGAAATGGTGGATAGCACTACTTATTGACAGTTGATTGGTAGCCTGATCTATCTGACAACTACTCTACCAGATATTTCTTATGTCGTCAGTATTCTTTCCCACTTTATGCAGGAACCACAAGAAATCTACTGGAATGCAACCAAAAGAGTTCTTCATTATATCCAAGGAACAAAATATTTTGTTCTTCTTTACAAAAATACTAAAAAATTTGTACTTGGTGAATTTTTATATGTCGACTTTGCTGGCAGTATTGATGATAGGGCATTAACCTTAGGTTATTTAATGAGCATGGAGTCAGCTGCAGTGTCCTGGAGTTGCAAGAAGAAAGCTACAGTGGCCACTTCTTCAGCAGAAGCAGAGTACATATCAGCATGGGAAGCAACATGTGAGATTGTTTGGTTGCATAGAGTTTTACAGGACTTGGGAATTCCTCCAGCAGAAGCTAATTCGTTATTCATAAACAACCAGTCAGCAATAAATCTTGCCAAGAATTCATTTTTCATTCAAAGACAATGCATATGGACACCAAGTATCATCATATCAGATTACCCATTTCAAAGGATGTCATCAAGACGATTTATTGTCCTTTAGAATATTAGACCTCCGATATCTTCACCAAACCTCTTGGTAGAAAAAAATTTACTAAGTTCAGGGATGAACTTGGTATATGTTTTAATGTACCTTTGGATCATAGGGGGGAATGTTAGATGATCCAAATATCATAATGTAAAGTTAGAATAAAATATTTATTAAATTATATTATTTAATAAATATTAGAGACACTTAGAAATAGAATATTGTTAGCAAATATAAGACTCTAGAATAGAGTTGTATCTTAGGCTCTAAAATAGGAATAAAGTTAGTAGATTAAATAGAATATTATTTATTGTAAATGGACACTTGTTGTTTTATCAAGTGGTCCATAACTAAATTAATTTAGGACATATAGCTTATAAATAGGTTAGTTTTATAATTGCAAATTAGTGGAAGCTTACATTTGTAAACTCTATCAATTTTTATATAATTTATTTTCCATCATCAATAAAATTACGTGTCTGAGGACACTTCTATATTATTTATCAAATATTTTAATATATTGAATCACACTTCATCGACTTGTAGAATAGCTATTATAATGGACATTTGACCAAATGAATATTTGATGGTGTTCCTTGGTTAAGTGTTTATCTTTTCGGAATGCAATGAGGAACTTCTATGATGGATAATGATTCATATTTAATGGTGTAACTTGGTCGATTGTTTATGTTTTATTGTAATTGAGTGAAAAGTGTAACTTGATTAAGTGTTTATGTTAAGTGGTTAAGCTTTTATGTTTCCAATTTATTATGTGAATGATAATAACGAAACAATGGATTCCATAGTGCATCCACCAAAGGTAACAAATAAATCACATTTTTGATGAAACAATTTATTGTAATTCTTCTGCATATAATTTTTATATTTATTGATAATGTTCGTATTAAATTTGGCCTCTCAACAAGCCCATATTTTTGAATACTATAAATTATTGAAGTTAAAATTTACCTAAATTAAGCATTAGTTTAATATTTAAAACCATCCTAGGTATATTTTGTTAATTCCCTTGGGGTTATGTTCCCTAACTAAGTCCAACAATTTACCCTATTGACCATCCATGCATCATGAAGAATTACCAAGAGGAATTTTTGTGATACGTTACGTAATATTAATCTTTACTATTTTTCACTTAGTCAAACCCTAATTTCATATATAATAAAAAAACATGGTGTCCATGAAAAAAAATCATGGGTAATAGGTTTCATTTGCTAAAAATCAATTTCCTATTTCCAATGCAATTAACAATTCATCGATCCAACGACTAGTTTAATTTTATAGCAAGTTGCAAATTTCTTGCTAAGCAATATAAGGATTTTTTTTAATTTGATTTAGGGGAATAAAATGAAAAATATGGTGTATAAATAACTTATATACTCTTTCATTTATGTGTTTTTCCAGGGTCCATGCAATCATGCAACCCATAATGGTTGAAGCCATTATTTTGTAATAGTGAACTGCTTGTGAAAAAATTAAATTATTTTTCACTGAGGGAAATCTAAGTCTATGAGATCATAAAATGAAATGGAATCATGGATGCTATGTTATCATAGATATAAATTTATGTACTAATACCAACAAAATATAAGGTTCATTGATTTGATTTTTTGTTAAGTTTTCATACCTTATTGCAACTCGCTTGTTGAATCCATTTAGGAGAATAAAATCCAAACCATGGAACATAGCTGGCCTACATAAGCTCCAAAAGCTATATTTTTCCAAATCCCATGTGATAATTCCTCCTTAAGTGTCTCAAGCCATTATTTTTTAAGATTTACCCCCTTTGTGTAAAAATGCATTATCCATCACTAAATAAAACCCTAGTTTTGGATATAATTGAATAAAATTCTATCCTTGATGCATAATAATTGGTGAGAGTTTCATCTAACTAGAAATTTATCACCCAAGTTGAATTCAATTGATGGTTCATCAATATATGGCTAGATCAATTTTTATGCCCAATTGCAACTTGATTGTTGAGGCCATTCAGAGACATTTTATGAATTTGATCCAAGGTAATGAAAGCTTTGGCTGGATAGGGCCCAAGGAACATAACTACATCTACAATGGGTTCAGTTATAGTTGCTACAACAACATCCTCGCTATCCCCCATCATTGCATAAGAGCAAGTTATCTAGACAAGTGCTACAACTCATATTATTGAAACCATTACTGCAACAATTAGTGTTTCATCTATCATAGCTACATCTACAATGGTTAAATCTATAGTTACTGTAACTACATCCTTCCAATCCCCCATCGTTGTCTTGGAGTAGGCTATCTAGCCAAGTACTCCACGTTTGACCTAGGAAGGTAAATATTCTCCATTGCTTCACATCTTCATGATGACGCTAATTATTTTATCAAATATTATCAAACATTGGTGAAATCAGTTTTCAAAATTTTTATTTTTTCAATTAATTTATTGTTGTAATTTTTTTAGGGAGGCATTTCAAAGAGGTTTTCCCAACAAAGGAGGAAAATCTCCAACAATTTAAAATCTTGCTAAGGTTATTTTTTTTTTAATTCTAATTTTAGTTATTAAGTGAATTAAATAATAGAACTATGGGATATTCTCATATCACTAGTACAAAATGGCTAATTATTTACTAAAAAAAGGTCTAAAATTTGCATATAAACTACCATTTTTCAGTTGGTGACCATTAGTAGCTAATTTACAGTATCTTCTAATACGACCAAATTTCAATCGATTTTCACTTAGTCATTAATTGGTTGTCTCGATTTTATGGTCTAGTAGTATATTTAATCATAAATTTGGTCATTAATTTAGTCATTGATTTAGTCATTAATTTCCACAACTAATGACCAAATATACAACAAAATATATTACTATATGATCACCCAAGAAAACCAATTAATGAACAAAGAAATATGACCCAAAATGTTGGTCGTGTTATAAGATACTATAAATCAGCTACTTATAGTCACATATATGCAAATTTTAGTCATTGATTTAGTCATTAATTGCCATAATTAATAACCAAATATACAACAAAATATATTACTATATGATCACTTGAGAAAACTAATTAATGACCAAAGAAATATGACCCAAAATGTTGGTCATGTTATAAGATATTGTAAATAAACTACTAATAGTCATATATATGTAAAATTTGGTCGTCATTTGCAATCACGAATTTATCATTTGCAGTAGTCATTTATATTTTTTGGTAACTTCATATTCATTATATAAACGACTAGTTTAGTAATTTATATTAATTTCATTTACTTCCATTAATAATCATTATAAATGACTAATTTATCATATATTCATTTCATTTTTGTTCAACATTAATCAATTAAACTATTAATTTATTAGTTTTAGATTGATTTTATGTGTTCATTATTAATCAACATAAATTAATTAGTATGATTTTGCGACAAAATTGAAAAGATGTCATAAAATTTGCATGTTCATCTAATATGAAAATGAAAAGTTACATATGTTAATTACAATACTAAACAATATCAAGTGAAACTATAAAAAAAAAATCAACCACATCAATTATATTATATTATATGTCAAAATTCACAATACAATTTTCCAAATTAATATTGGTTGGACTACAATTTACACATGAAATATTGTTCATCAATTCAAAACTTTATTATTGTGTTTCCAAGGAATTGTAGGTGAGTTCACCAACTCTGAATACTTGATCATCAATCTCCATGTGTGTGTCTCATACGTGATATTAGCTCTAAAGATATCACTATATCAGTTCTCTTCTCTCTCTCTCTCTCTCTCTCTCTCTTTTCACTGCAGTGTTATCCTTCTCTTGTTTCTTTAATTCCTCCTTCTTACCATCAATACTAAGTTCCTTTTCCAGAAAATAGAACAAGATAAAATGCATATTGTAAGACATGAAAGATGATGAACGCTAGAATACAAACTAAAGTAGACTATAAAGGATTTATACAACAAAAGAAAAAATACATTAAAATCATAGTTAAATAAATTCAATGAATGCGTTAAACTCCCCATATGACATGAGAAAGAAAGTAAATTAGATGAGGCGACAGCTTAAGGAAATACCTCTATTGAAATCATGACTGGAAGAGGTTTATAGTGGTTATGTGATAATTTTTCATGACATGAAAACGTTTAGATACAATTAGTCCATTCTTATCTTCAAAATAGTTAAAAAAATCTAAATCTTAATTTTTTTTTTGGAATCTAGAATGTGTTTCAAACCAAATATAAATTATCATGATCAATATATTATAATAAATTAATAATATACCCACAATCCATGGTCACATTTTCATGACATTAAGAAAATAAAATTGTAGATATCCAATATTATAACCTTATCTCAAAAGTTATATTTTCATACACATCAACACATATTTTCGTTGAAGCTTTTGTTTGAATTGTAGCTTGACCACCATCTCCAAAGGATTCTTGCAAGAAAGAACAATAAAAATTAACTTTCCTCTAGCCAAAAAACCTATTATTAACCATCCCATCGTTTCCTTGGGCTTGCAGAGTCAAAGTCTAGACTTTCAAATTTAGACATGCCACACTCTCAATATAAACCAATCTCTTGCTTTCTTTATCCTAGAAACCAAAACTACTTTAGTGGAAATCAACATGGATGTTTGAATGACGCTTACTAGACTTGCAAATATTTTTCATGAAAATGTTCATAAATGGATAATTTTTTTATTTCATTTACCTCAAAAACTTTCCTTAGTGCCACCAAATAAAGGTTTTTAGATAACGGTAGCTAGTTAGATTTTATTTATTATTCAATACAACATTTAAAAGAAAAAACAAGAGGAAAATATTTAAGGCTTGTTATCTCTACAAAGTAACTACAAGAAATTAATTACACTTCCCTTTAAACCGGTGCCTTTACAGTCACAAGGGGGTGTCCTTAGTGATGGTATGTTGTCAACAACTTAAGAAAAATGTGTAAAAACAAAAAATGATCAACACATGAAATATTTTTCATCGAGACGCATGCAAGGAACCAAGGGAAAATCAAAAATCAATCAAATAATACAAGGGAGCTTCAATTTCATTAGTGAACTACAACTATGAATGATGAAAAGGAGACCAAAATTCACCTTAAATGAGTGTAGAATAAAAAACGACATTATGGGCACCCACACCACTATAAAAGAGCATAGTTATTCAGTAATGAAACTGAAAGAGCTATAAAGTCATGGCATAATCAAACCTTATATGTATATCAATCAAAATATTGTTTGCATCATAGTGATGAATACGACATTGGTTGCATAACTAATAGTGCATGTAGTGAGGGTAATAACAAAAATGGTTGGAAAAGGTTGTATAAAAATTATGGGTACCCAGAGCACTGTAACAAGACACAACTATTCAGCCATAGGACTCAAAGAGCTATAAATACTACTGTTGTCTCATTATTTTGACCTCAATCTTGTGGAAATAATTGATATTATTAGTTCCTTTACTCTAACATAATTTTTGTTTAGATGGTACACCTACTATATTGGATGAAAATAGGCTGCTACAACACTTGATCACTAAAATATTTTGCTGCTCACTAATAATTATGCACATAAGTTGCTAATTAAAATCCATTACAAAAATTCTCCTCTCATGAATTCAATAATACACCCAAGTATATGAAATAACATGCTCTAGCAGCCCTACACATAGTTGATGATTGGACTCCATGGAACTCACATCCAAGGGATGCCAATAAAAAAATTTGACTTTTTGAGGTTAGAAAAGTTGCATGCATATTTCAAATGATAGTTTCACTCTTCAATGACTGTGCCTCATGTAAAATTTCAACCTAAATTTTACATATAAATAAGGTCAACCTAAGTTTTTTAAGGATAGTACAAGTAAAATTTGAGTTTTAGTTAGCCAAACATAGGAATTCAATTTATAGTTTTAGTTCACCAAAGTAGCACAAATACCAATTAAATTAGCCTTTCAAAAATTAGTGAAGGATCATCTACTAGTAAATTAGGAACTCAAACCATGAGAAGAGGATATATATTAGTTTGAACAAACATACCAAACTACCAAATATACCAAAGGAGGTCAAATTACGGTTTGGAGATTGAGATTCTTAACACACCTCAAGTGACAACCCTATCAATTGTTAGCATATGTCACACAAATAACACCTCCAATTGCGTAATTACTTCATAGTGGAACCATGATTCTAGAACCCATACCTACCACAACAAGAAATTCTAAATATAACCATGTAAAAAATAATAGCATGAATCCTAAAATATAGGAAATATGGAAAATGAAGGTAACTCCTACCGTGCTAAGAGACTGATTCCAACTAGAGCATGCCTAGGAATAGAAGCATCTTGGATTTCAATAAAAATAGCCTCATTGGACTCACTCCAACAAAACCAAATATATGCTCAAGATCAATATGCAAGCCATAAAACCATAACTGCTAAAAACCTAAAAATAGCATTGTCATGGAAATGTTGGCATGTCGAAGAAAAACTCATTCATAGCATGAGCTCACAAAGGAAAATGATACATCATGAATTTTCAAAAGCATGGCTTGGAAGCTCCTAGAAAATAGGAAAACTACTAGTAATAGCATTTTCCTCAAAAATTGGTGAACATGCCTCTAGAATGAAACTTGACCACCATGAAACCTAAGGCACCTATCACTGAAAACCCGCCTAATGAAAATGAATTGGATCTTAACCCTCCAATTTCACAGTCTAATATGGGGGTTAACAAAACCTAGTCATTCCCCCTCTCTTCAAACATCTTCAGATGATATACCACCCCTCAGCTGGGGGTAAGGATTGGTACAATTCATTTAACTTCAACAAATATATAAAGGAAACAAATCTCCATGTTAAATGCAAAAATAAAAGGAATGTGATAAGTTTAGAAAGGCCTGTATGTTGATTCATAGATACCAACATAGATACATGGTGTTGATATAGGTTGGTGTGTATGTGCATTTATTTTTTCTAAGCGTAATGCAACCAATATGTAATTTATTTTAGTGATAATTTTTCCTTTGTTTTTTTTTTTCAAGTACGTAGTCTTTCATTATGTAACAATGGCTCATGTGTACTGGGTGGTCAAGCAACTCTCTGTGGAATGAGTACTACCAAAATTGTGACTCAAACCTATGACAATCTGAGTTTGAAACAAATTTCCAAGTCAACATTTTTTTCCTACTCATGTGATACAAACATGCCCATTGACAGTTTAACTTAGTCAACACGAGTTTGACTAGAAAGTAAGAATATCACTTGGTTGATTGAGTCAAACTCCACTTAACCAAGTTAAACATGTTTGGAAACCTACATAAACCCTTCATTACCCCAAATTTGGTCGCTCTTAGTCATTTTTATCTCTATTGGGAAATTTTATACTATGAAAATTCAATACAAAAAAAAAGACCAAGATCAAAATATTCTCAAGACATTTTCTTTTTTTACCAAACTGAGTCAAACTCGAATCTTCTGCATCACCAAGTTTTTTCCAAATCCAAGTATAGTAACTTTATGGATACATCAGAAATTTGACAGTGAATTCAGAAATTTATTCATTTTTTTTTCTACATGCAAATGAACTGGGGTAGCCTTGTTCAAAAATATACTATTTTTGGCAGGAACAAACGCACAAGTTGGAAAAAAAGTAGACAAAACCCACTACATATTTGTTTGATTTTCATTCATTTAGATCTTATAAAATGCTCAATAATATGCATATATAAATCCAAAATTCATTTTCTCAAGACTACAGAAATAAATAAAAACATGGATTTAGATAAAAGGTGTCTTACATAACGATATGCATGGAAATTTCCATCTCCAAGATCCTCTCTCTCTCTCTATCTCTCTGCATGACCATTAATCATAGCAAATGTCAGAATATTCTAGCAATATATGGGGCACCTTCCTTTAAGTTGTCTAGATTTTAAAATAATACCAGAGAATTGTTGGAGAAAAACACACATCGAAAACTAAATAATCACACACAACATAAACAAACATGAAGACACAGATATTTTAACATGGTTCACCCAATGAATCTGGGCTACATCCACCAAAAAAGGCATAGGAAATCTCATTCATCAACTGGACAATTACAACAACAGATTTTCCCATCTGCTCTTCCACTCACCTCACATCCCTCATGCCCATTTGCCTCTATAGGCTTACATTTTATAGCTGGGATTAGAAACTGAATCATAAATTCACTCACAAAAAAAATAGGATGCAATAACTCCTCATCAGAATTAAATGGAGTCAATTTAGCAACAAATCCTATTGTTGTCACATTCATGAGATTTTCTCCAAAATTAATTAAAATAAATCTCAACAATCTCCACCTTGACAAAAATTAGCGTGATACCCTTTTCCATTATTACTTTTATCTTTTCTGCATGCCAAGAGAAGCCAGAAACCATCGTAGCTTCTCTAACAAAACTGGTTTCATGAACATGTTTGCACAGTTTTCCTTTGTATGCACTTTTTCAAGAGAGACTCCCCGTTCAGTGATAACCTATCTTACAAAATGGTACTTGATAGGTATATGCTTTGATTTACTATGATAGGCCAGATTTTTAGCCATGTGAATTTCACTTTGACTATCACAAAATTACTTGATGTTGTCATGTAACCTACCAAACTCACAAAACAAACCTTTCAACAAAAATTCTTCTTTGCAAGCATGTGAAGCAGCTATGTATTCTGCTTCTGTAGTGGATAAAGCAACAATTTTCTATCGCTTTGACATCCAGCTAATGTCTCCACTTGCAAGATTAAAGACTTACCCTGAATTTTACCTTCTCTTATCCAAATCACCTGGAAATCGGAATCAACATATCTGCAAATAAATTCATTGCTTTTTTTATAAGTGATACAATAATAACTTGTGCCTCTCAGATGCCGAAGTACCCATTTCACTGCTGACCAATGTTCTTTTCGTGGATTTTCCATATACCTGTTGACAACCCCAACTGCATGTGAAATATCTGGTCGAGTACAAACCGTTACATACATAAAACAACCTACTACATTGGCATATGGAATTCGAGACATATATTCCTTTTCTTCATTTGTGTTAGGACATAAACTTGAAGAAAGCTTAAAATAGGAAGCTAAAGGCACTGAAACAGGCTTCACATTGCTCATTCCAAACCTCAAGAGTATTTTCTCAATATACTTCTATTGTGATAGCCACAACTTATCATTACTCCTGTCTCTGAAAATCTCCATGCCCAAAATCTATCTTGCTGCTCCTAGATCTGTCATATCAAACGTCCTATCCATCTGAGCCTTTAACCTATTGATCTTTGTTATGATTTTTCTTGCTAAAATCATGTCGTCAACATATAACACTAAGATAATGAACATGTCATTACTTAAGTTCTTAAAGTAAACACAATGATCATATTCACTTCTTATATAATTTTGACTCGTCATGAAAGAATCAAATTTCTTGTACCATTGTCGAGGCGATTGCTTTAGACCATACAATGATTTCTTAAGCCTACAAACAAATTTCTTGTTGTGATTTTGAACAAACCCTTCCGGTTGTTCCAGTAAATCTCCTCATCTAAATCTCCATGTAAAAATGCAGTTTTTACATCTAGTTGTTGTAATTATAAATCAAGTAAAGAAACTTATGCTAACAAAATCCGAATTGAAACAATTTTTACAACTGGTGAAAATATCTCATGAAAGTAAATTCCTGCTTTCTGAGAAAAACCTTTCACGAACAGCCTCACTTTCTACCTGTCTTCTTTATCATCAACGCCCTTTTCAATTTGTAAACCCATTTACATCGCACAGTTTTTTTGTCTTTAGGAAGTTCAAGTAGATGCCATGTGGCATTATTGTCTAATGCCTTCATCTCATCCTTCATAGCCTCTTTCCCCTTACCATTGTTAGAACCTTCTACAGCTTCCTGATAGCACAAAGGTTCATCATCGTTAGTGATTAAAGAAACTGAAGTAACATAATCATCAGACCTTTTAGGAGGATGTCTGATTCTCGTAGACCTCCTTAAATATGTTTCTGGTACTTCCACAATTTGCTGATTATTATCTATAGGAACTTCTTCATGATCTGCATCTGAAAATTGTTCATCTGAAGTATAATCAGTATTTGAACTGGTTTCAAACTGAATGTGTTGAAGCTTAGGTACATTATCCTATTTCAATTTATCATCTACATCTGGATTTTCAAGTGAAGATTCATTAAATTTAACATCTCTGTTAATGATGATCTTGTGAGTATTAGGATCCCACAACCTGTATCCCTTAGTCCCATCACCATATCCAACAAAGATATATCTTTTTGATTTAGGATCTAATTTAGAACGCTGATGATTCAGAACTAGAGCATATGCATTAGAACCAAAAACTTTCAGTTTAGAATAATCACATGGATGACCTTTCCATACCTCTTGAGGAATTTTGCATCCTATTGCAATTGATGGTGATCGATTTATCAAGTAACAAGCCATAGAAACCGCTTTTGTCCACAATTCATTCTACAAATTGGCGTTACTAAGCATACTTCTTGCTCTCTCTAAGAGAGTCATTTTCATGCGTTCAACAACTCCATTTTGCCGAGGAGTATATACAGTAGTTTTATGTCATTCGATCCCAGCATCCTTGCAATAATTATCAAATTCCTTTGAAGTAAACTCACCACCATTGTCAGTTCTTAAACATTTAATGGTTCTTCTAGTGATGTTTTCAACTAATGCTCGAAACTGTTTGAAAATTGTGAATACATTAGAATTCTTCTTTAACATATAGACCCACACTTTTCTAGAGAAATCATCAATAAAAGATACAAAATATGAAGATCCTCCATATGAGGTTGTAGGAGATGGACCCCAAACATCAGAATGGATATAATCAAGGATTCCCTTACCTGTATGTTTTCTAGTTTGAAAATTCTGCTTTCTTTGTTTCCCAAATAGACAATGTTTGCAGAAATCTAACTTAGAAGATTTTAAACTAGGAAGTAACTTACGATTAGATAAAAATTTTAATCCTCTTTTGCTCATATGGCCCAACCATTGATGCCATAGACGAATCGAATTACTATCATTTTCAGATACTATAGAAGCATGATCTGACTATGTTCTTCCTTCTAACTAAAAAAATATTTCCAACCTTCTTTGCTTTCATTAGTAGTAAAATTCCTTTATAAAATTTCATTACTCCACATTGAATAAAGGTTTTATATCCATTTGTGTCTAGTACTCCTAGTGAAATGAGGTTTTTTCTAAGTTCAGGCACATTTCCTACATCAGTTAAAATTTTAATTGTCCCATCAAACATTTCAATCTGGATGCTTCCAATTCCCACAATATTAAATGAGACATCATTTCCCATGTAAAAAACTCCATCATTTATTTATTTATAAGTTTTAAACCACTCTCTATGAATGCACTAGTGATTTGACGCACCAGAATCTAACAGCCAATGTTGATCATGATTAGAGAAACTAACTGATAACACTTCATCACTCATACCTGAAACGGATTTCGAACCTGTATCTGTCGTGTTTGCTTCTTTTTTCTCTATCGAAGAGTCTCCTTTAGATGTTTGTTGTCTCTTCCAACAGTCCTTCTTCAAATGTCCTGATTTGCCACAAAACCAACACTTTACCTTACTCTTCTTCCCTTTCAATTTTGACCGCGAGTTGTTGTGTTTACTGAAGCATCTTTCTTTAGAACGACCTCTAACCATCATTTCCTCTGATGTAGAGGTTTCTGAATTTGACCTTTTCCTTGTTTCTTTAGACAGAAAAGCTCCAACAACATCATCAAATTCAAGGGTTTCTGATGAACTAAGACTTATAGAAGTAACAAAATGATCCCATGACTCGAGAAATGAGCATAATAAAGTTACAGATTTATCTTATAATTCAAATTTTACTTCTATACTTTCTAACTGCACCAAGAGAGTATTAAAGGTATTCAAATGATCATTTATCATCGTACCTTCCTTCATGCACAAACTGTAAAACTGTCACTTTAGAAGAATCCTATTGGTTAAGGATTTTGTCATGTACAGCTTTTCAAGCCTTGTCCACAAACCAGCAGGAGTTTTCTCTAACACGATGTTAAAAAAAAAATCATCCACCAAACACAATTAAATGTCGCTCAGTGCTCTTTCATCCATGTCACTCCATTCGTTATCTGTCATGGTGTAAGGCTATTTGGCTTTTTCCAACAACGTCTTCGCCATGCCTTGTTACATGAGTATATCATACATCTTAACTTTCCAGACCTCGAAGTTGTTTTTCCCATTGAACTTCTCGATCTCAAACCGAGAACTTTGTTTTTTTGACATTTTGAGTAGTTTTGGTCAAGAAATTTCCAATTTCAAGTCTTAAGAAATAAAGATTTTATTTTAACCAAAAAATATTAATTTTGATTTTAAAAAAAAATGCCCTTTAAAAAATGCCTTTGGCTCTTAATAATGGCATACTAATATGTGGCATTATTACAATAATTGAAACCATTCTCAATATAATCGATTTAATATATTGCATATCGATTTTTCAATATAATCTATTTATTAAAAAAACTTCAAATCGATATCAATGGCATTAATGGAATTCCACTCACTTTTGTTGAACCAATGTTCAAATGGAATTCAACTTGATTTTATGACCCTTCTACTCAGTGTTCAATATGCATAGACAAAGACAAAAAATAAATCGTAACTATGTTGTGGGCCATGTTCTGCTTACCATACATACGACATCTCCAGTCAAATAGTCAACGATGCATCAACACGGTTGGATCTCTTCCACCGTGAATCAATCAAAGCAATGACAAAAAATTCCACTTGCAGTGTTAACGCATGCATGAATGATCCAAATAAGACAGTGGCATGAAAAAATGGCTCTACAATGTGAAACAACAGCTGCTTGTCCCATCAGTTCATGGCCTCTGCGTCACACACAGGCACACTGTAGATTGAACGCACTCAGCTTAAAAACACAGGTCAAAAATCCACGATGAATGCATAGCCCACGACTATGAATGAACAGCGCACGGCTACTAAAATTGGCTGCCCACACTCAAGCTCGATCCACGCAAGCTCGATTCGGTTTCATCCACTACAGCCATGCAAAATTACAACAGCATTCCTTCGCCATACAGAGTCAAGCAGACAATGTATAGATTTCTCAGGCAGTGGCTCCACTTGCTCTGATACCAATTGTTGGAGAAAAACACACATTGGAAACTAGATAATCACACACAGCATAAACAAACATGAAGACACAGAGATTTTAACGTGGTTCACCCAACCAATATGGGCTATGTCCACCAAACAAGGCATCGACAATCTCATTCATCAACTGGAGAATTACAACAGCAGAGTTTCCCATCTACTCTTCCACTCACCTCACATCCCTTATGCCCATTTGCCTCTACAGGCTTACATTTTATAGCTGGGAGTAGAAACTGAATCATAAATTCACTCACAACAAATATAGGATGCAATAGCTTCTCATCAGAATTAAATGGAGTCAATTTAGCAAGAAATCCTATTGTTGTCACATTCATGAGATTTTCTCCAAAATTAATTAAAATAAATCTCAACAAGAATCCCCAACATCTCATTTAGAAATATCACATACAATATCATCAAATATCCTTCAGATGTATTTTCTATTACCCCCTAACCCTGGATATTACATTTTATTCCATTAGCAACCCTAAAAGAGATGAGACATTGCCTATCGAATATGTGAATGTGGTGTTTGAATTTCTGATTATGATTTCGATGATGTTGATGCTACCAATAATGAAGCTTTTGGTGGGCCGAGAGGAAGAGGAGGACAACATATTGGGCCCTATAGGAAGTAAATTAGACCATGACGCTAATCCTGAAGTAGGATTGATCATGTTGCTACTCACAACAAATCCCATTGTTTGGGATGCCCATAACTGAACTATGATTTTTGTGGAGGTTGGGATTGTGTTAATGCCTGAGACGAAGTAATATGTTGTAATTGAGTATGGAGAATTGGTTGTACTTCCTAAGGTATTAGTAACTCTTGTGGAATTCGGGTATGTTGTGAAAGGTTTTGTGGTAACTAATTTAACAAATCTAGAGAAATTTCAAATTCTGACACTTGTTGTAACTTTGGAAATAAACAGAGAGAAGGATGTTAAAATTGTGATTGATAAGGCTTATTGAAATTAGTCTGATGCTGATGGTTTAGTGCTTGAAACTGTTGATGTTTAAGGGGTGGTGCACATGGAGGTAGAGGTGGAAAATTTTACATAGAAGGTAGTACAAATTATGTGATAGGAGCTAGATAATCAAGTCTTTGTGATTGTTTCTTTTTTGAGAAAGGAATGTCACATGATTATGGTGTCACAACAGAATAATTCAAAGCTCGGGGCAAGAGAGCCAAGGCAAGATCCAAAATTTTCCCGATGTTTTGGTACCATTCCTAATTGTATTTTTGTACCTATTAACCTAGAATCATTCACTAAAGCCATAGGGTAACCAGCAGAATGAGTTAAACTAAATGAATATTCCAAGCCAAAGGTGGAATTGTTGTGGCTAGGAACAAGCACTTGAAGTGTTCTCAGCCTTGATTGTGAATTTGTGGTATGATTTTGATGTTTCACGTGAGGAGGCTGACCAATTGCACGTATATGGTGGAGAATATTACTTGGGTTGTTATTTTCTCACTCTCTAGTCACACGGGAGTAGGGGTCCAACAGGATGGCAAGTGGGTCCAACTAATATTTACTCAATTCAATAAAATGAGGTAAACAGTTTAACGCTGCAATTTTGGAGATCCAAGTTTTACCGAGATAAGGACGCAAAATTGTGAGTAAAAGGATCTTTGATTCTAAAGCATCGAGGTTACTCAATTCTTATATCTCGGTTAATAAGTTGTCCAGGTAGGTTCGATTTCCATATAGTTGTCCAGGTAATATTACATTTTCACATGTAATATTTATTTTAGTACAACTTTTAGGTTCAAGACATTCAATGGATCCTTAAGTTTTTCGTAGACTCATGTGAGATCCTTGAGATGTTGTGCACATTCAAGTTCAAGAACTTACCAAAGTATGATAACATCTCTTAATTCTTGCAATAAGAGAATCATAACTTAGATTTTGTTACTATACTTGTACAAAGAATGTACAAACATAAAAATGAAATAAATTAATAAATGATGGGACTGAATGATGTGATCCTTTTAAGATAGATATCAAATTACACTAGATTATTGAATCAAAACCTTTTTTTATGTTTATCTAACAAGGGATCTGGTGGGATCTCCCTTGTGCAGTGACTTGACTACTGTGTTGAGTAGATTAGAGATGATGGTATTGTTTGACAACTATGTTTCTCTAACAAATTCTGGTCTCTAGGAATTGCATGCCATGTACGGGAGTTGGGAGACGAGAAGTGTGAATGAGTGAAGTTTCATCCAACAACTGGATTTTCCAGTACACTACATGCAGGAGCTCCGAGACGAGAACTATGAATGAGTTAAGTTTCGTCCAACAATCGGAGTTTCCCAACATAGCTCAAATATAGAAGCAATGCCCCTCACATTCCATTATGAGAGATATCGAGGATCTCTAGCTTCTTCAAATTTGATATGCCAGAGGGAAGGGTTCCATTAAGGCTGTTAGAGGAGATGCTGATCAACTAGATTTTCTAGAGAAATCACAATAACAATCCAAGTTGGAGAGTTCTTTAAAGATTTAGGTTGGAGAGATCAAAATAATAATACAATTTTATCAATATCGCATTAGTTATAACATTATATTATCTTTTAGATTAATAAAAAAAAAATCGACCATTGTTGAAATGTTACTTTCAACAGTGGCTGTGCAGAGCTGCTATCCATTTTTAATTTCCAATTTTTTCTCCTCCAACCACTTTCTAAATGCAATGAACAATCAGTTTCAGTTTTTTGTTTGAATCAGCGCAGTCCTTTTATTTTGAAAAACAGAGTATTTTAAGTGATTCAGGGACAGCCTCTATGTTGGGAAAAACAGAGTATCTTTGTTTTTTAAAAACAGTCAAGCAGATATTTTATATGTACGTGGGCATTTTTTTATATACCCCATGGTCCCCACAGCCAAGTGTCTTGTTGATGTGGTGATGGTCTGATGCGATCATCGAAATCGGTAGTATCAATGTTCCACAGACTTTGTTTGTTGTGTTCCAACGGCATGGCCCGATGCGACCATAGCATTGGAATTTTATTGTATTGGCCCGAGTGTGTAGTGTATAAGTCCGGACCTGACGTGCTTTATTGTGGCACAGTTTATTTGTGGTCATCACATCTAGTTCCAATCAGAAATCAGAAGTCGTTAAGCCATGGCCTGATTGCATTGTGGCATTCGGACCCGATGGAGTTTATTCAGTGGAGTTTATTTCCCATCGCGTTCGTGATATAATCGACAATTGGAATTTTTGTTTGAACCTTTTTGCAAATTTGAGTTCGGACTCGATGGTTTTATTATGGTGCATTTAAAAGTTGATTGTTGGTACCCCTTTCAATCAGCAATCAGAGTTTTTCATTTGAACCATTTGTTTTAATTAAGTCGCGAACCCGATGCAGTTATAGATTAGATTTAAATTTTTGATCCTGCATTCAAAGTGAATTTGTTATGTGGGCCCTTGAAATTTGTTTTAAAATATATTTGATTTAGTTTTTATATAGTTTGCATTGTTTTATTATATGCGCGGCATATAAAAGCAAAAAGGCCCGAGAGCCTGTGTAATAAAATTGTTATGTTATGTTTTGTATGCACAGCAGTGCAGAAACAGATAAAACACAACAGTGTTGTTTGTGAGTGACAAAGTGATAGTTTTGCACTGAGTTTGCAGCAGACAAACTTATTTTGTAATCCCTCTCAGTGAGGAAGCATTGTAATAGTTTTTTTAAGGAATAGAAGCTTGTTTTTAAGTGTGGAAGCTCTGTCCCTGTGAGTGAAATTTTTATTTCTCTGTGTTGAAAGAGGAGAGTATTACTCTCTCCATTGTTTTTCTAGAATATTCATAAATTCCAATATGGTATCAGAGCTATTCCAGGCTCTTTGAAGGTCGAAGAAGCTGAAGGAAGGAGTTCTTTGTTGCAGCAGCTTCTCCGGCAATGTGAAGACTCAACAAAAAAGAATCCAAGGTATTTCTCTATACATGATTATTGTGTTACTGTTGTAGAATAGCTAGTTATTTTAAATAGAAAATCAAGTGTTTTTTAAGCATAGTTAAGAGTGCAAGAATGGTTGGAGCCAGCACTAGCATGGGTATTAGAAATACCCAGCTCCCACAATTTAATGGGAAAAATTATGACTACTGGTCAATAACTATGAGAGATTTATTTGCTTCCCAAGATTTATGGGAACTTGTTGAGGATGGCTTCTATGAGCCAGCAGATGAAAATGAGCTTGATTATTTAACACAAGCAGAGAAGAAACTGTTGAAGAGAAATAAGAAGAAGGATTCAAGAGTCCTCTACTTTTTGTATCAAGCAGTGCATGAGAGTGTGTTTCCTAGGATAGCAGTAGCTAAGAGATCCAAATAATCATGGAAAACTCTCAAGACAACCTATCAAGGCATGGATAAAGTGAAGAGAACAAAACTTCAGTCGCTGAGGAGCGACTTTGAGACTCTTTGCATGAAGGATTCAGATAGCATTGACTCATTCTTCACTTATGTGATTGGAATGGTCACACAGATAAGGTCTCATGGAGAGACTCTTAAAGAAAAGAGGATTGTGGAAAAGCTCTTGAGGAGTATACCTTCAATATTTGATGTGATTTTCACCACCATAGAGGAGACTAAGGATCTCATAGATTTTTCAGTGGATGAGCTACATGCATCACTGATGACCCATGAGAAAAGATTGGGTAGAAGTGAAAACGCATCTCTGGAACATGCCTTTAAGACCCAGATGTCTTTCAGAAGAGGAAGAGGGCAAGGTAGAGGAAAAAAAAGAGGAAGATGTAGAAGCCAAAACAGAGGTGGAAGAAACAGTCCACAAAATGCTCAAGGAAGAGGCAGCAATCCAAATCAGCATCAAGGCCAAGGCAGTAGCCAGCAAAGTGGTCAGCAGAATGCTTAAGGAAAAAGGTATGATAAATCCAATGTCCAATGTCACTATTGTAAAAAATATGGAAATTATGCTAATGAATGTAGAAACAAGCAACATGATATGGTAAATAGAACAAATGCAAATTTTACTAGAGAAAATATCAGCCAACAAAAATTATTTTTAGCTTGTAATATGGCTAAAGAAAAGAATGAAGACTTATGGTTTCTAGACTCCGGTTGTAGTAACCATATGACAAGAAACATAGCAATTTTTTTTATGCTAGATGAGAGTGTGAAATCACAAGTCACACTAGGGACTGATAGTAAAGTTTCTGTTATGAGAAAAGGAGATGTAAATATTTTAACAAGGAAAGGTAAAAATAAATCCATAGCAGATGTCTATTATGTTACAGGAATGAAGTGTAACCTCCTAAGTATTGGAAAGCTTGTTCAAAAGGGGTATAACGTTTTTTTTAGGATGATTTTTGTACCATCACGGATAAACCACCCGCAAACAATGTATTTCTGAAGTGAGGATGACAAGGAACAGGATGTTCCCTCTCAGAATGAAAGAAGATTTGAAAAATGAAGAAGAGATAGCAGTAGTGACACAAGAGGCTTTCCAAAATGAACCAAAAGATGATAATTGGTTGTGGCACTTGAGATTTGGACATCTCAAATTTGGAGGCCTTAAATTTTTGAATAGAAAAGGAATGGTAAGAGGTTTACCATTGATAGAGAAACTGGATAGCATTTGTGAAGGTTGTATCTTGGGGAAACAACACAGAGAAAGTTTTCCTTCTGGGAAAAGCATAAGGGAAAAAGCACCCTTAGAGATTTTCCACTCAGATTTGTGTGGACCAATGCAAACTCCATCACTTGCTAGCAACCATTACATGTTAACATTTATTGATGATTTTACTAGAAAAACTTGGGTTTACTTTTTGAAAAACAAAAGTGAAGTGTTTGAAATATTTTGCAATTTCAAAGCACTTGTGGAAAACCAAAGTGGGCTGCATATCAAAGTCCTAAGGACTGATAGAGGAGGTGAGTATATCTCTAAAGATTTTCTACGTTTTTGTAGAGAAATGGGTATCCATAAGCAGTTTACAACTAGATATACTCCGCAGCAAAATGGAGTTGTGGAAGGGAAGAATAGAACCATAATGGACATGGTAAGGAGTATGTTAAAGGCAAAGCATTTGCCTAATGATTATTGGGCTGAAGTTGTACATTGTGCAGCGTACATCTTGATTAGGTGCCCTACAAAATTAGTTATGAACAAAGTGCCAGAAGAGGCATGGAGTGGCACAAAGTAAGGTGTCACAAACATGAAGGTTTTTGGATGTGTGGCTTATGCACACATTCCAGATCAGCTAAGGAAGAAGTTGGATAGCAAGGGGGGGAAATGTATTTTCATTGGATATAGTGAGGAATCCAAAGCTTATAGGATGTATAACCCATCTACTGAGAAGTTTATTGTGAGCATAGATGTTCAGTTTATTGAGGAGGAAGATTGGGATGGAAGCATAGAGAAAACAGTGAATGTTAAACACTGTTTATCTCATGATGAAAATGATGATGAGATGGCTGAAATACATCCCCAAACAACAACACCAACACAAGGGCAGCAAGAGACACCCTTGAGGAGAAATGAAAGTGCTTCTCCAAGCACACCACAAGGAGGAAATTGTTAGAAAATAAAATATTATAGAGCAATGCAACACATAAAATATGCGGAAAATAAAAGCACACAAAACACATAAAAGAAGAGAGACACAGATATACATGGTTCACCCAGTTTGGGCTACGTCCACCTCGAACAGCCAGTCCTTCCTTTCTATTATCCAGCAAAAATGAAGAGACAAAACCTATAGTAGATCCGCTGTAATATCCTATGTTCTCTCTCATAGTCTCCCTCTCTGTTTCTCGCTCTGAGAATACACATACAATACACAGCCGCAATACAATACCCTCATATATACAATGGGGTTGCCTTCTAGGGCAAAAAACCCTAATCTAAACATAACTTCTACCATCAGATCATTTGCCTAATGAACGGCCCAGATTGACTAGAAATTACTATACTTTTACAAGGAAATTTTACGTTTGTTTTTAGCTTCGGGGGTGCTGCCCCTAAAAACCCCCGCTAGGGGGGGGCTCCGAAAAGCGCTACCGCCCCCCCTGGACCCCCCATGGCAGTGATTAATTACAGGCGGAGTTACCGCCCCTTTGAAGGTATAGGGGTCCAATGCTGTGATACAAAGTAAACAAGATAATCAGGCTCCACACCCAACAGAAATTTGAGTGCTTCTTCAAGCACTTGTACACCTAATGAAAGAGGTAAGAAGTTTATAAATTTTAATGACATTTATTAAAAAGAGACAACAAATGAAGTTATGAATTCTTTGTTTGCTTTATATTGTCATGTTGATGACCCTATCCACTTTGAAGAAGCTATTAAGGATAAGAAATGGATAGAAGCTATGGATGAGGAGCTTAAAGCCATAGAAAGAAACAAGACTTGGGATTTGGTTGAACTCCCAAAAGGTAAAGATGTCATTGGAGTTAAATGGGTCTACAAGACCAAGAGTAATGCTAAAGGCAAAATAGAGAGACACAAGGCAAGAATTTTTGTCAAAGGTTATAAGTAGAAGCATGGGATAGATTATGAGGAAAATTTCGCACCGATTGCTAGAATGGAAACCGTGAGAGCAGTGCTATCCATAGCAACACAAAACAAGTGGAAAGTTTACCAAAAGGATGTGAAGTCAGCATTCCTAAATGGAGTGTTAATGGAAGAGGTTTACATTGAACAACCTCTCGGCTATGAAATGAAAGGCCAAGAGCACAAAGTGTGCAAGTTGAAGAAAGCTCTTTATGGGCTAAAGCAAGTGCCAAGAGTGTGGTATAGTAGAGTAGATTTCTATCTACTAGAAAATGGATTTGAAAAATGTGCAGGAGAACCCACCCTTTACATCAAAGAGAAAGATGGTAAAATGTTGATTGTGGTTTTATATGTTGATGATGTTATTTTCACAGATAATGATGATTACCTTCTTGAAAATTTTAAAACAGTCATGAAAGAAGAATTTGAAATGACTGACATGGGTTTGTTGAAATGCTTCTTAGGAATAAAAGTAGAACAAGATAAAAGTGGGATTTTTATCTCACAGGAAAAATATGTTAATGAAGTGCTGGAAAATATTTAATATGCAGGAGAGCAAAGCAGCGATCACTCCCACAGTGATGGGATTAAAACTCAGCAGAGAGGACAACAGAAAGGATTTTGATCCTATCTTGTACAAGAACATAGTTGGCAGCCTCATGTATTTGACTGCAACTAGGCCTGACATAATGCATGTTGTTAGTTTGATTTCCAGGTTCATGGAGAAGCCAAAGGATGCACATTCACAAGCAACGAAGATAATTCTGAGGTATGTTAAAGGTACCAAAAGGTATGGCATTTTATATACTTCTTCAGAATGTAAAATTTAGTTGGATACACTGACAGTGATTGGGCTGGAAGCGCAGATGTTAGATGAGGAGGATGCTAATAATTTTGTGCCAAGAGCAAGCAAAAGGAACTGTGATTTTTTGTGACAATAGATCAGCTATTGCATTATCTAAGAATTTTGTGTTTCATAAGAGAACGAAACACATTGACACAAAATTTCATTACATCAGGGAATTAGTAAAAAATGGAGAAATTGTTTTGGAACACTGCAGAAGTCAGGAGTAGTTTGCAGACATTCTGACCAAGCCATTGGGACAGAAGAGTTTTGAATTTTTGAGAAAATTCCTAGGTATGACTGATAACCCAACAATTGAAAGTAAGGGGGAGTGTTGAAATGTTACTTTCAACAGTGGCTGTGCAGAGCCGCTTTTCATTTTTAATTTCCAGTTTTTTCTCCTCCAGCTGCTTTCTAAAAGTAGTGAACAATCAGTTTCAGTTGTTTTCTTGAATCGGCGCAGTCCTTTTATTTTTAAAAACAGAGTCTTTTAAGTGATTCAAGGACAGTCTATGTTTTGGGAAAAACAGAGTACCTTTGTTTTTTAAAAACAATCAAGCAGATATTTTATATGTACACAGGCAATTTTTTATATACCTCGTGGTCCCCACAGCCAAGTATCTTGTTGATGTGGCGATGGTCCAATGCAATCAACGCAATCGGCAGTATCACATGTTTCACATACTTTGTTTTTTGTGTTTCGACAGCATGGCCGGATGCGACCATCGCATCGGAAGTTTATTATATTGGCCCGAGTGTGCAGTGTATAAGTCCGAACCCGACATGATTTATTGTGGCATAGTTTATATGTGGTCATCGCGTCAGGTTCCAATCGGAAATCGGAAGTGGTTAAGTCATGGCCCGATTGCATTGTGGCATCCAGACCCGATGGAGTTTATTCAGCGGAGTTTATTTCCCATCGTGTCCGTGTTATAATTGACAATCGGAATTATTGTTTAAACCTTTTTGCAAAGTTAAGTCTGGACTCGATGGCTTTATTATGGCGCAGTTAAAAGTTGATTGTGGGTCCGCCTTTCAATCGGAAATCGAAGTTTTTCATTTGAACCGTTTGTTTTAATTAAGTCATGGACCCGATGCAGTTATAGATTAGATTTAAATTTTTGATCGTGCATTCAAAGAACATTTGTTATGTGGGCCCTCGACATTTGTTTTAAAACATATTTGATTTAGTTTTTATATAGTTTGTAATGTTTTATTATATGTGCGGCATATAAAAGAAAAAAGCCCTGAGAGCCTGTGTAATAAAATCGTTATGTTATGTTTTGTATGCACAACAGTGCGGAAACAGATAATACACATTAGTGTTGTTTGTGAGTGATAGAGTGATAGTTTTGCACTGCATTTGCAGCAGTCAAAATTATTTTGTAATCTGAAATTTCTATTTCTCTGTGTTGAAAGAAGAGAGTATTACTCTCTCTATTGTTGTTTTGGAATATTCATAAATTCCAACAACCGCTTCGGACTAACAAGGTACAAGCTATTCATCAAATATTGCAAAACCCTCAACGTGCAAATTAAAAAAAGGGAAGGCTCTGTGTGGTCTGTACATACTTCAACATATTCGATACATGTCACATAAATTGCAATCCCGCCATCTAAACATGAAAAAGATAATTATATTCCCATGAATAGCCACACAACTTGCACAATAATCCATTTCATATCAACGTAGTTTGCGTGGTTGCCCACCAAATATAAAGTAATTCTGCTGTAGCGCCTAGTACGCTTAGGGATATTGGATGAACCTTAAATATTTTCCCTCTTGCAAATTTGGACATAAAGCCTTCTTAAATTATCTAACTTTTTTTCACCGAATGAATGTGTGTCCCTAATCTTTGTAAGATATGGTGAAAGAAGTACATTATAATGCACCAAAATGAAATATTTTAATAAATTGGAAAATATTTTATTTTATGAAATGAACAAAACCACTATACCCCTTATGATCAAAACATACCGAACCTTGGTGGACCCTCCTGGCGTCGTCAGTGGACCCTCGATAGCGTGCTCCACTAGATCAAATTTTTCATTCAGTGTGATTGATTTTATTCAATCGACTGAGACCAGATATCTTTGAATGAACTGTAGATCAGCAAGAGCGACAATTTTTTGTGGACAGATCTCTCCAACACTGGGAGAAACTGTACATTTCCCTTGAATCGAAATAAACGGTGTCAACTTTAATTGAAGCAAAAATTTGAGGACTTTACACAACTTTTTTTGTTGGAATTTTGGGAAATTCCAAACAACTAAATGGAGAGAGTAAAATCCTCTCCTCTAAACACATAGAAATTCAAATCAAGTTTTGCTTGCAGATAGAGATGGCATGAAAATGCTTTCTTCTATTTCATTAAACATAACTAAAAACTATTACAAATTTCTTCCTCAGTGGAGGGATTCACAGAATACTATCAAGACTGCTAGAGACGCAGTGCTTCAAAACAAATCTCTCTCTCTGTCTCTCTCAAAATTATCTATCTTACAAACAACACACTCTGTCTCTCTGTGGAAATACGTTGCTGTGTATTTTTTCTCTCCACAGTTCTGTGCTAAAATAAGAAAAATAATACAACATAATACTTTGCCTCTCGGGCCTTTTCACTTACATGGTGCGGCGGGAACAAAACCCAAAACAAGAAAAAAAAGAAATTACAAAGAAAATTCACAACTGAACATGAAACTTTAATATAGGCACGACGTATGAGTGGGGACCACATCACAGTCGGCTATCGCGATCGGTGGATCGGCGGAACAACAAAAAAATGCGACTTGGAAATAATGCGATGTGCGATATGCGATGTTGCGATTGCGACTAGATCGCATCACAAATATGCAACGTAACAAATCATATGGTGGATGGAGCGATGGTGCGATGTGTGATGGCGCGATTGCATTGCAAACATTGTCATTTGCGATTCAACGTATGGCGGAACACTATCGAATGTTGCGATCTGCGATCATGCGATGGCACGATGTTCACATTCCAAACATACGCATTTGCAATCAAACATATGGATGGGCAGAGGGCAATTATGTGACATTGCGATGTTGCGATGGTGCTATGGCGTGATGATCGCACATCGCAAACATCCACATCAACAAGACACTAATGCTTCAAAAACTTGCGATCTGCGATTTGTGCTTAAGTGGTAGGGACCACTTGTCCTCCCTTTTCAAAAAACTTTAAGTCTTTCCGATGTTTAATTCAATTTTCTCCATACTTTGTTGTTGAGGGCTTTAAAATCCGAAATGACTGTTTTAATTAAATCTGCTACTCCGTAGTTCAGATCTACGAGAAAATCTTCATTCCACCTGCAAATGGCTTTGCCCATCACTGAATTAACTTCTCCTGCAATCTGTGGCTGCGGCCCATCAAAATTTAAATTCATCCTTATGGATTTCCCATTCTTCTTAAATACAGAGTGTTGTGCACTCAAAGCTTCTGCTGCCTTTGTACTTTCTTCTTCCTGCCCAAGGTTGGCAGGTGACTTTAATATTTTCAACACTCCCCCTTAAAGTCAGCTCCTGGGTTATCTATCATACCCAAGCATTTTCTTAAAAATTCAAATGCTTTCTGCCCCAATGGCTTTGTTAAAATATCTGCATATCGCTCCTCTCTTTTACAATGCTGTAAAACAATTTCTCCATTGTTCACCAATTCTCTGATATGGTGAAACTTTGTATCTATGTGTTTTTTTCTTTTATGAAATACTGAATTCTTTGACAATGCAATAGCTGAGCTATTGTCACAATAAATCATTGTCCCTTTTACCTATTCTTGACATAAACTTCTCAACATTATTCTCATCCAAATTGCTTGACACGTTGCTGCTGTAGCTGCCACATATTCTACCTCTGCTGTAGATAAAGCTACAATTGGATGTTTCTTAGAAGCACGTGAAATGGCTCCTGAACCCATATGAAAAACATAATCGGAAGTGCTCTTCTGATCATCTACAGTTCTAGCCCAATCACTATCAGTGTATCCAACTAATTCTGAATTTTCTGAACTAGTATATAAAATACCAAATCTTTTAGTTCCTTTAACATACCTCAAAATTCTCTTTGCTGCTTGCCAATGTGCTTCTTTTGGCTTCTCCATAAATCTGGAAATTAAACTAACAACATGCATAATATCCGGCCTAGTTGCAGTCAAATACATGAGGCTACCAACTATTCTTTTATATAAACTTGGATCAAAATCCTTGCTGTTGTCATCTTTACTCAACTTTAATCCCATTACTATGGGAGTAATTGCAGCTTTGCACTACTTCCTATTAAATCTTTCCAAAACTTGATTCACATACTTTGCTTGAGAAATAAAAATCCATTTTTCATTTTGTTCCACTTCTATTCCTAAGAAGTATCTCAACAAGCCCATGTCAGTCATTTCAAATTCATCTTTCATTACTGTTTTAAAATTTTCAACAACGTAATCATCATTCCCTGCAAATATTAAATCATCAACATATAAAACAACAATAAGCATTTTCCCATCCTTTTCTTTGATTTAGAGGATGGGTTCTCCCTCACACTTTTCAAATCCATTTTCCAGTAGATAGGAGCCTATCCTACTGTACCATGCTCTTGGTGCTTGCTTCGGCCCATAAAGAGCTTTCTTCAATCTGCAGAATTTATGCTCTTGGCCCTTTTTCTCATATCCAAGAGGTTGTTCAACATATACCTCTTCCATTAAAACTCCATTTAAAAATGTAGATTTTACATCCATCTGGTATACTTTCCATTTGTTTTGTGCTGCTATGGACAACACTGCTCTTACTATCTCCATTCTTGCAACTGGTGCAAAAGTTTCTTCATAATCTATCCCATGCTTCTGCTTATATCCCTTGACAACAAGTCTGGCCTTGTGTCTCTCTATTTTTCCTTCAGCATTGCTTTTGGTCTTATAGACCCATTTAACTCCAATGACTTCTTTACCTTCTGGGAGATCAACTAGCTCCCATGTTTTGTTCTTCTCTATGGCATTAATGTCATCATTCATAGCTTCTATCCATTTTCTATCTTTAATAGCATCTTCAAAATGAATAGGATCATCTACTTGACAATACAAAGCAAATAAGGAATTCATACCTTCATTTGCTGCTCCCTGCTCATAGATTTCTTTAATACTTCTGAATTTTGTTCCACTTTCACTTGGTGTAGACGTGCTTGATGAAGCACTCAATTCTGCTCCATGTGGTGTGCTTGGAGATGCACTCCCATTTCTTCTCAAGGGTGTTCTTACTGCTACTTGAGGTGTCCCTTGCTGTCCTTGTGTTGGTGGAGGTTGTGCTACCGATGAGTTGTTAATTTCAATCACATCTTCCTCATCTTCATCATGAGATAAACAACTTTTAACATTGACTGTTTTCTCAATGCTTCCATCCCATGCTTCCTCTTCAATAAATTGCACATCTCTGCTTATTACAAACTTCTTTGTGGATGGGTTATACAATCTGTATCCTTTGGAATCTTCACAATATCCAAGGAAAATACACTTCTCCCCCTTACTATCCAACTTCTTCCTCAACTTGTCTGGAATGTGTGCATATGCCACACATCCAAAAACTCTCATGTGGGTGACTCCCTGTTTTCTGCCAGTCCACGCTTCTTCTGGAACTTTGTTCATCATAGCTTTTGTAGGGCATCTATTCAAAATATACACAGCACAGTTTGCTGCTTTTGCCCAATACTCATTCGGCAAGTGTTTTGCCTTTAGCATACTTCTCACCATTTCCATTATGGTTTGATTCTTCCTTTCATCAACTCCATTCTGTTGCGGTGTGTACCTTGTGGTAAACTGCTTGTGTATGCCGTTCTCTCTGCAAAAACGCAGAAATTCCTTTGATATATATTCTCCTCCTCTATCAGTTCTAAGAACTTTAATGTGCAGCCCGCTCTGTTTCTCTACAAGAGCTTTAAAATAACAAAATTTCTGAAAGACTTCACTCTTATATTTCAGAAAATAAACCCACACTTTTCTTATGAAATCATCTATGAAGGTCAGCATGTAGTTGCTGCCTGAAACTGATGTTGTTTGCATCGGCCCACATAAGTCTGAGTGAATGATCTCTAAGGGTGCTTTCGCCCTTATGCTTTTCCCTGATGGAAAATTTTCTCTGTGTTGCTTTCCCAAGATGCAGCCTTCACATAGGCTGTCAAGCTTCTCAATCAATGGTAAACCTCTTACCATTCCTTTTCTGTGCAGCAAATTTAATCCTCCGAAATTGAGATGTCCAAATCTCAAGTGCCTTAACCAATTTTCATCTTTTGCTTCCTTATGAAAGGCTTCTTGTGTTACAGTTGCTATGCTCTTTCCTTTTTCCTTCAAGTCAATATTGAGCTTGAGCAGAAACATTCTATTTCTGGTCATTTGAATTTCAGCAATGATTTTCTTGCTTGGAGGTATATCTTTCATTATGCACACATCATCTTTGAAAATTACATTGTAACCTTTGTTTATGAGCTGCCCAATGCTCAAAAGATTACACTTCAGACCTGGAACATAATACACATCAGGAACAAATTTCTGCTCACCATTTCTTGCTCGAATACTAACTCTGCCTTTTCCTTTTACAGAGATTTTAGTATCAGTCACTGTGGTCACTTCAGATTTAATCTCTTCATCTAGATTGGCAAACATTGCTCTGTTTCCAGTCATATGATTACTACATCCTGAATCTAAGAACCAAACATCATCTTCTTTATCTTCTGCTACATTACAAGCTAACAACACATTACTTGGGTTATTTTCTTCTTTTGCTACATTAGCATTGTGCCTATTTTTCATGTCATTTTTCTTCTTTCTACATTCATTGGCATAGTGCCCATATTTTTTACAATAATGACATTGGAAATTGGATTTGTCATACCTTTTTCCATGAGCATGTTGGTGTTGATGTCCACCTTGCTGGCTGTTGCATTGGTCGTGGCTCTGATTTTGACTGTTGCTCCTTCCATGTGAATGTGAAGGGCTATTCCTTCCACCTTTGTTTTGGATTCTGCCTCTTCCTCTTCCTTTGCCTTGACCTCTTCCTCTTCCTGAAGGCATTTGGGTATTGAAGGTGTGCTCAAGAGATGAATGTTCATCTCTGCTCAATCTCTGTTCATGAGTTATTAGTGAGGCATGAAGTTCATCCACTGTGAACCTTGAGAGATCTTTGGTCTCTTCTATGGTGGTAACAATAACATCAAACTTTGAGGGTAAGCACCTCAAAAGTTTCTCCACAATCCTTCTTTCTTCAAGAGTTTCTCCATGGGATCTTATCTGATTTACAATCCCAATCACATGTGTAAAAAATGTGTCTACATTACTCTTTCATGCAAAGAGTTTCAAAATCTCTTCTCAGCAATTGAAGTTTTGTTGTCTTAACTTTCTCCATACCTTGATAGGCTACTTTCAAAGTTTCCCATGCATCCTTGGATCTCTTAGCTGCTGCTATCCTCGGAAACACACTCTCATTTACTGCTTGATACAAATAGAAGAGGGCTTTAGAGTCCTTCTTTCTATTATTCTTCAATAAGTCCTTCTCTACTTGAGTTAAGGCATTAAAGGCCTGCTCATTAGCTGGTTCAACAAAACCATCTTCTACAAACTCCCATAAGTCTTGTGAGACAAACAGGGCTCTCATGGTAATGGCCCAATAATCATAGTTCTTTCCATTAAATTATGGAAGCTGAACATTTCCAATGCTCATACCAGTGCTTGGTCCAGCCATTGCTTTTAAATTGAACACTGAACTTAAACAAGCTGTCTTTCCTTTTTCTGAAAGAATAAACTCTTTTAAAACAAAAACAAAAAACTCTATTATCTTTGAGAAATACCTGAACTTTTTAACTTTTGTTGGGCTTTCACACTGCTGGAGAAAATGTTTCAACAAGTCTTCTTATTCTTCAGCTTCTTTGAAACCTTCAAAGAGCCTGAACTAGCTTTGATACCATGTTAGAATTTTTGGGAAATTCCAAACAATAGAAATGGAGAGAGTAAACTCCTCTCCTCTAAACACAGCGAAATTAAAATCAAGTTTTGCTTGCAGACAGAGATGGCATGAAAATTCTTTCTTATATTTCATTAAACAGAACTAAAAACTATTACAAATTTCTTCCTTAGTGGAGGGATTCATAGAATACTATCAAGACTGCTACAAACGCAATGCTTCAAAAAAAATCTCTCTCTCTGTCTCTCTCAAAATGCTCTCTGTCTTACAAACAACACACTCTGTCTCTCTGTGGAAATACGTTGCTCTGTATTTTTTTCTCTCCGCACTGCTATGCTAAACTAAGCAAAACAATAAAACATAATACTTTGCCCCTTGGGATTTTTCACTTATATGGCGCGGCGGTAACAAAACCCAAAATAAGAAAAAAAACAAATTACAAAGAAAATTCACTCCTGAACTTGAAAATTTAACATAGGCGTGATGTATGAGTGGGGACCACATCGCAGTCAGCCATCGCGATTGGCAGATCGGCTGAACAACAAAAAAATGCAACTTGGCAATAATGCGATGTGCGATATGCAATGTTGCGATTGTGACTAGATCGCATCGCAAACCTGCAATGTAACAAATCATATGGCAGATGGAGTGATGGTGTGATGTGTGATGGCGTGATCGCATCGCAAACATCATCATTTGCGATCCAACGTATGGCGGAACACTATCGAATGTTGCGATCTGTGATCGTGCGATGGCGCGACGATCACATCGCAAACATCTGCATTTGTGATAAAACATATCGATGGGTGGAGGGAAATTATGTGACATTGCGATGTTGCGATGGTGCGATGGCGCGATGATCACACATCGTGTTGCGATGGTGCGATGGCGCGATGATCACACATCGCAAACATCCACATCAACAAGACACTAATGCTTCAAAAACTTGTGATCTGCGATTTGCGCTTAAGTGGTAGGGACCACTTGTCCTCCCTTTTCAAAAAACTTTAAGTCTTTCCGCTGTTTAATTCAATTTTCTCCATACTTGGTTGTTGAGGGCTTTAAAACCTGAAATGACTGTTTTAATTAAATCTTCTCCTCCGTAGTTCAGATCTACGGAAAAATCTTCATTCCACCTGCAAATGGCTCTGCCCATCACCGAATTAACTTCTTTTGCAATTTGTGGCTGCGGCCCATCAAAATTTAAATTCATCCTTACGGATTTCCCATTCTTCTTAAATACAGAGTGTTGTGCACTCAAAGCTTCTGCTGCCTTTGTACTTTCTTCTTCCTGCCCAAGGCTGGCAGGTGACTTTAATATTTTCAACATTTTTTATGGCATTTGAGAGCACTTGTTGAGTAGTATTTCCAAATTGCACTGCCGCATAGCTTTTTTGGAGGTGGCAAACAACATACTTAGACTCACTCTCGTTATAATAGTTTTAAAAGTTATGATCGCCATAATTTAAGAAGAACTCGTTTATCCAAACGAATAGAGGTGTTGTGACATATCTCAACAAGCAATGTTGCCACCACCTATTCGCATTGTTTGCAGACTGAGGAATTTAAATCGACGTTACATTGGGCCAACCCATCAATAGTATTATCATTTTTTTCCCCCCTCAACACTACTGTTGAATCCACTCGTAGAAATGCTCTCCATCAATAATTTCAAAACCTGGTTTACGTTACGCTGGAAATTGCTACATTAACTATATTGGTTAGGCGAGAAATCACCCCAATAGGAATACTTTTTGGAGTGGTCGACTAAAACATGCATAGTTTCTGTTGTTTTCGAAGAAAGAGTCACATGAATTTTCCTTGCGGCTATTGCAAGAGTAGTCACTACTTGACCCATGTAGTCACAAGGGATGCCAATCCATGAGCAATGGTTGGTGTGGTCTTAAGCTCTCTAAGTTCAACGATAATATATTTTACATATTATATTAAAGACCATTTTGAATATTATTTTACACATAATTATTATTGCAAAAAGATGTGTAAGTGTTAGATGTTAGATGTACTGTAGGTATAGTAAATAAATAAAAATAAAAAGTAGGTATGGTAAATAAATAAAACCTCTTTTTATACTTACTTTAGAAATATGGTAAACAAATAAAAATAAAAATAAATAATTATGGTAAATAAATAAAAATGTAAATAAATCAGAGATATTGTAAATAAATAAAACTTCTTTGTATCATTATTGAGATATGGTAAATAAATAAAACTTCTTTTTATACTTACTCCAAGGTTTGGTAAATAAATAAAAATATAAATAATCTCGAAATATCCAAAATAAATAAAAACTCTTTTTTATATTTAAGAAAACTCAAAAATGAAATTTTATTTTTTAACAAATTATTATTAATACAATGGCCTAAATACCATGGGCCAAATACGATAATTATAAAATAGGTGTGGTAAATAAATAAATATAAAAGAGATATAAATATGTATAGTACATAAAGATATATCAAAATAGTGTATATCAGGCCTATGGGCCAAATATTATGGTAAATAAAAAAAGCATGGTAAATAAATATAAATATAAATAAATTAGAGGCATGGTAAAAAATAGAACATCCTTTTATATCTACTCCATAATCCTATTTATATTTAATAACACTAAAAAGAGAGGTTTTATTTAGGTGAATCATATCGGCCAACTTATTATTATTAAATCTATCAAACATCTAAAGGGATCAACTCTCTCCAAGGGGAAATCTCTTTTCTTAGTGCAAAACTTGAGGAAAAGTTTACACAGAGATTTGATCCCGCTAGAGGCGCTTGATAAAATCTAAAATTGACATACATCTATTCTGGTTGTTATAAAAATGATTGATAAAAATTGATACACTAACTATGTATTTTTTATATTAAAAATACTAAATCTTGATCTTCAATTTATTTAAAAAAATTATAATTTATTTAAAATTTTCTAAAATAAATACATTACATTTTACATTTTAAAGAATTAAAAATTCTGATATTACAATATAAAAACTTATTTTCATAACTCTAATCTAAATGAAATTGTGTAAATGCAAAGTAGAACTAATAAATTTGATTATCATTATGTTGACATACCTCAAAGATGTAAAACAAGTATTTGAACCATCATCATCTAAGATGGCCTATGGAAACCAAATACAATTAATAAACCTAAGATGGTCTATGGAACCCAAATACAAAAGCCCTGTCATGCTTCACAAACTAAACTTTTAACAGAAATACAATTACTAAAGAAAATACAGAATTGTATATATTTTCCCAACACAAAGTTTTAACAAAAACTACTATGTTTCACAAAGTAGAGAAAGTCCATTTGTTCGCTTGTGTTGTAAGACAATTAATCAAGCATAAAGTAAACAAAGTACATCCGTGTGATAAAATACATCTGTGTGATAAAACATTACAGATGCTATGAATGGACATTGATTAAGTGGAAGTGGAACGTGGAAGTGCTTCAAGTAGAAGTGGAATGTGGAAGGAAAGCACTGCATATAAACATATAGTTGTTAATGTGAAACAGTTGTTAATGTCAGCCCCTGGTAAGAGGTGAAGCAGGAGTAGGGGCTTCGAGCTCTTTGTGAGTTTTATCATTTTCCTTTGCAGTCAACTTGGGTTTACTTGACGCCATTGTATCTCTCCAGAAGCTGGCAGTCCACTTGGGTTAGTATATTAACACATATTTTTCAATGAAATACACTGTATTTGGGGCAGAGAGATGTGAATATTATAAGATTTACATTGGATCATAACTTTTCCAATATTATTATCGACATGGAAAATACAATGAACATATTCGAACGAAACTTTATTCTTATGACTCTCGCAACAACTAAACACATGATGGGAGAGAGGAATCATGCAGATTGGGGAATGCATCTCCCCTGACTTACTCAATCGGTGAAAACCATGAGAGAAACACCGTTCGGGCACAAAGATCCCCTCACTATTTTCTTGAAAAGACTTACAGGAGATCCAGATCAAGACTCACCCCCTGTAATTGTTGGACAAAGTGGATCTCTGCCATGCCATTAATAGATAGCCCTTACTATATGGTTGCATGAAGTGTCTATCATGGGAACAATGAGGCTTACTTGTTCATTCATTAAAGAGGTAGGGCATGCTGATTTCTGGTATATATTACCTTGATAGTACACTGAATTCAATATAAAAACACACCTGGAGTTACGTTGTACAGATGTGGAAGGAGTTCAAATCCCAAAGCAGTGATCTTGAGCGAGAGTTTCGTAGAAAGTTGTAGCGAGGAGAGTCTTGGTACCAAGAAACTTGTGCCAAAAACCTTTGTGGAGACCCTTGACATTGATCCAAGTGAAGACCTAAAATATAATAGACCAATTTGTTGGCTTATTTATAGTTGATGCCCTAGGTGAAGGGTAACAATAGCTTACATGAAAACTTGAAGCCGACTTTGAAATTTAGGGGGGAATTTAATAATTTGAAATTTTAATGATTTGATTTCAAAAAACGCAATTCAAGAAAGGGAATGTTAGTGTAAGCCAGTTTAAATTTCAATTTGGAGGAGTGGAGGAAGTTCCACATATGTGCTTTGTTCTGTTTTTTTAATGGGATATATTACCAGTCTGGTATGGTCTTTTGTTCTTCTAGTTTTAATTTAATTGACGGGTTGGTAGTAGAGGCTTCCATGCTACCCCTCATAATTCTAGCCCCGGAAATCAAACCTTGCTTTAGAAGCCATCTAGAGAAGACCCTTTGTTATGGGCCCAGCTACATTCCAAATCTAAAACCATCCTATATCATTGTAAAATTCTAAATCCCATTCTAGTGGTAAAGTCCTGTGGTCTGATTTTATATTTACTTTATTTGCATTGCATGAAAAATCATTCTATGGGGTTCAATTTCTCGCATGCCATCTATGAAAAGTATCTTCAGGTTTATGAGCAAGTCTGCATGCATAGTCATGATAGTTTGAAAGTCTTATTTCAATGTCAAGGTTGGCCCATTCATAATCTGACCTGTCCCAGTTGCGTTTTCCCTCAATTTCACTCTTGGCCTAATTGTTTTGTGTGGTTCCCAAGTCATAAATGGTGGTATATGCAACTTCCTTTTGGCAAGATGGATTGTGTAGCAAAAATTATTCCCATAAATACTATTGTTTGTGCGGGAATGAATGAGGCTCCACCTTAGGGATCCACCAATGCTCTCCAAAATTATTTTACTGATTATTATCTGCCATATATAGGATTATCTTACACTATTACAAGGGGATCTTTCTTCCAATTTATTAAGGAAAAAGGGCAAACATGGAAATGGAAAAGGAAAGAAAAAGAAAAAAATACAAAATGAAGGACCAAGCAAGTGTGGAAGGAAAACTAATCAACATGTTCTAGAAAATATATCTGATCTTTATGAATCAGGTAATACAATACATATCCATAATACCATTCACGGTTGGGAAATAGAGAGTAATTATGATGTTGAGGACATCAAACAACAGGAGGAAACCATGGATTTCCTCTACGACCCGGGGAATACAGGAGGAAGGGTATCTCTGTTTCATCAATATGTCAACACTTATTGGAAACTCAAATATGTCTTGTCAAAGGCCATCACAAGCATGTAGGAAATAGAAGGAAACCCAACAGTGGTTTAAGAATTGCAGCAGATCAAACAGGAAATCGGAGACATTGCCATGTCTCAGGTGGCTGTTGGAGAGGTAAATCCCCTCTACGAACAGAGCCGATCCCTACTAGGCCAAATCGGGTCTAGCAACAATCAAGTCAGGCAGTGACGCAGGTTCCTAGTTACAAAATGACAAAAATCATAACGAATTGCCTACCTCAGATCCTACACAATGGTCGTTGAAGAAAGGATGACGCTTACCGTCCCTCTCTTGGAAGATCACAATTTTTCTGCTAGCAACGTCTGAACACCTGCACATATGCAAAGGATACAACGATATACAACATAAAATCTAAAGCCTGTAACCATACATCAGTCAGAGGGGATGTAATTCATTGCATCAAGAAGTAGACACATGAATGAAACCATAATCAAAGTCGCTTATCATGAAAATAAAAAAGGAAAGATACAGCCCAAAGCTCTGAGGCTTGATCTTCCTTCGGCAGGGCTGACAGTGGAGCACGTCTCAGCAAATCTTGTTGGAAACGAGACAAAGCTCTGTCTCTTCGGATTGGCTCTCAAAAGCTATCTTGGTATAGTCTCCTTGCTACAATTTTAGCTTGCTTTCTATGGGTGAAGGCAAGCTTATATAGATGGAGGAAGGGGAGTTGGGATCCATAGAATCATAGTATTGGCCCCATCTCTAAGGAAGCTTCCATGATAGGTGGAAAACTACTTCCCGTACATGGACATCTGGGGCCAAACCACTCAAATCCTTTTAGTGATTTGTTCAGGAGTTTGTTGAAATCAAACCTCCGCCATTTATTTTTTTTTAAAAATCCCTTATTAAGCTTGGCGCGAGTGAGACATAGGGACAGAGTGCCAGTTGGTGCGCCCTCTATGGCGTATTTTCCCCATTGGCACGAGGGCTGAACTGGCTAGTCGTGCCAAGGCAAAAGATCTACTTTTAGGGTTTTTTAGAGAAAAATTTCTTCAGAGGAATGTTTGTGCTTATGAAAGGGGATGCCATGAAAGTGGTCTCAGGTCATATCACTGCTCACAGGTCACAGAAAAAGCCCTCCAATGTGCAGGATGGGGATTGCAGGGATGGTGAAAAAATGTTGTGTAATAGATGCCACCTAAAGCATGAGGCCCAAGAGAGAGGGAGGGGTGAAATGCTTTATGAGAATGTGCCCAACTGAAAACATTGCCGTTGGAAGACCTGCATACAAGTACAACTGATATCTCTGATACATGATATGTGGTATGGGCGCAGCCATCCATAATAGAGTATACAATAATCAGGATCCAAGGTATGGATGTAGCCATCCAGAAAGGATCAACAAGTAGACTCAGGTATGGTTGTAGCCATCCATTGAAATGAGTCATGTAATTAATAATGATAATCCAGAAAATCCACAGCGTGGATTTCATCAGACAAGACCCTGGGTCTTGCGCTCCATCTCGACCCGAACAAAGTACAATTCCAAGCATGTGAATAAGTAAGCTGAGGTCGAACATGCAAGAAAATCGTCTAATTACCAGCCAGTAATTGAAGTCGTTAATAGACGCGAGAGGAACCACCAATAATGAGGATGGCCCTCAAGGTATTATAGGTACAATCCATAGAGTGTGAACAGTGAGCTAACGTCGAACACCCCTAGAATCATTCGATTGAAGGCCAATAATGAAAACCTTGTGTCGAATGCAAAGAACCTATCATTGAGGCATGCAGGCTCCAAGGTACCGGAAGGGAGTCTCTAAATCAACTTCCTAGATAATGAGCTAAAGTCGATAGGAACTGACCTCTATCGAAGGTGGGCCATAATTTTTCCCATAACATCGACGTGAGACACAGGAACATAATTTTTGTGAATCAAGATCAGTGGAGAATCAGGGGGAGATTGAAAACTGTAGAGGCTGACTTCTCTTGAACACATCGGCAGCACGACACTGGATTTGGTAGTATTTGACATCAAAGGATCTAAGGTCATGATGACGAGGCAAAGAGTAGATGAGTAGTCAAAAAGGATTACCCAAACCCATGGAGGCAAGAAGAAAATGAGATGAGATGTCCACAACCCAACACAAATGCAGAAAAGTACCATGTTTAAGAGTGACATACTGTTGACACAACGATGATACTAGTTCCATTTTTCACCACCATTTCTGGCGAGTACCCCAATTATTTTTGAAAACAAGCTTGAAGGGGATAGAATATGCTTGCGATATAATTTTTTCCTTCAGAAAAATCTAGCCTAGTACATTTAACGAGCCCTAGGAAGGAGAAACTTGAGGATCATCATTACGACGGAGTCCGATGTCATTAGGCTTTAACGAGTCTGACAAACGAAGAACTCGACGCCTTTTCATGTTTAGAGAGTTTGAAAAGACAGCGGAAAAGTAAACTCCAACAATCCCTTTTCGTAGATAGTTCCTCAGATCCGAAAAGGTAGAAAATTGTGTTTGAGAAAACCTCCTACTCGCGATAGGCTAGGGTATTCCTTTTTCATAAATAATCTATCCTAGCCCGAAAAAGGGGTAAATGTATACAGGGTAGATGTTGTTTCGCAGCCAATTTAATCAGATCAAAATGATAAGCGACTCGGAAATCTTTTCATTTTTAGAGAGTCAAAAAAGAGCTGAAATATTACTCCAGTAGTGAATTTTTCGTGTTTTTACCGAGTTCGAAAAAGAATAAAATACAACTCGTATCGTCATCCCAGTTGCATGAAAACCTGTCACTGCACAAAAAGAAAGCGTAAAACCCTTTTTTCGACAAAATATGATAAAATATTGGGAAAATAAGCTTCAAAACCTAATTTTATTTTGAAAAGTTATAAATATGACCAAAATAGTAAAAACATATTTGCTTTTTACTTTTTACCTCTTGTGGAGAGCAACATTGAGTTTTTTCCTTGCGAACTTGCGGTGACGATTGTGGACAATCTGGTGCATCATTCTGAATCCCGTCTTTTCCAGGTAAGAGGAAATTTCATTAGCTATGTTTCAATCCATTTTTTATAGTTTTTCACAGTGAGTTGGGATCCCTAAGGGGAACATTTACAAATCTAGGGCTTGCACAATTAGCGTGGGTATGAGGCACAGACCCGCGCCAATCGAGTTCTTTTTGTAAAGGGGTCGCACTAGCTGGCACGACTATCAGCAAAATAGTCACGCCAACCATGCAACCTAAATTTCCACTCACATTTTAAAAAAAATGAACCAATCAATTGGATTTTTGAATGCCCAAGGGATCTTATGATGTGCTTATGACCATTTCGGTGCAGGAAGAAAGCCACAATGGTGATCGAATGGAAATAAAGGGAGCATAGTGAGGAGGATGAAATGGAAATGGAGAATGAGCAATGCATGAATGCTTTTTGGAATTGCAGTTTGAAGAAATTATTCCTGACACCATGTCTCAGGGCACAACCTGAATTGTTGTAATACTTAATCAGTATCTGGGATGAGAACGAAGATAAGTTTAGGCTTCTAGATCAAGTGTTGGAACTCAAAGTATCTGATGTTTAATTCATCACTGGATTGTATCACAGAGGTCCAGTTCCGATCATGACAGGTACTAGGCCTTCTGGCGAAAAGATCTCGATGGTAATGGAGAGAGTGTGCCCAAGGGCACAAACAGGATCAGGTAGTGGGAAAGTTGACTTTCACACTGTTCCTGATTTAGCACTTAGAGTGGTGCTCCATACCATCACGCAGGCTGTGGGGTTGTAGGCGCCACATGAGGCTACTGAAACACAACTCCTTTTAGCATCAAAATGTATGAACCCGAAAATATTTGATTCGCCCACAGTCATAACCATGAATATCAAACGATAGCTGAATAAATGTAAAAATACCAAACTGAAGCATTTTGGGTATGGATCTATCTTGGTATCGTTCATCCTCGAACGACTACCTATCTTCCAGGGCTAGGGAGCGATAGTCGCAGATCCACCTTTAAGAGAGCCATGGATGGCTCGACGAGCAGCACTGATTCCCAGAGCAGGAGGGGGCCAGCAAATGTCATGGCCACCCGAGTTCTTAGGATTGCTTCGATGACATCTTATCATCATAGAGGACTAGCCCTATGCTAGTACTAACTTCACAGGAGACCCAGACCTTCCCCTCTCGGAAGGGGAGGACTGGGATGAGGAGCCGGGTAAGAATATTTTTGATCTTATGAATTTTATGGTTTTTTTTTTGGGTATACATGCATGTTCTAAAAAATGATCCTATATGTATGTGGATGTTGGCCCAGAGAGGTGCGCTGAGATGTTGCTAATCGCGCAGAGGACCCCTCTCGCTTATGACCCTCAAGGTGAGGGGGGTGAGGGGAATGAGCTAGTTCTGAATTTAGAGGGAATCACTCATGGGATTCCTGATTATGCTCACCTAGCAGATGTCTCTATGGCTTATTAGAGGCACACTATGGGGGTGCCTAGTCTCCTTCATCATTTACTGAGGTAATTGGTGTGGGCAGTAACATGTTACCATGAGCACCATGCTGATTGGTTGCCTAGAATTTTCATATGCATATTTTTGAGAGACATGTTGTCTTCGGATATTATTAAAACATACATGTATATTTTTGGATTTTATGTGATGCACACAAACTACAAAAATTTCAACATATATATATATATATATATATATATATATATATATATATATATACATCTATTTCTGCATGGATATTTTTTACATATGATGATGCTTTTTAAGTATGTTACGCAAATGTCTAATACAATGTTATCTAATGCATTAGTTACATAACACATGACCAAATGGAAAAGTTTACAAAATGTATCACACCGATATATTTTTTTTTACACAAGCTTAAAATCACATATGCAAACTATGCTTGAAGATGAGTTTTATTTGTATACAAGCTTAAAACACAAATGTAAACTATGCTTGACATGATAAGGAAAAATAGGCATGCCCCGAGCATGGTGTCTCGATTCGAGGTACATGCCCCCCAAGCTTCAGCCCATAGGAAATGGAGTGAAGGTTCAAAAGACAAGAGTAAGAGAGACTCGACTTGAATTTTATGAGATCTAACCAAACTTGAATTGAACGGGACTGTGTTTCATTATTTTAACGAGGTTGACACACTGAAAAGAACTTTCCTCGAAGCATCTTATTTCATTGTTTTAGGAGATTGACACAAGAAGAGAAACTATGCTCCGACGAGCTCAAAGGAACAGGCTTAGGTGGGGGATAGCCAGATACAAAAGGCTCGAGACAATTAGGTATTTCCCACAGGTCGGGCATGAACGACGAATGATGATGTCCATCGCTCCATGATAGATCTTTGAGAGACATCTTCTCCACGATAGATTCGTCAGACAGAAAGACTTCTCTCAAAGGATCAAGTGAATCTGCATTGCCGAGCCAAGAGGATTGAGAATAGATATCAAGAGCCATGCTCAAAGGAGCATGTTCAGTAAGAGGAGGATTTGATGTAGCAACAATCTCACAATAATTAATTTCAACTGGGGTCAAAGGCATCAATTCTCCAAAAGAGGTCACTTGTTCAGGAGAAGGGATGATCCACAGGTCATCTGACCTAGAGATCATGTTGACTTGAACAATGTTCAATGGTGGCATGGGAAAAATACCCATGAGAATGGGGTCCTTGAAAAGACCAGGTCCTACACTGTCAGGCAGATTAGGAATTTGATCGACGTATGGCACATTGTTCTCAAAGGATGAGGTAAAGAAAGACAAATGATCAACAGTAATAATCTTGCCCTCATGAGGAAACTTCAAAAGACGAAAGAGGGTGGATAGAACGCATAGCATGGCGTGAGTCCAGCTACAACCAAGTAGAATATTATAGTTGAGTTTAGTGTCAACAAATTCCACTTCAACATTGACTCTCTTACCTTGTAATGTGATCGGTAAACTCACAAGAACACCCAAGGGTTTTAATTCCCTACCATCAAATGCCTCAAGGGCATTGGGAGATGAAGTAAGAGCTGGAGAGTCAATGTCCTTCTAGCAGGCAGATGACATAACGTAGGTGAAGGCACCTTTGTCCACAATGACTCTTTGAATGTTGAGGCCGTTGATACTGACCTGTATAACAAGGGAAATTTTATCTGGAAGTCGGGGGACAAAATTCTCTAGATCAAAGGTGAGAAGGATGGAATCAACAGGATCAATTCCAGCAATTGTAGATAAGAGAGCTTTCTATTGTGATGGAAAAATTTGAAGCACTTCCAACGTAGACATTGGGGAAGGTGCCCATGCCAAATCCTCAACAATACTATAATGCTAAGAAGCATGGGCATTTGGATTATAGGAAGAATTTCTGAGAACACTTTTGGAAGGTGGCCGTATGACGGGTTCAGTGCTGGGCTTCTCAATTTCTAAAGAACTAGAGGCAGGTGGGGGAGGCGGGCCATCAACGACTTCCTTCCCAGCTGCCTAGCATGGTCTAGCATAATCCTTCGAACAAATGGCAATCGAAATAGGTGCAGCACCATTCATCATGAAAACTTGGGACCCAAATGGTGTAGATGGTGAAGGTTTCTCGACCATCTGGGTCTGCTGAGATGGAAAAGGCTCCTTAAGAACTGTAGGAGTTCCGTTAGAGCCTTTAATAAGTTGATGAACCTTGGATCGTCGGGGACAATCTTTGGTATAGTGGTCTCCGTCACAGATTAGGCAAGGGTAATTCGGCTTCCGTTGTAAACCATCATTAGCACGTGGTTTAGAGAATTCTGGTTTCGGGGCAACATATTTGGATTTTATTTTTCCCTTATTCTTTCCTTTGGAGGTCTTTTCCAGAGGATTGGCCTAAAAGACATTGACCTCCATGGTCTTACCAGAATCTCAAGTGGCGGGAGGAGTAGAATTAGCAGAAGAATTCGACTTTTTCTTCAAATTTGAAGACTTACGAGAAGTCTGAGAGACAGAACCAATAACATCGTCAACCAATGGGGTAGGTGGTGCTTTAGAGGTCCTTGGCCACGGGGCATCACTCAAGATGTCATATAACGTGCCAGATTGAGAGTACACCAAATCGAGGTACTGGGCATGAGTGATGGCTTGTTCCTCAGTTACACATGCCCCCATAGCAATATCTTGAGCGATCTTGTTGACAAAAGAGGTAGTGAACCAATGAGTTAGAAGCTGATCAGGAATATCAAACTTTATCAGATGATGACGAAATCTCCACTCATGAATATGATCTGAAATATGAGTGGCTTTGTCTTGCTTCAAAGAATTCAGGAGATGCGTACTGGCTTCATAACGAACCAGTAACTGGAAATGTGTCAGGAAAGCCATAGCTAAAGTATTAAAATCTTGAAAAATACCATGAGGTAGTTCTATATACCACTTAGCATCTGCACCGGTAAGAGTGCGCTGGAAAAGGTGTAAATGAATCGAGTCGTCCACCCAAGAGTTCGAAGAACACCACAGATGGTAGGTCATGACATGTGCTTGGGGGTCTTCTCCAGCTTTACCCTCAAATTTAGGATAGTGACTAGGCACCTTTGTTGGGACCGGAGGCCAATATGGATTATGAAGAATCGGATCATTGGTCAATTTAGATACATCCGGTAATTCCAACGTGGCGAGGAAAGGTAACTAGTGATTAAACGACATGCTAGGTCCCTGATAAGGACCTATACATGTACTCCAACCTGTTTGAGCATAATTCAGCCCCCATTGGTTCTATCCTAGAGGATTCTAACGATAGGGCGTATAAGCCATATAATTGGGTTGATACGATTGCTGATAACCAGTGTATGGGGTTTGATAACTAGGGTACTGACCCTGATTATATGTCAGCCCCATTTGAGAAGTGTATGGATTCGACTGTTGAGCATAAATATAGCCTGGTTGTTGAAGGTAATAACCAGAACCTTGGGGCAGGTTGTAAACCGGTCGAGACTGACCTTGAAGGTAATAGCCGCCTTGGGGTTGAAAGGGCCGCTGGTAAGTGGGACCCTGCTGAGCCTGATATGTTGGGCGCACAGGCGGATTCAACTGTGGCATAGAATAGATCGGCTATTGAACAGGGTTAAATGGTTGTGCAGGTCGTCCTAGTCGAAAAGGTTGACCTGGCTCTGCTGGCTGCCCTAGTTGAATAGGTTGGCCTGGCTGAACAGGTTGTCCTGGTTGAACAGGTTGGACTGGCTGATAAAAGACACCAGGTTGTTCTGGTTGAACAAGTTGGCCTCGCTGAACAGGTTTTCCTAGCTGAACAAGTTGGCCTAGCTGATGAAAGACACTAGGCTGCCCTAGCTGAGCATGTTGGCTTGATGGCAAGAGAGGGTCAGGTTGTGCCTGGTAACCAGGTTGACCTATGATAGGACCATAGGATGGCCCTGACTGTGCAGCATTCAGACCAATGTGAAACTGAGGTTGCTGAGGTTGCACCAATGGTTGAGAAGGATGGATTTTCCCCCTAGGTTTGTACAACAGTCTAGGTTGATACCCCGGTTGGCCTGTGGGTCCTTGAGGTTGCCCTGGTTGGACCACAGGGTGAGGCTGTAGAGGTTGACCTTGGGGGTTGTAAGACTGCCCTTGCGGACCATACAAAAACCCCTACTGGCTTGAAGGTTGTCCCTGTAAGGGTTGTCCTTGTGGGTCATATAGATAACCAGGCTGGGCCGAAGGTTGTCCCTGGAAGGGTTGTCCTTGTGGGTTAGAAGGTTGCCCAACCTGAGAAGACATAAAACCATTAATATATTGATAAGCCTCTAGAGCAGGAAAACCAAGGGGGTTGCCCTTCTCATCATACTGATATGGAAATACGTAGCTTGGGGCACCATCGGGTCCATAATGGAAAAATTAAGGACGGTTGAGGTCTTGAGAGGACGGACCAACATCGGAGTTGGACGGCTGTAAAGACAACCGATACTCCTCAGGAGAGGTATTCTCGGGGATAGTAGAATCTATGTAAACTTCTTCAGGAACCAATGAGGTCCTGGTTAACTGAGTAGTGACAGCAGGCGTAGACGCAGCTATGTAGATAGTAGGCCTAACAGGTACTGATGTGATGAAAGGAGATGCCGTGAGAGGTGTTGATGGTGACATTCCTAACGAAAGGATAACCGACATCGTGGATGGAGTCGATATTACCATAGAGGCCATAGTGGCCATGACCTGAATTGAAGACCTATATCTAGCCAGAAGTGAAGGACTAGGTGAAGAAATGACAGAAGACTTGGGGATGTTTTCTAGAAAAAGCCGGTAATATTCACCAGATGTAGGAATTTCCTCACTAGGAAAAGGACTAGGTGAGTCCATATCTGACCCTGCCGCAAGATCTTCTAAAAGACGGCGAGGACTAGGAGGTATAACAGCAGCCAAGAAAGGCGATCTTGATGTAAGAGGAGGGAAGTGTTCCCCTACTCCAAATCCAATCCAAGCATTGGAAAAGGGCCAATTGAACTCAACTAGTCCTTCAAAGTGAAGTTTAGATTTAACTAGTCCCCCGTCGGGAAACTCGGACATAACAGGTTGTTGATGCTTAGCAGAGGACTGAGAGACCTCTGATGAATCGTCTGTGTAAGGACAAGCAGTAGACGAAACTGAGGGTTCTGTCACTATGACAGTAACGAAAAGAGGAAGAGATCAAAACAAAGGCACATAGGAAAAAAAAAGGAAAACAATCAACAGGCCGAAAAATAATCTCTAAATGGGCATGTGATCGTAGGTGATTAATTTTACCACATTGAAACTGGAAAATTTTACTGTTTCATGTTTTAAGCGTCTATAAACAAGTAAAAGGTGACACTGTCTCTTTCAATTTGGAAACAAGAGTGAAAGGACAAGTGCTTGATGATATTTTCAAATTTAATGAGTCAGAAAAGATCAAAATGACTACTCCGGTAATCTAGCTAGATGGGTGTACCAGATATCCATGAACTGCCATATACACCTGGTTAAAAAATGAAATATAAATCAACCAAGGACTTGACGTACGTGCAGGTAATATCCCCGAATGCTGTGTCCAGTGTATCACGGGTAAAAGGCGGCAGACTCGGCTTCCTACAAATAAAGGATAGCAACCTAGTGGGGTCTCCCTTTATATATGCGACTGTATGGGGAGCGCAAGTCCATACTAGTGCTGTCTAAAGCCAGAAGGCAAACGACAGCTACTAATTTTAACGATGCCAGAACACATCACTAGCCTAGACCTATAGATATTCCATTAATGTTTCAATGTTGCCTTAGGTTAATTAAATAAATTTTATAGTTGATGTTCAAATTATGTTTCAATTTCAGGCCCTATCGAATGTTGTATCTCAAAAATTCTCTAAATGCACTCTACATGCCACAATATATCACTTTTTTCGATGAAGAGCTAACTATGGGAAGGTTAAGAGCCTTTCAAACAACAACAAAATGATCACAAAACATCCACTACTGTCTCCAATGCACGCTAATGAAACTAAAAAGTTTTCTCTTAGAGTTATATAGAACTAATAATGCGGAAAAGATTTCTATTTTCACTAAACTAATCAAAATGCAAAGAGATTTGTTTTTGTATTTTTCAATGTTTTAGAGAAAATGCACCAAATGAAATGAAAAACTAATGAAGAAACCAATTCGAGAAATGACAGAGAGAGAGACAAAACAAGAAATTTCACTCAATTCAAACACACATAACCAGAACTCAAACTGATAGAGAAATCCCTCAAATCGAAGAAGAATCTCAAAAAGACTCACACAAACCGTGTAATCTAGGCTCGGAATGAGACAAAGCAAAACTCAAATGAAAAAGAGAGCAATCACTCAACTAACGCAATGATACAATGGAACCCAACGAAATGAATGCAAAGAAGTGAAAACGAAGTTGACTAGAAAAGTGAGAACCAAAAACTCCCACGGGAGGCTCAACACACTATAACACCTAGAAATGCTAGGGATAGAATGAAAAGATGATGATAAAGGGAAAAAAACCGGAGGATAAGGGTCAAACACAATCAACAAGGACTTCAAGGCACTCAATCACTCATAAAAATGACACCAAGACCAAAAAACAGACTCAGAGAGCTAAAAAACAAGCAGGTTTAGCGCAATTGTTTGGCTGTATCCTGCGCCAAAACAACGCTGGCGTGGGGGCCTAACTAGCAACAAGCACCAGTTGGTGCAACTGTCAGGCTATAAATTGTGCCAATCGAGTTTGATATGGGGAGAAATGAAAAAAGAGAAAAAAGAGGCTGGATCAGGTCCTCTAGGGCTGAACAGGGGTTTTACACCAAAAGGAGGAAAACCAGAAGAGAAAATCAAACAATCAAAAGCCAAAAACAACCGAAATAGACAAGACTAAATCCAAATAACTCCCTAGCAGAGTCGCTAATTTTTTGG